>VYXB01000861.1:4724-180374 GCA_013397135.1 Pachyramphus minor | reverse complement strand
CTGCTCTCCAGCCACTCTGTGCCCAGCCTGTAGCGCTGCAGGGGGTTGTTGTGGCCAAAGTGCAGGACCCGGCACTTCGCCTTGTTGAACCTCATCCCATTGGAATCAGCCCAACTCTCCAGTCTGTCCAGGTCCCTCTGCAGAGCCCTCCTGCCTTCCAGCTGATCAACACTCCCCCCCAGCTTGGTGTCATCTGCAAACTTACTAATGGTGGACTCAATCCCCTCACCCAAATCATCGATAAAGATATTAAACAGAACTGGGCCCAGCACTGATCCCTGGGGGATACCACTAGTGACCGGCTGCCAACTGGATGCAGCACCATTCACTACCACTCTCTGGAGGATAATCTGCTCCATAACCTTGCCCGACACTGAAGTCAGGCTGACAGGCCTGTATTTCCCTGGTCCTCCTTATGGACCTTTTTGTGGATTTTTGTAGTACCTTCTAATAGCAATGACAATATACATTCAAAATTCCAGTGAGTATAAACATACATTAAAATGGGCTTTGAGTAATTTTTAATAATGAAAAATAGAATCAGTAGAAGGTCTCTTCACATACTGAAGTTGATTTGCATCATACAATACTTATATATCTATAAAAATAATCCCATAAGGTGAAAAAATAATGTCATTTATGAAACACCATTAAAAATTTCTACAGCATTCAGGCTGCAATGTTGGGAGCTTAATGATAAAGCATAGGAAACCAATAAATTAAATAAACAGAGATTTCTAACTTGCTTGGACAGGTCAAAGTTTCCTGCTAAGAAGAACAGTAACAACAAAGGAACAGGCTTAGATGTTGTGTAAAAGCATTTGCTGATGGAGACAATTTTTCACTTAAATTAATTGCAGTGGAATCAATGTTTGATGTGTGGTACATGCTGATAACCTTTGTCTGTGTTATCACTGATAAGGCATTCAGCAGTCACTTATTCTAAATACCCATCAGATGTGCTATTGAAGCCATTATCCTGAAACATATTTAGCAGTATTTGAGATTTTTTTTTTTCTTTCACAAATACAGCCTATCTCACCACTTTTTTGCAGCTGTGAAAGAATTGCCTGAATGAATTTCTCATCACAATAACTATGAGGATCAAAAACGACCAGATGGTTCTTTCAGGCTCCTTAGGCAAATAAGATACACCACACTAGGGATATCCAGTCTATAAAGTCTGTTTTATGGATAGACATGAGACAGCTCTGCTCTCATTCTGACCTGGCTAGGAGCCACTTACTTTGGTTAACATAACACTAACAGGTTTTGGAAATTCTAGTGTTCAGTCATAGCTACATAGTTTTTCAGTCAGCCTGTGGACAAAGGCCTAGATATGAACCTGGCACTAAAGAATTTGTGTAAATATGTCCATTCTTGAAATAAGTGCTTCCAAAGTACCATGCAAATCCTTCAAACCTAAGGAGCCTCTCCAAGTGGACTTGCTGGAACTAGAGAGGAAGCTGACTGACAACCTCAGGAAAATATAATGACAATTGTATTATCTCCTTGGAGAGGCTTAAACTTCTGTTGGATGACATCCTGAAAAACCTGACCTAACTTTTTAATTAGATGCATCTTCCAAATTGGTCCTGCTCTGGGCTAAGAGGACCTCCAGAGTCTCCTGCAACCTAAATTATTCTACAGATCCATGGCTAAATGATTTAACAAGCTCAACCATTCTATGTTTCAGTGGGATTCTGCAAAGCTTTTCCTGAATATCTTTGGAGCAGCCATTTAAAACAGCTCTGGTAATAAAATTTCATCTCTGAAATATGCAGTAGAAATTAGACTCCCATTAACTATAGAAATCTATAAAGGATTTTCTTCATTCAGATATCCTCTACTAATTTTACCAGATCAGGGGAGAAGGGGGAAATTACAGGAAAGTTTCTTACTAAAAGTAAGATGTAAATATGTATTTTAATCTTATGCAGTTCTGAATGCAATGTAAAATTTTTATAATGATATGAAAGCTTCACTAAATAGATTTTTGTAAAGTCATTCTTCCAGTCTTTCTTGCAGCCAGTCTGATCTTGTTTCCCTCACTCATGTTCTGTAATTAACCTTAGAAATCTCACTTTCTTCATATGTGGTCTAAATTACTGTTTAGAATCTCAGAACCACAAAGCATCATCTAGGCTTAGACTTTTCTTTCTATTATCTACCAATAATAAGTAATGAAGACCACAGGCAGAATAAGAAGATGTTTTTACCAAATGGCAATTTAAAAAACAACAGTTAGAAAATGCTTCGAAAAGTCACCTGATCCATCTCATCCCTACTGAGAGAATAAAATTTTTCAACATTCAAGACAGGGAAGTCTCCCTATTGGGGTGTTTCCCATATGACAGTTTCCCACACCTGTTAAAAATAAAGTCTTTTTCTGAGGTAAAGTCCTCATCACTGGACTGTGTACTATGAAAACAGTGAAAACCTGTGATATTGCTTCTTTTATGCTGTGGGCAACAGAATATAAGGTCCAGGGATCCACTGAAATGAAGAGAGAGTGGCAGTCCATATCTAGGCTGAGATGCTGTTTGGCTGGTGTTACAGAATCACAGAAACAATTAACTATGAAAAGACTTCTGAGATCATCAAGTCCAATCTTTGACCAAACACCACCACGTCAACTAGCCATGACACTAAGTGCTGCATCCAGGCTTTTCTTAAACACCTCTAGAGACAGTGATTCTAACTTTCTCCACCTTTCTTTGAAGAAATTCTTCTTAATGTTCAACCTAAACCTTCCCTGGCACAGCTTAAGAGTGTGTCCTTTTGTCACGTCACTGATTGCCTGGGAGAAGAGGCTGTCCCCCACTGGCTACGACCTCCTTTCATGTAGTTGTAGAGAGTGATAAGGTGACCCCTGAGCCTCCTCTTCTCCAACCTAAGTAACCCCAGCTCCCTCAGCTGCTCCTCATAGGACCTACCCTCTAGGTACTTCACCAGCTTTGTTGCGCTTCTCTGCCCTACTCTGTTTATTTGCAATGCATCAAGAATACATGTGTGCTGGTTTTGAATGGGGTAGAGTTAATTTTCTTCACAGTGGGGGGCCATGTTTTGGATTTCTGCTGAACACAGTGATAATATAGAGACATTTTATTGTTGAGCAGTGCTTACACAGAGCCAAGGTCTTTCCTGCTTCTTTTGTTGCCATGCTGGCAAGGAAGTTGGAGTTTCATGGTTGATTGGGACCATTGACCCAAACTGAACAAAGGAATATTCCATACGATATAGCATCAAGCTTAGTATATAAAGTGGGCGGAAGGAGGAAAGGGGAAGTTTGAAGTGATGGGGTTTTTCTTCCCAAGCGACTAACGATGAAGCCTTGCTCCACTGGAGAGGGAAAAGCAAGGAACTAATTTACTGTTTCCCATGGGCAGGCGTTGCTTTGTTTTGCTTGTGTGAGTGGCTTTTATTTTCCCTATTAAGCTGTCTTAACTCATGAGTTTTCTAGTTTTTACCCTTCTGCTTCCCTCCTTGATCTTACTGGTGGGGGAGTGAAAGGCTATGTGGTGTTTGACTGCTGGCTGGGGTTAAACAATGACAATATAGTCGACTGAAATGTTGTACGGCACTTTCCTCTTGAGTTGATCTGGATTCATACAGGTGCTGTACCTCTTGCTTTTCACATTTTTCAGTGTTCATGTCTGGACTCAGACCTATAACCTCTTTTGCCATTGGTGGCTTCTAAAACTTCAGCTAACCTGGGAAATATGTATGGAAAAGCCACCAGGTACTAAGAAGGAAATGGTTTCTTGCAGCAAACTTATGCATTGTCAACACACAAGAAACAAGATAGCTGCAAAATAGGCAGTCTATCAAAATATGTTGAGACATAAAGATTTTTCAAATAAGGAGTCAAGGTTTATGACTCAGGGTGGCTATTATCTGTTAAATTCTGCCAGGAAAGCCTTGCTTTTGTCCTTAGGAAAGAAAAATATTCCTGTATTAGGTAACAGGTAGGACAAGGCTTTCTAAGAAGCAGATGGAGCAACACCACATTAGAACCTTCTGCCCAGTCCCTCTGTCTCTTTTAAAGTCAGGGAGTGCATCTTTTGCAGAGCTTTGCAAATGTCTTTACACTATGAACACACACCAAAGACTGTGTAACAAAGATAAGATAATAAGATATATAAAATAGGAGCTTAGGACACTGTAGATTCCCTAAATAGTTTTCTTACTTCAAACCAATGCAAAACTAGTTTTGCATAAGGATGACCTATCCTAAAGTACTCCCATATCTTAAAAACCTTGAAGCTGCTTAAAAATATTTAAGTGTTTTAAAATACATGAGGTCTTTTAAGCCTCTATGGAAAGCTATGTTTCTTAGGTCACTCAAATTTCTTAAATTGAATACTGGATTCACTGGTGAAAGCAAAAAGGCTTGTGTCTTGTACTGTTCATTTTATTTTTTGAACAAGAACATAAAGAAAACTGAATGAGTTTTTGTAATTGTAGTTCACATATGAGCAAGACTTGCCTTGAAAAATATATGCTTTTGTCCTTAATCTGAAAATCTGGAATGTGCAGGCCAAATCAGCAATTGTCTTCACAGATGTAAACTGATACAAAAACATTGGTCTGGGCTGCATTGTTAGGCAACTTTTTAGTTATGCAAAACAATATGCTGGGAAACCAGAGATGACTTCTATAAAAAGTGATCACTGTAAAACTGAAAATATCAGTTGATATATTCCACTTAACTCTCTGACTTTTTAACTCTTTTGTATTTTCTATAAAATAACTAATTTTTTTCCAGATGAAGTGGTTTGCTGGTACATTGAGTTCACTGATGTTGCAGATATATATGTAGTAATGTTTAGAGAAGAAAACTCTATTGCACTGGCGTGGTTCAGAACCCAGGATATTCAGTGAAACAGAACTTCAGCCTGTCTAAAACAGGCTGCTTGTGTGGAATTTTTGATTAGAGAAAAAATAAAATTAATTATTGTCTGAGTATTTTCATAGTCTTTCCACTTAAAGGATTAGTTAAATTTATCGTCACATCTTTGTTTTCTCTCGCCTTTCCAGGGAATTGCTAAAACAACAAGCAGAGAATTTAATAAAAAATAAACTATCAAAACTAATCTTTAACCAGTGTACATTTAAATTGATTTCTTATGTAAATGAAGCACATATTGTCTATCACACGTGTCTATCACCCCTAAAAATACTGAATTTGTCAGCAAAAGTCAAACAAACTTGACGGAAAGTAAGAAAGGTCAGAAAGGCAACATAGAGACAAAAATCATCTTTCAAATCTTTCCAACATAAAACATGACAAAAGAAAAAAAATATATATTTTTTTCCATATCTGAAATCTAAAATTAGAAAAAAACTTTAGGAATCAGAGCACATGTGTTGTTTGGAACATACTTGCGTGTTTCACACACACACACACATACACACACCCACACAAGAAAGAAATGAGAATAAGAGAGAGAAATCAAGATCATTATCATTCATTTAGGAGCAATGGCTGACAGGTATACAAAAGGGTAAACATTTAAAATTCTTCTATTTTTTCATATCTGAATGGAAATATATTTTAACTTAATCTACATCAATGATTTGGAATCTGTGATAACATCTCAAAAAAATGAAGAATAAAAATATCACCTTACATGGCAGCTTCTCTTTGCCTCTGTGCTAATAGAGCAAATCAGTCAAAACATGTTAAGGGAACACCTGGTGTGATGGTAATATCACAGGAAGGTAAGGATGAGTCAATGTTTAAAGAGCCCTTGCATGCCATACAGTTCCCACTGTTATCATATTCCTCCTAAATATCGCATCTGCAGCTTAACGGAATCTTTCCCAACCAACTAGCCAAAGAGAAAAAAGATGAAAATCTTTAAGGTTCCTTCCAGCCCATACCATTGTATTACTCTATGGTTATTGTTACATGGAAAAGACCTGAATAGTTTACACTGGGATTTGAAATGTCTGATTCACACATAAAGTTTGGTACACAGTTAAATGGATTGGTAAATTAGAAGCAGAAATATTAATATGAAATTCATGTTGCTTAATCATTGAAGCTATTGAGAATGTTTCAGATGGCTTACAGGGTGTTCCAGACATTTCAAGTTGGACTCATATAAATTAACTCTGGGCAATTAGATTTCTTATCAGTGTATGTTCTCGGTTATAATATAGTTTGTTAACTCATGGCCTGCTTACCCAAAAAGCTATAGTAACACTCTTGTGTTGTAAGATGGTTCAGGTTATGTTAACTAAATGTAGAAATTTGTGCCAGTTGTGTTGTAAAAAGCTCGTTTGTTTTTTTTTTTTCTCAGTACTGTTCAAATTCTAGTACATTTCCTCACTCTGGAGGCAACTTTCATTCCGTTAGCTACTTTGTCTAGGAACAAAGAATATTTCATAAAGGTAAATATTAAGAGAATTTAAGAGAATTAAGAGAATTTACTCCAATTTCCTGGGACTGACTGGAATAATATTGCTGCTCTATACAGTCATTGCTGGGAATTGATTATCCTTAAGGATCATGAATGGAAAAATTTGGCGCATACTCCCTTAAATATCAGCTTTTGAGTTTGTGAGAAATAATTTGTCAAAACAACTTTCTGAGAAAA
Organism: Pachyramphus minor; assembly: GCA_013397135.1. NCBI lineage: Eukaryota > Metazoa > Chordata > Aves > Passeriformes > Tyrannidae > Pachyramphus > Pachyramphus minor. The sequence continues at coordinate 173,769 of VYXB01000861.1, read as the reverse complement.
TGGTTGCTTATCAAAATCAAATTCAGTGATAGGAGAACACTGTTGTCACCCAGCTAAATGTAAAAAGAAAAATAAATTTCCAAACTCTAATTTTGATAACTTCAGATTAATTCAATTTTAGTTTTTGAGTTAAAAAATAATTATCACCAGAAAGTACCTAAGACCCCAAATTAATTAATTTAAAATAATATTTTAAGTATTTACATATACAAAACTAGATCTCTATAAATTATTTCCATTGTTTCAACAAATGTCTCACATAGTTTATTGACCTGTGGATAATTCACAAATTTTAAGAGAATAAAATTTATCTACTTAATCTTTTCTCTTAAATTGTTAACTTTAATACCTTAGATTGTAGTAAAGGTCTTAAATATCTTGCCATATTAAAAACTTCTCAGCTTCTTTAATCTAAATAAAGAATAGCTTTGTACTAAGCATGCATGAATCCACTACTTAAAAATGTCACTGGGATAAATTTTTCCCATTAAAATGTTTCAGGCATGCCTGAAAAGGAATAATTGGCAACATTAACTGCTTTCATCATGGACAAAAATAATATTTAATTCAAGGATGTGAAGGCATGATCAATTTCTCCAAAAATTTGAAAGGATCACAGACATTAAAAATAAGGAAATTGGTTTTGCTATTCTTGTTTAATTTGCCGGTTAAACCAAAAAGCTGTGAAATGAAATATTTCTGCTATTTTTGACTGGCTTCTTTTTGTGCATTGTAATGCAATCAATGAGGAAATGTGAATCAACTTTCTGCTTCAGGTTCTACTCAAATAGAATACAAATGATTATTTAGCACTTTGTTCTTGCAGAGTGCTCAGTTTCGTCTTAAATCCCAGGAGCCACTGATAACATTCATGTACTGTATATAAAGTATACAAGCCTTAAACCAATAACTCAGCTGGAATGATGGTAAGTAACATGCAAGTTCTTCTCTTGCTGGCTATAACAATGATGGATGACTTACAGGAATAGGATAGATATGCCTATGTTGACTCCTGGTTTTAGGACTGAGACTGAGAGACACCTTTGGAATTTTGCTAACTGTTCAGTTGTTGTACATATAATCAATAATTCTCCTAGTCTTCACTGAGCATAACATTCTGTTAGGTCTTTAATGCAGCAACATGAACTCTATCTCCTTGATTTTTATCAAACCACTTTCTGTCAAAGTATGTAATTTACAATGTCAGCAAAGTGTTTCTTCTTATTTCTTGACATTATTTCTCGGGACAGTGGCCTCTTGTTTTTATCTCAGTACCTTCCTTTATTTGTAGATATTAAAATTAATCTCATTGTAGCTCAGTATATCACAGTTTTTTGACACAAACTGCATAGCTGCTGCTAGAATACAGGGATTTTTTTAATGCTTCAATTTGTTTTGATTTTTTAAAATAATGATGTAGTATTTTTTCCCTGCAATGATTTTCACTGTCATCATTAGTGTAACTGATGATCTGACTCCAGAACTAATGAAATAGCTCATCTTGCCAGTGAGCAATTAACTCCATGATTGCTTAATCTGAATGGTGAGCAAGAAAAGTTCTAATATCTACAGCACAAGCTGCTTTCTAATGAGGTAATAATCTATTCCTAAAAATGATTGGTTCTACATGCTCCCTGGTAGTTACTTGTTTGTAAAAGACAAAAATAGCAAGAACATTAGTTTTGTTGGATCCATAATTGCTTAGAAGCAATTTGCTTTGTAATATTCTCATGAATTCAAGAGCACAGTAATAAAAAATTTATAAACATGGCATGAATCCAGCCTTAAGCCATGGAGGTCAAATGTTTCTTCATAGTCTTCTAATTCAACTTCAATAATTCCTTCAAAAAATGGTGGTGAATGGACAGAAACAAGATGACATAGTCTTAAAAAAATAGACTTCTGAAGTCTAGGGGCCTGACTATCTCTGGTCATTGCTAATGCTACACTAATGCTAACCCCACAGCAGACTAACAAGTGATGGTATGAGTGAGAGAGGAGAACACATGGAAGCACATGGAATAAGCAGCGTGGGGTGTAACTGTTTCCATGGAGCACATTTTCTCTGTTCTGTTGTAAGCTAACATACTGAGTTGACAGAGATGTTACTTTTCTTAGTCCTTCTCCTTTTTTGCTCTTAAGAAGTAGGTTATAAGTGTGGTTTGGTTCTTTTCTTTGTTTCTTTATTTTGTTGGCTGGTTGGTTTGGCTCGATTTGGTTTTTTTGTGTAGGTTCAGGAGTAAGGTAGACTTTATTTGTCTTGGATGGTTAAGTAGACCTCATCTAGAGATGCTGGGGATCCAACTCCAGAACTGAGAACAGAGCTTGTTGAACACTTTATAAAGCATGCTTTATAAGTATGTTTGCTGCTCAACCTCACCAAGACAGAACAGAAACAAACATAAGGAATGATTAATACAATTTCTTCTGTCTTTGGGCAGAAGAAAGTTAAAGTGGGCATGATGTTAGATAGTGCAGGTCAATGAGGGCACAGGTGAACAGTTAAGAGTACAGATAGCATGAAGGACAATTGGGGTGCCTAGATAAAGACAAGAAAGGCATCCCAGACTATTTATTAGGCCTTTTGGTGGGGAGGAAGATGGGAAAGACCACACTGAAGGAAATGAGAGAAAAGCACAAGGGAAAGGGGGAATAGATTTATTGGAGAAAATTCACCTAAGGTCTACAGTTTTGCAGCTGTTGTGGGTAGATGGAAACACACCCTTCCTAGAGAAACTCAGAGATGAGAAAAGGTTAGAGCTGGTCTCAGCCATCCTTCAGGGAGGAGACATCTGCAGCCCAAAAATGACAGGCAATAGCAGATAAAGAGCTTGAGTAGACCTTATGGGCAGCCCTTAGCAACCATGCTGTTAGTAAGTCTCCTCCTTGAAGAAGTCTTAAAATGCCCGCCAGGTGAGAATAAGCTCATTGTCAGATCATAAAATAAGTAGATTAGGAGTCACAAAACCCCTCCTGTACTTCTATTTGCTTGAATATTATCTGCTGTATACTGGGCAGTAGAAGGTTTGAACAATACTGGTACTAAGCCTGTTTGTGTGTGTATCCACACACGCACATGCTAAATATGTTGGTGGAATAAAAAAAACAAATGTGGGTTTAAGTGTTGATTATCATGAGGGACCAAAAGAGTTGTGTTAATTATCATGAGGGACCAACTCTTTCTGAGACTAAATTTAATTGGAAAAGAAGTGTATGGAAAGTAATGGTGGAAAGCATCAAAAGGATATCATGCCTGGTCTTCAGATTTTCTTGCCACAGGCACAGTTAAATAGTAATAAAGAAAGGAGGTAGGTCTTATGCTCTAGTAAATTAAGGACTGACACCTTTGCTATTGATGTGATTTGCAGTCTTCAGTGGAAAGAAGTACATTATTATGCCTAATTATTACAAATGAAAAAATTAATATTTACCTATAGGCATCACAGATCAGTTTAAAAATATAATTAATTTCTGTGTGACACTTTGAATGTAAGGTGTTCACCTTTGAGAAAGATGTTCTATGCTAAATTTTCATCTAACTCAGTTTCATTTCCCATTTATTTCAATGTTATTGTGGAATGGTTGAAATATCTCAGAAGCTTTACTTTTCCTTTGAAGAAATTAAGTACTAGGACTCAACTGATAGGCTGAAATAACAAGTAGTTCTTTTTCCAGCATTCTGAAAATGTTCCATTTAGGGGTATAAACCCAGCAAGACGACATAACCTGCAGGCTTTTTGATGTATGAGGTTTCTGTTTGATTCTGCCAAATAAACATAATGAGTAAAGTGGCTCATTAGAAGTTTTGTCACTACCTAGCACTGAAGTAGAGTGAATTTTATTCAGTGCAAACGCACTTGGTTTATTGCACTTTTCAGTATTGAAGAAGTAGAGAGAGTAACAAAAGATCCCTATTAAGAGCAAACAGATAACTTGCAGTTCTATTAAGAGATTAATCTCCTTGAAACTCAGCAAAATTGCTTCTGTAGCTCTGCAACAATGTACTTTATATGTACGGTCATCTGGCTCAGCATTGTAAGTACAGGAAGAACTGAAGTAGAGTACACCCATACCACAGTAGGCATTTGCACTTCTTCATGTAACATTTATTTTCTGTCTTTGGGTTAGTAGTTCAATAGAAGAACTTCAGTTTTAAAATATGGACACTTTAATGGGTTATCAAAATCCCACACTTAGGACTGTTAAAATCAATACAAGAGCTGACTCTCACTGACATTGATAGGCTTCACATCATGCCCTCCAGCTCGTCTTTGCACTTAGAGTCAGCTTCAAAATGTTCCTTAAGAAAGAGTTTTTTCTTTCTTCTTATTTTTTTCCGACAGCTACTGTAGCTGAAGCTATTTATTTTCCCCAAAGATTCTTTGCAAAGAAACTTTTGTGTAGTAAGTTCTGTAGACTTACTCTTTGATGATAACATTACATTCACAAATTATGACATTTCGAGGTTCACAAAGGTGGTTGGTCCTCATTAGATGCTGAGATATACTTGAATTTGTCATTGATAATATTTACTAGTGAACAGTATTGAAATAGTATTGTATCGTATATGTTGAAGGTAATTCAACTGTTTATATAGTTACTATTAGAAATAGGGTAGTTTCATATGTATTCATGTTTCCACTGTAAGAACTCTGTAGACAGTCAGTTATTTTCCTAAGCAGACAGCAAGAGGTATGAGAGTAGAGTGATGGACTTCCTACAGAGTTCAACCTCTACTGTCTGAGAATTTTGTGGGAGAATTGGTGGCTTCAAGATATTTCAGTCTGTGACTCTTCCTCTTAGCCCAGAAAAGGGTACTTTTATGGAGTTGTTATTTAGAGTTAACCTGTATCATCTTTGTGAGAAAGTAGCACGAAAAGCTTTTGACAGTGTATGATTAATGTCACGGGCTGAAGAAACAAATCAAAATGTGGTTTTGCCACTGCTTGTTGTGCCACATTCTAAACGAACAATGCCAAGTGTAATAAATTATTATTTGCTTGCTGGATGAAGGTTGCAGAAGGCCACTGTGCCATCAGTATTAAATTTATCAACCTGGGTTCTGCAGGTGGACATTAAGTCTGTTGTAATGTCAGCATGAAACATCCATGATCTAATTGGCTTGCCTGCAGACACTCCATGTAACTGCAACTTGGAAAGAAAGGTCAGAATTCAAAGAACAGATGGGAATTGGTTAAAGTAATTAAGTGCTGAAAATCCAATCCTTCTTTAAAGACTTTGCACAGAATATTTAATCGGAAGTTTGACCAGTGAAATCAGGAACTCGTCATTTCCCCCTTTTTTCTGACTCTAGGAATTCAATTTCTACTAGTAATAAGATATTTATAGCATTAAAAAGGCATTGAATATGTTTTAAAAGATCTCCTGAATATGAGATTTTATTGGTATGAGAAAAGGAACCATTTTAATTTAGAATGTTATTTTCATTATGCAAAACATTCCTGCAGGGAACAGCAGAGCTGGAAAGTGAATTATTCTGTTATCATTTGTCCTCAACACCTTGTTCCTTGGTTCAAATACAACAGATTATGGTTCTAGTTACAGCCATATGGTCAGCAAAATAAACTGTCAAATTATTGAGAGTAACACAGTCAGGATAATTTAAATCAAAACATCTGTGACCACAATATATTTTAAAATATCAGGAAAACTGGTCATTTTAACATATTGCTGTGGGCAAAGTAGCCTCAACATTAATTTAATTTACTGACAATTAATGCAACTTTTTTTACTGATTATATAATCTAAAATATAAAAAAGACATAGTTAAAAAAACTTTTATGAAGCCTCTTTCATCCACATTTCCTCAGGTTCATCTCCTATTATTTTTTGCTGCATTTTATACTTGATCTCTCCCAAGACCTTCAGTGAGGGCCTCACCTGCTCAGGGGTATTTCTGTCCCAACATGGGTCACCCACAGCCAAGGTCCCTCAGTAGTCCCTGCTCTGGCACAAAGCACATCCCTCACAGAATGCACCTCCAGCCATATCCCCCAACAAATGCTCCTTCACATGCATCACATGCCCTCCATTCCTCCTCTCCTCTCTCCTCACATGTTCCCTCCCAATGATGGCTGCATCTCTTTCCTAGTAATACATCAGGCTTGGTGCACCAGGGATCCCTGACAGACTGCGGTGATGTTCCCATCAGCGCTGGCGCTGTCTATGACCAGCATGGGGCACCTCATAGCCTCACCCTGCACAGGACATGCTGTTGCCACTCATTGCAGCTGTTTGATTACTTTTATTAGTGCTTAAAATAAAATGAAGAGACAACAAAACCCAAGTTGTAAATACATTACTAATTAATTTCTCTGTTTCCCATAGGTAGTCTAAAGGTAGTCTAAAGTTTTCGTAGTTTTAAATGTATGTGACAAAGATTGGTAACCATAATGTACTGTCACTAGGTAATAGATAAAGAGATTAGTGAAGGAACTAGAACCATAGAATCACAAAATCACAGAATATGCTGAGTTGGAAGGGACCCACAAGAATCGTCAAGTCCAACTTCTGTCCCTTCCCAAGCACCCTCTGGGTGAAGAACCTCTTTGTAATATCTGATCTAAACCTCACCTGACACAACTTCAGGCAATTTCCTTGGTTCCTGTCACTGGTCAATGCAGAGTTTGATGTCTGTCCCTCCTCTGCCTCTCCCGAGAAAGTTGTAGACTGCAATGAGGTCTCTCCTCAATCTCCTCCAGGCTGAACAGACCAAGTGATCTCAGCCACTCCTTACGTGGTTTCCCCTCCAGACCCTTCACCATCTCCCTCCCTTAGACACTCTCTAATAGCTTAATATCTTTCTTATATTGTGGTGCCCAAAACTGCACACAATATTCAAGGTAAGGCCACACCAGTGCAGAGCAGAGCGGGACAATCCCTTCCCTTGACCAGCTGGTGATGCTTTGCCTAATGACCCACAGGACGTGGTTGGCCCTCCTGGCTGCCAGGGCACTACTGACTCATATTCAACTTGCTGTTCAGCAGAACCCCCAGGTCCCTTTCCATGGCACTGCTTTCCAGCATCATGTTCTCCAGTCTGTAGAAACACTCAGGTTTGCCCCATCCCAGGTGCAGATATCGGCACTTTCCCTTGTTGAACTTCATATAGTTGGGGATTGCCCAGTCCTCTAATTTGTTGAGGTCTCTCTTCAGGGCATCCCTGCCTTCAAAGGAGTCAGCAGCTCCTCCGAGCCTTGTATAAGCTGCAAACTTGCTTAGTATCCCTTCTAGTCCTGCATCCAAGTCATTTATGAAGATGTTGAAGAGAACAGAGAATAGTGTCTTTCATTATGACTTTGAGATAGCTCTGTTTCCACAAGAGGTTTTCAAATAGAATTTCTTATTAAAAAAAAAAAAAATTGTAAGGGCAACTTACTGCACAATTTTGAGCAAAGGCAGAAAACTTGCTCCTTATAGTTTAGATGCTCCCATCATGCTCCCCCTGGCCTACCACTGCCTTGTGATTAATGAGGTGGAAGGCAGGGAGAACACTGCGAGACAGCAATTAATGGCTGCTAAAAGTGCAAACATGCAGGTTTGACTTCATAACACCAACAAAGTTGTTCAGGCTGCTAAAATTTGCATTAAAAGTTTTGAGGTAGATTTTTACTGGAGATCTATGTATGATTTTTCTGCTGTGACAAATATATATTTGTCATATACATTTCAGGGCAATGTATAGTCACAATGAAACAAACTTGACTAACTCAACAGACAGCAATAGGAAACCTTCAAACTTATATTGGTTTTCTGAAAATGTAACAAAGGATACCAGATATTCTGGTGACTAATCACTTTGTGTAAATGTGTGTCAGAATTGAACAAATATATTAGATCTTTTTCATTCTTGAGTTTTATAAACTTTAAAAATAATGAGTTCTGTATTTGCTATATTTGTTTAAGATTTGATAATGAATTAAAAAACTGACTTAATATTTTTTAAATGCTAAACTTCAACACAAAAGGTGATCAAATAATAACAATTTAAAAAACCTTTGAGGATTTCCTTTATAGCTGTTGCTCCCTATTGAGAAAGGGAACATGCACGGGCCAAAATCTCATTCCTCTTTCTTTATTGCTTCTACTCCTGCAATGAAAAACAGAAGAAGATAGGGGAAGGTGTACATGTAGAAATTCAGAGATTTATGTTAGTTTATACCATAAACATGGATTCCTTTTTCTTTATTTTTCAAATTCGGTTGAGATTCCTGATTGTTTCTTCTTATGCAGAATGGGTGCACCTCTTGCTTTCCCTACACTAGTACATATCACTGCTTGATCCAATGAATTACTATGCATCAAATACATATTCGTTATAATTCTCTCTATAGATAACTTTCTGTTTGCACGGAGCTCGAGGACATCTCAGCTGATTCTTCTGTGGCTTCACTTACTTAGCAAGACTTGAACCACCACAGTCTTGCAAAAACTTTGCTTAAACCTTGGAGAACCCTACAAAACTGACATGTCCAAAAAATAGAGGGAGAAAAGAAGTTAATTTGTTTCATACTAAGAAACCTACCAGTAACCTGTAACTGGTACTGCCTAAACTGTAAACTACAGGCTTTAACAGACAATTCTTATGGCTTGTTCACAGTTTTTGCTCTTCTTGACATAATCTTACACACTTCTTTTGGGTGAAAAAACCAATTGTTTACTCTTAGAATCTGTCTGAAGCTTAGTAGTTTAAAAATAACATAATGTTCTTTAGTTCTTTATTAAATTAGAAAAAGCCAAACACTTTACAGTAACATTTTGTCTTTTCAATCAATCAGTCCTTCTGTCTCTGGCACACTCTGCGTGAACATGTTTTACACTTTTTTATTATTTGACTGTTTCTGTGCTTTCCAAGGCTGTGTTTTCTTGACAGTGATGATAATCTATCTGAATCATAAACATCTATCAGAATATGGCAATCATTCATTGAATAAAATAAACATGAAAATCAATCTTGAAATAAGGTTTACAAAAGAAGCCAATGATACTAGGTAAAAAGAGACTGCAATGAGAAATAGGAAACTTTAACATTCTCTCAAGTTAATCACATCAGTTTAATCCCTTTCTTGGTTATATTTATTATTATCTTAGTCTATTATCTTAGTCCTTTTAGCAAAATCTTATCATGGAGCACTTTTAGGACCCATGCACAGTTCTGCAAAACAAAATTAACCAGAAGAAGAGAAAATTAAAAACATGTGAATATGGAACTAAGGAAAAAGTTAGCAGCTGCTATTATTTAAGTCATGTCACTCAGAATCTACTGTCAAATCTCCAAGCAGCATGGTAAATACAAAATTGTAAAATGGGTTGGAAAGATGCAATTATTTGGTTCATCAGCAAAATTTTGAGCATTGGCTCTTATATTCAGTAACTCCACTAAACACCACTCCTTCCTCTAAGCCATCTGACCCATAAGGTGGGAGCAACAGGTGGTAAATTTCTTCTGTAGGATACTGCTCTTTGATGTAAGTTATTTTAATTTATTTCTAAAACAAAGTGTTTTCAAATCAATGGAATAATGCCTATTTGCATAATTTAACTCTCCCCAAACTTCTTTATTTATTTCTATGCATTTCTTCATGTTGCATCTGTAAGATACAAATTTTATTCACTAGACTCATGTATGTTCCAACCCAAGCATACAGATGTGAATAGAAAGACTGTTGATGACATCTATTGTCTTTGAAAGAAATCCAAAATTTAAGGAGACAAAAAATTTTCATAAATATGATCTTCTGTAGAAACACCTGTACTGATATTTTGGTTTTGTTTGGTCCTGTATTAATAAAGTACTATTGAAGAAGCTTTACAGACAAAATTGTTGAAATCCTGAAAAGATGTGGTTACCAAATGGTGATTAGAGAGCGGAGGAAGAGATGAGGCTGGGTAAAGAAAAATATCACTCATGAATGACAAGTGCAATGTGACAAAATATAAAAAGAGGGAAAAGAGGGAGCAAAACTCATTACGTTTTTAAAAATCATAATTTTAGACTAGAGTATGGGATCACTGTTTAGGTAGATGATACTACTGCTGAAGGAATGAATCAGAATTGTGAAAGTGAAGTTCCTCCATGCAAAGCAGAATTTTTCCAATATTTGCTTTCATCCTGAGTTATCTGGGGTTGATATTGCATCATGAGGGATGCTGATCTGGGTTTCTGTTGACAGTAGCAGGACAGAATATCAGAAGACATAGACACTAGTTATGGTGCAAATATAGTCAATATATTTAACTTTTTTTTTTTTGTGAAATTTTTTCTGTTAATTTTTTTTTCTCCCTTTTTTTTACTCTTTATGGTGTTGGGTCCTAAGAGGGCAGACCTGGACCACTTGCTCTTAGATATCTGCAAAATTTTGGGTACCTAGAAGACTGTCCTGGACTGCCTACTCAGAGGTACCTGACATTCCTAATGCCCTTGGGCTAAATTAAGGTAAAACAATGCAAAACGATCAATTAGAAGTTATTATTTATGGCAGCAATAATTGAAACCTTATGATAGGTAGAACTGCCTGTGGAAGCAACAATCGAAAAAAACAGCTCGCAGATTAACCTTTTCTGAACAGCACATGGCAACAGAGATTTCTGAATGGCCCATAGAAGCAGCAATAACACTTTAAGGGAGAGGAATAAAGGAAGAAGGAAAAATAGGAAAATGGAGGTAGAATAAAATATCCAGGTCACCACCCCACCAGGATTCCAGTGACATCTCTAGTCCAGTTCCTCCAGGTGGTGGGTACACTCACAGTCCCTCTCAGCTGCAGTATTTACAGACTAGTCCTTGTGTGTGAACTTTTTTTTATTCTCAAAATTTTCAGAAGGGTGTTGGGAGATCTCGTGGGTTTCAATTGCACTCCCCCACCAGGGACAAAAATGCAGTGCTGTCTCAAAATTGCTTTTAGTTTTAGTTACCCAAAATAAGGATGTTAGTCCCAGAAAAACACCATCCTTCCTCCACAAGACCCTCTTTTCTAACAGCACCTTATCTTGTTGGCATGGTAACATTTCTTTTCTTTCTGCTAGTGTTTGAGACATTAATGCTTTACATTAACTCTTTCAGGCTTTCAGTCTCTCACACCACTCCATGGCTCAAACAGTCAGTTCAATCCTATTTACATTTCCACAAAACACTTATTTTAGGGAAAGAAAATATTCAGTTTGAATTTTGATCAGCCTTGTAAAGGAACAGATTCCTATTTGAAATACATAATAAATGAGACAATATTAGACCTGACGGTAGAATGCAATGTCATATCTTCTAAGGGGTTTGCAATAGATCTTTTGAAGGAAGGTACTTATTATTTTCAGCATATATAAATGCTTCAGGTTTCTGTATATATATCATATACTGTTTCTACACAATTTCTACACACCATTATTCTTCTTGAACTTTGTCTTGAACTGGAGGCACTTTGACCTTTAATGATTTGTGAACTGATGGGATTGTTTCCTTAAATGTTCTGTTGTCTGCACCTATAAACACATAAAATACTGCTTTGTCTTGGACTTTTTAGTGACTTGGGGATGCTGCTGTAAAATAGCCGTTATACCACAATATATCACAGGAAGGTTACACAGTAACTCTGCTTCTGTGATTTGTTCTCCACTTCTAAAGAGCTCTGAACTGTCTCCAGATCACAGGCAAAGAAATACTAGAACAAACTCACTCTGAGCTCAGATGCATTTGAACTAGATGCCAATCAGGAATTTCCTTTACACAGTACTGTTAGGCTTCCTGAGAGGCGTCAATTTGCCAAACCAGTGTCTGACTGATGCCTCTTACACAAACCACAGTTTGATTCAGGAAAGTTTAAGGCCAAACCCCTATACTCAAGTCTGCTAGGAAAGGAAACTCAGCACATAGTGTCTAACCTGTCAGTGCACCACTGCAGGTAGACTGACCAGTATGTGGTCTGAGATGAGGGAATTTATTTACTCTGGAGAAGTACAGTTACATAATATTGGAAAGCATATTAAATACCTTTCAAAAGTTATTTTGCAATATGAAGACTTGCTTAAAGTTGTTATGAAAGAGTATTTTTTTCTTTTTTAACCTTTTATGATATTCTTTTTCTATGTAAATTCTATATTACATAAATGCTCAAAAGACTGATGGCAGAGCTCCAGAAAAACAAATCTTTGCATAGAGCAATTGTTTTTCTACTGCTGAGGTAGAAAATCAATAGTGCATCAAATCTGCTTTGTTCTTGAATCATTAAGGGCTTTGGTTCCAGATGGGTACATAAAAAAAGTTACTTACCTCAGCTTTCATGCATATATTAGAAAGGAAAAATCCAACCAGATAAACAAGCGTGCAGTTTCAAGTATGTTAATTTTTAAATATTTTATTCATCCTATACATTATACAGATCAAATATAATCCAACCCAGGAAACATGCTTCATTTTCCATCAGGAATGTCTGCCCATTTAGCAGTGGCATATAATCCGGTATTTATGTTTTTTCTATCAGTATTATACACTCTAAAATTTAACATGATCATATTACAGTCACCGAAAGGGCTATCCATAACTTTTTCCAGTGTTTCTATACATACTGTCTTTGATAAATATGTCAGTAGACAGAGGGACAGAGAATGTAATAAAAAGGCTAGACTGCTAGAAAACTGAAACTTTATTTTAAATTTACAAGTCTGTGTCACATTGCTAAAAATATCTAGCTATTTTTATTACCTCGGTTAATTCATGACTGATTTGAAACACCTCACTGGATCTGAATTGTCAAAAGTTATGTAGCTTACCTTTAATGTATAAAACAGTGCACTGTCTTAAACTGGGAACTCTACTGAGGGGACTAATATTTCCATTCACTGTCGTAAGTCTGACTGTCATGCTAAAGGTGCTTAAAAATGCTTTTAATCCCAAAGAATGTACCCATAATGTTTACCTTTCATAGAAAACACGATATTCTATGAAAGTCAGCAATCTAATAAACAAGAGTCAAATAACAAATATAACAATATTTTAGGAACAGGACTTCCTAATTACAGGAGTTATAGTTACAATCTATACAGTGAGTGGAGTTGTCTGGGGTTTTATTCTTAATTTTATTTTATTTTATTCTTAATTTTATTTTATTCTTAATTTTCCTAGTTTCCATTTATGATAATAATTCATCTTTAATTCAAATGGTTTACACTTCTATTAGGCAATATTTGTACTTCTACCTAATGAATTGGCAAGTAGATATTTATTTTCTGGAGAAGAAAGAATCTAGACCATTTTACAAGCTCAGAGGTATCACAAGTAATACTCCTATGTGAAGCCTGTGTCCTATGTTTTGTAAACATAACCTGTTTTGTGGATGTTTTTCTGATGATGTTTTTCTTCTGAAGCAAATGATGATTTCACAGCACACATAGTCCAACCACTTTATAGTATACATGTAATATTGTAACGGAGGAAACAAAATTCCCTACCTGTCTGAAGAAAGTAAACGCTATAAAATACACCACTATCTAGCACACCATGGCTTAACAAATAAAATCCTCTGCATTGGTAGGTATACATATAAGGAACTTCACTTTGGCAAAGTCTTATTCCACGTTCTTTCAGCCAAAGAATTCCCTAATATCTTTAAACTTATAGTGACAGGAATTAAAGACAGTCAGGTCTTTATATGCTCCTCCCTTCACACACACATCCTCCCCCTTACAATTGTTTTGAATAGTCAGTGTGATTAGTCCAAACATAAGAACACCAGGTGGGAATTGCTGGATGGATTGTCTGGATGCTCACATAGTGAATGTAGAGCTGGGTGAGCTGTGATGATTGTGATTAACTTGGGTACACATGAGTCTGCAAAAGGGTATAAAATTCTGCTGGAGACTGAGACAACTGGGCAAACTGGTCTCCCAAAGTTACAGTCAGCTTCTGTCATAATCACAACTGGGTGCATGTAAACTGTCAATAAGAAAGACATGAAACAAGAGATGCAAGAGATATTATCCTTTTGTAAAGTAATTAACACACAGCAGTACCACACACTGCTGAGTAGTAAGACCATATTTAATTGTCATACACGACCAGAATGTTCTCAGTGCAAGGGAAAAAGATGATCAGTAATAATTCAAGTTTTTAATGTGGTGCCTTGGAAGACAATTCAGGTGTGAATGATACAATGGCAGCAGCTTTTAATCGGGACAATGTTTATAGTGAGAAAGGAATTAACATGATTTATTACACTCTGTAATACCTAATCATCATCACGATCACAAGGTACATGCACTCAGACATGCAGATATAATCCATTGGAAATAAGATGGAGTTGTGCATCCAAGTGACTGCAACACTTGATCCTGAGAGTCTGATGGAAACTTGACATTAGATATAGATGCTGAAAGACGCGGCTGCTTCCAGGTCAATCAAGCATCTCTACTTAGGAGAAAAACATCTTTATGGAAAATGATTATTAGCAATAAATCTAACCATAACCATTGCTATAAGCTTCTGTATCCTTTTAAAGCATTCCACCCCCTCTTCCCCCCAGCCCCAGGAAAATTAATTTGATCTAGGAATCTGCATGTTGGAATCTGCAAGCCAATTTGGTTGACTGAATGTGTGTTTTGTGTTTGGTTGGCTTTGATTGATGTGGTGTTTTTATTTGTTTCTTTGGATTTTTTTTGTTTTATTTTGTTTTTGTTGTAATTTTCAGAAATGTTTTTCCAACTAATATTTATTTCTATTGTTACTTAGTTGCCATTCTCACCAGTGCTTCTGGTAGTGCTTCTTAACACTCTCATTCAAGCTCTAGGAATAACTCTTCAAGCAAATTTGATGAAGGAATGTGCCTCTGGGCTGAGGAGTAGCAGGTCCTTTTTTTTAAATGCTTTAGCAGTGGCAAGGGCAACAAAATGAGAACGACTTCTTGTCTTTTCCAACTGAGATATAAAATTTCATTCTTGTAGAGACAGTCTCTCTGTATTGTTACTCTGCGCTGACAAAATCAGATGCACACTGTTATGTCACACATCTCTATTTATACACTAGTAGCAATAATAGAAAACACAGTTAGAATTGACCTACCCCTAACATAATCTGACCAACAAATGATAGTACTTCCTGCTGGCACTCTATCTTTCACATTACCTTTGATTTAATATACGGCAAAGGCAATTATGGTTAGGTTTGCATTCAGACTTCACACTGCAACTTCTGAGGGGAAAAAAGCATTATTATCCATTTGAGAAGTAAGGAGAAATTAGAAATCTGACATTTTATTGTGCGTGTTTTGGTTATCACTTACTTCTCACAAAATTCCATGACACTATTTCCAAAATAGATTTATACAGAAATCCATATGCGTATACATAATGCTTTGCTGCATCTTAAAACCTAGCATTTGAAAATGCAACAGTTAGTTAAGAATAATTGGAAAATCGAGTCTGTGTGAGAAAATACAAACACACTTGCAGAAAGGTGGACATCAATTTGGTGAGGAGAGGACAGACCCCACAGGGTATTGTGTGAAGGAAGGAAAAGATTGAGGAGGGTGCAGTAAAATCCTTCTGCGGAAATCAAAACAGAGGTAGGAATGTTTATTAAGGGAGGGAAAGGCCCTTCCCTCAAATATACACATCTTCCCATGGTTTCTGAATCCCACTTGGTTCCTCCTGATACTCTGAGTGCTCAGTGATGTACCCTAGATTCTTCAGACACACCTCAGACACTCCTGTCCTTTTTCTGCCCATCCCTTTGACTTTTCCATTGCTGGAAAATTCAGCCTACTTTAATAATTTTATTACCATGAAAATAACTGGATGAAGGAGTAGAAATTACAAAGGGAGGTATTTGGTTAATGCTCCAGAGAAGAATACTGTGGGGTATGCAGTTAGGTCTGCTTTTAGCATTTTCGATAAATGGCTCTCTCAACAAAGGTCACAGGTTGTCATGAACATCTCATTTTTACATATTTTCTAGCAAGAAATTAATGAAATAAATTGGAAGTTACCAGTCTAGGGACACTCAGAACAAGAAATAGTGATAAATAAATAAACAGTGCAATAATTAAAAGCACAAGGAAAAACATATCAGAGAATGATAGCAACAGAAAAGAATGCAGAACTACCAGATAAAAATGCATTTGCATATATTTGTGGATGTAGATGTTTCAAAGACATAAAATGGAGCTGTGAGTAATTCAGAATGGAGTCTCATGAATCAATACCATGTCTGAAACATAAAAATTGACATGTCTGTGAAAACACTGTCAGCAATTATATCTGAAATGTGGGCAAAACTGATAAAATTATAAGATAAATAACACTAGAAAATGAAACAAGATGAAGATATGTTTTTTGTCTGATAATGAAAAGCAGAGAAATGTTTGTGCTAGAGATGGGAACTCATTAGCTTTGTGGGTAGTGAAAAAAGGCCTGTAATTAAAAATAAATTAGAAATGTTAAATTAAATTTTTAAGTGAAAGGTGAAGACTTAACCGATATATCATGCATCTAAGCTAAAAGCGATAGCTGAGTTATCCTTAAAAGGGAATGAAAATTGCAAATCAATAATTCAGCAGAAATAATCAGAATGAAATTGAAGGAATTCAGACCACAGGATGAAGACAGATCAAATGTTAATGCAGAGGCAAAAGTGTAAGAAATGGCAGTACTTGTCTCCCTGTGCTCAAAATAAAGCAGAAAGATCTAAAGAGACTCAATATATGTAGAGATGGAGGATGAAGAAATTTCCAGTGAAAAGAAAGATATTTGTACTATGTTTGTAATCTCTCTCATGGCTCTTAAAGAGGGTAAGCTGCCATTCATTCAAAATTGTCATAATCACAACTGGGTGCATGTAAACTGTCAATAAGAAAGACATGAAACAAGAGATGCAAGAGATGTTATCCTTTTGTAAAGTAATTAACACACAGCAGTACCACACACTGCTGAGTAGTAAGACAATATTTAATTGTCATACACGACCAGAATGTTCTCAGTGCAAGGGAAAAAGATGATCAGTAATAATTCAAGTTTTTAATGTGGTGCCTTGGAAGACAATTCAGGTGTGAATGATACAATGGCAGCAGCTTTTAATCGGGACAATGTTTATAGTGAGAAAGGAATTAACATGACTTATTACACTCTGTAATACCTAATCATCATCATGATCACAAGGTACATGCACTCAGACATGCAGATATAATCCATTGGAAATAAGATGGAGTTGTGCATCCGAGTGACTGCAACACTTGATCCTGAGAGTCTGATGGAAACTTGACATTAGATATAGATGCTGAAAGACGTGGCTGCTTCCAGGTCAATCAAGTATCTCTACTTAGGAGAAAAACATCTTTATGGAAAAGGAGTTACAGTATATCATCTCCATTTCAGAACCAAAAACAATAGTAGCTATATTTTGAGCAATTTTTCCTTGAAATAACAAAGACAATTGTCATTAGAAGTTATAGTCTTTTACAAGAAATCACACGAACTCCAAATAAAAGTCAACAATTCCCTTTAATAGATTTTCAAACTTGAGATGGAGAGTTTTCACCACATCTGAAGAAACATGCTGGACTAAGACATGCAATGACTGTTCAAGAATTCATGTCCAATTAAATCATATATATGAGTAATGAAAAATGTGACCCCCCAGAAGAAGACTGTAATATCACAAGTTTTCATCTGATCTTGGAAAAGCCTTTTCTTTTTAAGAACTACCAGAGTTATGGTGGTGGTCTACGATCAACATATTGAAGATCTATGGCCTGATTAGTTAATCAGCAGACAGCATACAGATTGGAAACTTTAGTTCCTGGATATCAGGACATATCTCTATGAAAAACAGAGCAACAAAAAGCTTTTTCTAACAAAACATTTAACAACCAATGAGGAACTCAGGAGCTGACACATAGATTGCAGTAGTGAATGCAGTAGTGAATCTGTATTATATATAGAAATATATAAAATATACTACTATCTACATGGATAGAAAACTGTTTGAAATTTTAAATTTCATGTCTTATAATATAGAGTTGCTGCCCTAGTATGAAGCACTGTCATGCTAAAAACTAGCAGATTGTGTATAAAACACTAACAACGATTTCAAACAATTTTTATATTAACTCGATACGTGATATTTTTGAAATGTATTAATTTTTGTGGTTTTGAACATTTAATACTGTTTTGAGACTGAAATAATGAAAAGAAGCTTTTTTGCTTTTTTGCTTTAGGAGAGCAGTTAGGCTGGTCCAGCAATCTAGTAGGAACTGGTGTGAACAGTACCAGCCATAGGTTTTCCAGGCAGGGGGAAAGCTATGAGAGAAACATTCAAGACTTTTCCATCTCCTTATGCCATGATAGAAGAATATGACCCAAGGAACCTGAAAGGAGTTGTTAATTATGTAAGTTACGCAAATAGTAAAAATTTGTGCTTGAAAAGCCTTCAGCTATCTTGGGTAATTACCTTAGAAAAGGAGTAAATGGTTCACATTTGAAGCATTTTTTTGAGCATCTTCATTTGTCTTTACAAGGAATCATGTGATAGACATACATGACTTGATGTTTTGTTGCAGATATTTAGTGTTGATGTCTTTTGAAGATGCAGATTTTCTAAGGAAACATATAATTTTTTTTTTTTTAGTATGCACAGATATGTGTTTCTATAACTTTAGTGATGATGCAAGCTGTTAGAGAAATAAAGTTTCAGAAATCAGGCTGGAGGAATGGCTACTTTCAGAGCAGTAGGAAACACTACATAAGACCTCATAAATAAATGTCAGTGGGCCAGGGTGATCATATAGCCTGCTTTGAGTTCTAGCTGCCGTTTCAACTAGGAATTCTGTTTCAATTCTGTTACTGAAGGAAAAAGGGCAGGCAAGGTGCAGATATTTCTGGACTGACCTATCTTTCTAATGAGAATCTAAAACTTTCATGACTCCTTGAATAATAAGCACACCTAAATTGTATATTAATAACCTTTATTTCTCAGAAGAAAAATCTGATTCTTCGTGGAAGACTGGTGGTTTTGAAAATGCACATGAGAAATTTTTTTAACTATGCTCAAGTTGACTTTCATTGCAATGGGTAATATAAATGACATTGAAATGTAAAACTTGCTTCTTAGCAGAAAAACAAGCATATCATGTCTTTATACTGCATATAGAAAGTGGAGCTGCATACAGCTGCATTTCAAAATCTCTCAGGTAGTTGGGAAAACTTAAAGATTTGAATGTTTGCACAAATGATGGCAAGATTTCCTCGAAAAAATATTTGTTGTTATTCAAAATAATTGTGCAGTTTCACTTATTTTGCAGCACCGAATACGTTTTCACAGTAATTGGGAGTTGTGATAAGGAAAATAGTTGCCATAGAAAAGGGTTAGGTTAGAATTAAACCTTGAAAATAAGCAATTTGATCTGCTGAGTAACTTTGTGTGGTCAGAGAAGTAAGTGCAATATTTGCATGAAAGAAATGATCCAATCTTGCTGATACTGTTATTGTGCGTTGGGGGCTCTGAATCATAACCTCAGACTTCAAAGTGATGGATGCCACCTCCATAGCTCCATAACACTGCATGTTATGCTGCTTATACACCCATAAAAAGGTGGTGGTGTTAGACCTTAAAAAATACTACTTTGCTCAGAGGTGGAATTAAAGTAGTAAAATATCCTCTTGGGAGCAAGAAGCAATTGGAGATATACAGACATACTGAGTACTTCTAGGACTAAAAGCTCAGCAGCCAGCTAGAAGGAACAGAATGACTTGAACAGTGTTTATACGAAAAGAATTTCCAAGAAACATTATACTTATTAATTATTGTGTGTTTCAAGGAATTATCTTTTTTGCATGCATAAATCATAATTTACTTGCATTGATGGCATGATTTGTGCTCCGTGTTTTCCCGGCCTCATTAGTTGTCTCATATATCTAAAGGTGGCTTAGATTAACGGTGATCGAATATGAATGTAATTTGTTAACAAATTATTCATTCATATCCCTTCCTTGCAAGAGGATTAAGTCATAATTTGACATCATGAGCAAGGTATTCTCACAGTTTGTGAAAATCCTGTCTTGTGAAGCATCTGCTTTTAAATTGGATCCACTTATCTTCTTGTAGTCTGGATTTAGGTTCTTTCCTAAGCACTTTCTTAGCACTCTCACTCCAGTAATACGGATTTGAAAAGAAGGACTTATAATTTTTAAAAGATCTGTATCATCTTCTTCATGCAACATCTCTTCTAAGTGATTTCTTTTCTTGTTACTACCATGACTCCCCAGACAGCTACACTTTTTATCAAGTGTTCAGTGCTTCTTCCAGGAATATTCCTTTATCCTTGCTTTATTTCCAACGTTGTACACTTACATTTTTAGTTTTACTTCTTTGGTCTTCAGGCCACATTATGCTTGTGAATAACTGACTTTCTAGTGATTTCTAGTCTATCTTTGAGCCTTTCAGATGAACTGAAATAAAACCCAAACGAAACAAACCAATCAACCAAAAAATAAAAAGAAAACAAAAACCAAAACAACCCAAACCAAATGTTTCTTCTATGCTTTTTTTTTTTTTTTTAATCCTGACATTTTTTCACTTCTGCTGATTTCTGTCTTGATTATTGGATGCATATTTTATTAACATATTCTCTCTTTTCCTCCTGTCTGTAACAAATTCCTTATTCTTCTCTCTTTCACCTAACATATCTAAGACGTATATAGCTTGTGTTTAGACTACTTTTCTGCCATGGTTCTTGCATGTCCAGCCACTCTCAGAAGCATCAAACCAGTCTCTAAAACTCTTTTTATTTTCAATAAAAAAATCCCTTTCAATACTTTCAAATTAATTATCAAAATAATTTTTCTGTCTATGTAAGATTTATATTGTTAGTGTCTAATTCCATAGAATCATAGAACGATTTGGGCTGCAGGGGACCTTAAAGATCAACTGATTCCAACTGCCCTGCCATGGGCAGGACCACCTTCCCCTAGACTAGGTTGCTGAATGTCCCTTTGAACCTGACATTGAACACCGTCAGGGAAGGAGCAGCAAAAACTTCTCTGGGAAACCCATTTCAGTACTTCACCACCCTCAAAGTAAAGAATTTCTTCTTTATATTGAACTTAAATTTCCCCACTTTCCGTTTGAACCCATTACTCCTTGTCCTAGCACTACAGTTCCTGATGAAAAGTTCCTCTGGGACTTCCCTGTAGGACCCCTTCAGACACTGGAGGACTGCTACAGGGTCTCCATGTAACCTTCTTTTCTCTGGGCTGAACATCTCCAACTTTCTCAGACTGTCTTTGTAAGGCAGGTGCTCCAGTCCTCTTATCAATTTTATGGCCCTCTTCTGGACTTGCTCCAACAGTTCCATGTTCTTCTTATCTTGGAGGCACCAGAACTGTATGCACTGGGGTCTTACAAGAGCAGAGTAGAGGGGGAGAATTATACATCCTTCTCTTCTCCAGAGAAGACATTTAGAGAAATTTAATTTCTCTATAAGGTTTGCTATTCACTCACATTCAGTCTTGCACTGTCTGTTGAATACCTGTTTTCATGGGAATTTTTTCTGTTTTATTTTCAAGACTCCCTCAATACCTCTTAGAAAGAAAAGCAAAATGTATTGACAAAGATGAAACAAGTCTGCCTCAAGTAGCAAAATTAACACTTTCACTGACACCTCCTTAAAGCAACAAAGAGAATCAGTATCATGAAGTGTCTCCAAACTGAGCAACAAGTGATGAGAACACTTCTGCTCTATCTCATAATCACTTACCTTCCTGCGTCCTTTTGCCAGTCATTAATATATAACTTGGGGTTTGTCAAGACAATATATTTCTCATTTTGGAGAATGAAGGGAGAGCCTGAGAGAAGTGAGTTTTATCATTCACTTCATTGCTGGAATGGTGCATTACTGGAATTTCCTCTCTGTTTCTTAGCCTGAAGTAGGCTTATGAACTCTGTCTGAGGCAGGTAACCTGCCCAGTATCTGTTACCTGAGCTGACCAGGGAAGGCAGTAGCAGGGGAATCAGTTCTACCATCTGTGCTGAGTTGGTGCAAGCTGGATACACATTCACAACTTTGATTCCTTCTTCATTTGATACCTTTGAACTTTTCAATCACGTACTTGTTAGTTATGTAAATCGCCCTCACTAAACAAGCTTTCTCCCATCACTTCAATGAAGCCATCATATCAAATAATCCTGTCATTACCATACAAAAATTATGTCTGCACATTCAAACAACTTAAAGTTTTCCCATTCTCTGTTCCTATTATTACACAATCATGTCATGCTTTTTATGTTGCATTTCTACTTGTCTCTCTGTGCATCCTCTGCCTACTCTTTTAAATTACTTTCTTCTGGGTGGCTTGCTTTCTTCTCGTTGACACGAAAACCCTCAGTAGCAACTGTCATTCCTGAACCTACCATAAGGGGGAGAATTTCTCGAATTGTAAGACAATTATTGTGTACAATAAAATTTGACATAGAAACTGATCAATGACAATTTGGTACAGAAATTATGAATTATGAAATTATGAAAGTTATGAAAATTATGAAAGTTTCCATAATTTTTGAGGAAAAAACCTTCCTTAAAATCACAGAATCAGAACATGGGTAAGGTTGGAATGGACCACAGAGGGTCATCTGCTCCAACTTCCCTTCTCAAGCAAGGTCATCCTGGAGCAAATGGCACAGGATTGCATCCAGATGGTTCTTGAATATTTTCGCTGAGGGAGTCTCCACAACCTCTCTGGGCAAGCTGTTGTAGTTCACAGTCACTTGCAAAGTAAAGAAGTTCTTCCTCATATTCAGATGGAACTTCACGTGTATCAGTTTCTGCCCATTGCCTC
Organism: Pachyramphus minor; assembly: GCA_013397135.1. Classification (NCBI taxonomy): domain Eukaryota; kingdom Metazoa; phylum Chordata; class Aves; order Passeriformes; family Tyrannidae; genus Pachyramphus; species Pachyramphus minor. The sequence continues at coordinate 150,936 of VYXB01000861.1, read as the reverse complement.
TTGCCCTATTGCTTGGCATAACTGAGAAGAGCCTGGCTCCACCCTCCCGACATCCTCCCTTCAGATACTTATGTACACTTATGACATCCCCCCTTAGTCATCTCCTTTTGAGCCTGAATGGGCCCAGCTGCCTCAGCCCGTCCTTCTAAGAGAATACCAAAGTCTCACGCTCTTCTGGACCTGCTCCAGGATCAACATGTGTAACCTTATTTAAGAAAAAACCTTCCTAAATGTAACCTTCCTCTGTCATTTCTTTTTTTACTGAGAACATGGTCAAATGAGATACTATTTACAGAGAAAACAATAATAAAATATTAATATTCTAATAGAAAAATCAACAGAAGTTCACCCAGTGAATATTCAAATTTGTACTTACAGATTTTGGCTATCCATAAAATAACAACTTTCAGGGCTTTACAGAAATGTTAAGAAAACTTAGTGAGTTAGAGCACTTATAATCAAAGTTTCATAATAAGTCTGCTCTAGTGGAGCTGCTTTGCTCCATTTAAGCACAAATCTCTGTCCATCTGGAACTGATCTTAAGAGAAGGACCTAAATAGCCAAAACAGAAATGAAGAAATAGAGGTGAAGGATAGCTGAGACAAATATTAGAAAATATAGGATTCAGTATGCAGTTTCCCTCTTCTTAATTTAATTTTTATGCTTTCCCCTGCCCAGGACTCTCAGTTTTAAAGTCTGATGAGCCCTGGACTGCCATCTTCTGCTTCTAAAAGATGATACAATCTTTGGACACCAGTCTTTTAATTTTTGTCCTCTTGTTAAATTTGATCATTTGTTCCCTATAATTCTGAAAATTAGTAGCCAACCAAGCCAGGGGATGAATTTTGTTCTTTCATCTAATCAGTTTGAGTAGACACTTTGCTGATTTACCTCCAACTCCAGAAAGAAATGGAGAAAGAAATCTGTGGGAAGCAATCGTTACATTGTCTGATTACACCACAGTATATCCAGAGTATCAGCAACAAAGCATATTGAAACAGTACAGCTAGGGACTTTTGTCAATGCAATATAATTTTAGCAAGACCAAAATCTATGAGTTAGGCAATCAAACCTGGGTCTTCCTATTTATCTTCTTCTCTCTTAACCCCATTTTTACTAAGCTCAATTGCTTCCCTTTTGTATTTCAGATGATGTTTAACCCAGATGAGTTACCTACTGCACATAAACAGAACTTTCCCCATTTCCCCCGTGCAATTGATTTTATAATTAACAGAAGTATGAAAATTGAGTATGTCTCTGTGTGCTTTCACTACAGTTCTCTATATCAATGTTAGGACCAACGTGAAAATCTAGCTTATATATTGTTAATCTTTCTAATGGATATTCATTAATTTTCCAAAGTCATTATCCAGCACTTTAACCATTTTGACATTAATTAGATTTATAACCACATAAAGCCTGTGGCATCCTGTACCTTTCATAGTCAATCTTCATCTCAGATTGCATACTAAATGGAAAACAAGAAGACACTACACAGTTTGTAATATCATTGATATAAAAAGAATACTGAATTCTAAAGCACTGAAATCATGTTTTAATTAAGATAAAACATTAATAGCTTCCTCTTCTTGGATTTGATAGTGTTAATACATAAATTTCATTTCTTTCCTGAAATATGATAATGGATTTCCTCCTAGACTAATTAGTATTTAACAACAATTAAGTGAAAAAGATATGTAATGATCCTGATGGAATGAAAATGCTTGTCACAAACAATTCGTGAGACAAAATTATATGTGCCGGGCTGAGCACGTTAAAGAAAATTCCCAGCTCCTCTCCCTCTCACCCAAACATATTTTAATGCCAGTCAGATGTTTATTTTCCTAGTGATTGCCATAATTTCACAAATTCTATATCATACACAAAGATTGCATACACAGCAGAGGAGAACTCATTTTTTGTTAAAGTCCAGCTGTTTTCCACAGAGTAGGCAGATCATTAGGCAGGGTAATAAATCCCATTTTGTTCCTTCTTTTTTCCTTCCCACTTGAGATAATGCATCGAGCAATATTTTTATTTATCACTTTGTGATGACAAAAAACTAGTGCAAAGAATGCACACCTAAAACTGGAAGAGTTCTAGTGTAGCATTTTTGTGGATATTACATATGGAGACTTCTTTCTTGTTAATACACCTATTAAAAATGCTTAATAAAAATGAAGGTCATTTGTAAGACAAGTGAGATGCTGTGTCTGCTAATTACTTTGGTCAGGTCATACATGCGTCTATTTGACAGGAGTAAAAGTAAGGTCACTGTAAAGAGCTCTTGAAATTCCACCCCCTCTTATTTGCATTGGATGTCTGCTAGACATTTTAAAGGATTGAATCGATAAACTTTCAATTCTTTCTTGCTCACATCACAGCTCATAATGACATTTACAGTAGCTAAAAGGTCACTAGATTTCTCTTTATGTTTTGGAGAGAAAAATGTAAAATTATGAGGGAAGATATTTCCAGAGATGAGAAAGTAAAACATGTCTAGTGTATAAATAACAAATAAATTTAGCCAGAGAACTTTAGGTCATGCATTATTATGAAACTGTTTTAATTATGTTTTTTAGAATCCTGTAGTCTTGGATTCAAGATGAAATACCAGTGAAAATCATGACTATTTTAACTGTGCATAAACTGAGACACTGTTAAATCAACTAATTGGCCACTGGGCACCGAAATCTGACATTTAATCATTTGTAACAAAAGTTTTCACTGCTTTCAATGTCCTTTCCATTTGTGCTGCCCTATCTTTATTCTTAATTCAATAAGGATTTGTATGAGTAGCTCCCAAGAATGTTATTAGGAATTACAAGAATTATTATAACGCAACAATACGAATACATAAACTTAAAAGTCATTATCCTCCAAAATAAACAAGCTGAAATAGTCTGTTAATAGCAAGTGTAATAATGACAGGTTGCAGCTCTGAAAGGTAAGAGTAAAATTCTGTGAATACTAAGAAACATATTTTAAAGTACCACTCTGTTACGCATAGACATATGTTTGACTAACTATCCTAAACGGTATATTCAGGAGAAAATAGTTAATTTCTGCTAAGCTGAATATTTAAATCTAGTATAATTTAGGTCAAACTACTGCTGACCTGAGGAAAATATAGCACACTAGTTTCCCTATAAGTTTATCTTGTCATACCCTATATGATCTTTCTCTAACATATGATGAGGGATACAAATGCTTTGTGATATGGATAAATGGCATTAGTAGACCATCGGGCCTTTCTATGTCCAAATGTCACATTTAGATTTTTTTACTACAGAAATTAAAGAAAACAATTCTTATGAAAAAATCTCAATTATCTGCATTATTTCTTTTAACAACAACTATTATAAAGATTACAGCCTGATAATTTTCAATTAGGAACTAATATGCATGTTGCATATTTCATTATGCACAGTCATTAAAAATGCTTTAACATGTCCAGCAACATAATTATTTCTTTTGTTTTGTTTTAAGACAGAAGAATCAGAAGTTAGAAAGTACAGTTAAGTTCCAATATTTACTTGCTAATATAGAAGTTCTGATTTTCTTTTGCAGATAAATAAAGATGATATTTGAAGGATGGAGAATGTTGAGATGGCAACCAATTAAGTGCAAGGAATGCTACTTTCCTAAAGGATACTGCTTTTAGTGAGAAAAAATGAAAGTTCAAATATATTATGAGCAGATAACAGCACAGCCAGACATTCAGCAATAGTAAAGATCATTCTGTTGTGGTGACTCCAGTAGTACAAACTGTGGTGACATAAAAAGACTGAGACATATAATGTACATTAGGCTACCAAGTCCATCAGAATGAAGTAATTTCCTCTTTTTGTTTCTCCAGCATTTATGGCACCTTGCCAGTTATCTTAAATTCCCAGTGACATCAGACACTGATCAAAAGATCTATCATATAATTTGTTTTTCCATATGTTTGTGTGTATGTATGAATGGTTTTTTTTTTCCATTTGGAACAAGGGTGCATGAAAGTGCACAGGTAAAGCATTCTTTCCCTGGGAATTCATGGTTTCCCACAAGGTGGGCTGTAAAAAGGTCATTATCACAACTGTTTAATTAACTGCTACATTGATATTATTCAGCCTGGAAAGGAAAAAAGCAGAAACAAAACCTTTGACTTTAGAAGGAAATGAGGGTCTTTCTCAGAGGGGCTGAGTGAGGAGTGCAGCTCTAAAAGGAACAGGGAAATAATTCTCCGTCTTTCAAAACTCATTTCTGTACTCTGGACGATGTTTCAAGTGAACTAATGAGTGTGGACAGAGACTAGTGCAGTTTCTGTATGTTCGTATGAGGAGTAAATAATCTGATGAATGAACAATTTAAACATGTACTGTATCTATTTTTTGACTTACTATACATAATGTTGCCATTTCTCAGTTGCACTTACTTGATTCTTATTAAATAGTGACTTATGTTGTCTGTAGCAGCAGCAATTGAAACACTTGCCTCCTATGTGTTTGATTCTCAAACAATAAATGAACTACAGTTGCATCTGTGAAGAAAGAAACACTTATATCAGGAAATGTTCTGTGGCATCCGGAATTGGAAAGGATTTGTATGAATTTTTACAATAGAGTTAGATTTATAGTGAGACACTCTTAATTTTAAAGCTGTGCCTTTATCTGTTGTACTGATTTGAATATCTATTCTTCAGTCAAAGTTTATCTATCTCGGTGTTAGCAACAGTACCAATAGAGCTTCAAGCTTTTTGATACATTGTCACACAGCTGGAGTGAGCAGCATTTAGATCAGGGAGACTGTTAACAATGGGATGACGTAGTAGTAGTTGAGAAAGAGTACTGATTTTCCCATCACTGATGCAATGTCACTGGCTAACACTTTGAGACATATTCAATTATCAGTTCTAAACAAAACTCCACTAAAAACACATATTGAAAATTAGAGTCGAAAACCTGAAAAAAAAGCCAACTAAGGCCTTCTTTATAAGTAAAAAGGTGACTACTCTTTAAAAGGATTAAGCATATAATTTTTCTTGTAATTTATTACTGCAAGAGCAGCAGCTGAGGTTAAATATATTTATAGTGTCTACTACTAGAAGATTAGGATTTTTTTGGCCTATTCTGAAGAAGCCAGTTAATATTAACACTGAATTAGATCTAAAATTTGTGTTCCCATTCTAACTCAGATCTGAAATGGATTTAATTGAATTTTAATTCTAGTAAGGAGAAGAATCATTACAATGTTGATCAATCTTACTTATTTACTACTTAATTCTTGCCTGCATAAAACCTCCACAAGTCTGAGGATAGAAGAAATGAGACATCTTTCTAATCTTTAGCGTTTAGAAACATGTAAAAAAAATTTTTTTTTCAATAAATATTGAGAGTTTGGTGGATTTTTCTGAGTTATAGGTATGATACTATCATAGTTAAACCCAATGATACTAATATATTTGGATTCACTGGTCTGTAGCTAAGTATGGAAAGTGGCCCAGCAGAAAAGGAGTGCTGGTCTACAGCAGCTGGGCATGAGCCAGCAGTGTGCCAGGTGGCCAAGAAGGTCAATGGCATCCTGGCTTGTATCAGAAATAGTGTGGGCAGCAGGACCAGGGAAGTGATTCTCTGGTAGATTGCCTGTATTTGGCACCGGTGAGGCCTCACCTTGAGTACTGTGTCCAGTTCTGGGCTCCTCAACTCAGGAAGGACATTGAAGTGCTGGAGTGTGTCCATGGAAGGGCAACGAGGCTGGTGAAGGGTCTGGAACACAAGTCCTTTGAGGAACAGCTGAGGGAGCTGGGGTTTTTTAGCCTGGAGAAAGGGATGCTCAAGGGGGACCTTATTGCTCTCTACAACTACCTGAAAGGAGGTTGCAGCCAGACAGGGTTGGTCTCTCTTCCCAGACAGCTAGAGATATGATGAGAGGACACGGTCTCAAACTGCTCCAGAGTAGATTCAGGTTGGACATTAAGAGAAATTTCTTCACAGAAAGGGTGATTAAACATTGGAATGGACTGCCCAGGGAGGTTGTGGAGTCACTGTACCTGGAGGTATTCAAGAAAAGCCTGGATGTATTGGCCCTTAGTGCCATGGTCTAGTTGACATGGTGGTGTTCAGTCATAGGTTGGAGTCCATAATGTCAGAAGTTTTTCACACGTAATTGATTCTGTGATTCTGTGATTCTGTAAAGGTTTGGGAAAGCTTAGAAAATGTAGTTGGATTATTGTAAAATTACTGGTGGAAAAGGAGATTACTTCTTGAAATATGCAACTATGGATGTAGATTTTTCACTAAGTTTCTTGAGTTATTTTCAACTTGAACACTACTGTAAAACATTGCTAGTTCTACAGAGTAACTTGGTATGAATATGAGAAATATTGAACACTACTGTAAAACATTGCTAGTTCTACAGAGTAACTTGGTATGAATATGAAAAATATTTCCAAAATGTTGATCAAACATGAAAAAAGTGGAAATTACCTAAGGACCTTGGATACACACATGTGACTTAATCCTAGGAATGTTGGAAATCTGAGGATTAAGTATCCATTTACTGTTTCTACAAAACAATTATTGCCATTTTCAATCTTACCATGGCTCTACTGATTCCTGCTCATTTATTGATCTCCTTTATAGCACCATCTAATATATGCTTATGTAAGCACAGTGTTTAACACTAGGAGCTACACAGTATTATCTGTGCCATGCCTTTAGTCAACACTGTGCCAGAAAATAAATATTTCTGAGCCTGAATAGTTTATTATGAAGTTGTGATGAATTTTCATTCATATCTCCCAGCAGGGATCAGCTGGAAGATCAGGGGAGGCAGTGGTGTTAACATTAGCAGCGACTGCATATGAGTCACATTTACAGAGCTGTTTGGAATAGTAGGTGGTGTGTGTTTCTTAACTTGATGGTAGCTTGATAGCTTTATACTAAGAGAATGCTTACTATCCAGTATTGTGTATCAACCACAGTCTTCTAGCAACAACTTGAAAAACTAATAACTAAATTTAGACTTCTCTGTTGTATTCAGCTCTGCAATATTTAATTTATCCTTATCACAGTCCAGTGCAGAGAGCAAACATTTCTATTATATTGATAGGAATGCATGACACTGCCAATGTTGTGTAAGCTGCTGGTCAGAAAACAGTAATTGTGTCTTGTTTTCAGTGGTCAATTCTTTGGAGTTTGGAGATCTTTTTGAAGTAAAGGAGACCTGCAGGTCTTAAACTGGATGTCCCAGAGATAATAATTTTCTCCAGGTTAAAGGCCTCTCTTCCTCTAAAATGCAGCAAAGCTCTGAAATTTAAATTCAGCCAAATGGTCTCAATTACAAGAGGAAAAAAAGAAACAGAGTGGAAAGAGCATGGACTAACTTTGTTGGTCTAGTTCACATACAAGAAAACAATCAAAAGAAATTGCCATCAAAACAAATATATTTTCAAAACAAAATATATTCAACAACATAGAAAATGCTCAATGAAAATGTATTTTGCTGAAAACTTTTTAAAAGCTCTAATTAATTAATTTTCAGTGTTTTATCCATGTGATTTTATGTGGCATTTTATGATAAATTTTATGCAGAAGAAGTACTGCTATCTTTTTCACCGCTGAATATATATATTCAGACGTATTTATCCAGGAAAATAAAACTGTCTTGGAAAACAATTGCTTTATAATGACCAAAAAATAAAATTAAATATAGTTAAAAAAGCTTAAAATGTGTACATGAATAGCTACATATACATATACCTATATGTTAGAAATGAAAATTGACTTCAGTTCTAGATAAAAGCAAGTCAATTTATCATTTACCATAATATTAACATACTGTTATCCAACATCTATATGCTCCCTAGTTTAATGTAATGATAATATCCATCTGGATGTCCCAAGGTAGACTAACAGAAACAGCACCAAGGAAATCAGCAGGAAACAGTAGTTCTGAGGCTTTTGGGGAGCAGTGGAATTCCCAACCATAGACTGGTATACCCTAGGCTAGCAAAGTTTTCTTTCCAGACTAAACTTGGGATACAAGTACAAAGTGAATTTGAAATGTACATTTTTAGGTAGGAAGGGAGAAGAAAGATGCTGAATATAATTGATGAGTGAGAATTTAGACAGATATTACAATGAGCAATCTGCTCATTCAGCATAAAGATGCAAGTAAGTGGGCTAAAGGGAATGTAAGAAAGCTTTTGGGGGCAGAGAGCTTATTGTTTTGTGGTTTTGTGCTATGGAATATTTACTGTGAAAACAATACATTGGTAGTCTATTCAGAACCTGTCTTCTAGTAATTTTAATCCCTCTGTTGTTCATAAGATACTGGAGGAGAGGAAAAAAGTTAAGTTTGTGAAAAGACAATCCAACACGTGTCCTCATTTACTTAGTGGTAAAGCTGTGCAGCTCGAGATTTAAAGGAAATGAAGGCAGTCAGATTTGCAGCATACAGGTTTAAGATAAATTTGAAGGAACATGGCACCTGTTAGAGACAAAAATATACAGCTAGCTGTCTGCAAGTCATGTCTTGCCCATTGCTATCAACTTTTGAACAAGGAGTCAGAATAATTTTTCCCTTGTGAGCAAAGGTAGTGTTTAAAAAAAGTTTTGAATAGTGGCATAGGGACTGCTGCTATTACTGTCATTAGTATGTAAGAACATATGTATTTCATGCTGTCCTTAGACAGTAGAAGTGGAACCTAAATTACAGTCTTCAATATTTTCATAGTGCAGACAAGACTATCTTAAGCCTATCAGGACAAATTTGATGAAGTAAAAGGCAGCAACACTAACCTGTTTTGTTGAAAGTTGTCTTCTAATACGCCAAATTTGGAAAACATTCCAAATGAAAAAAATGTACCTTTGTAGCAAACCGAATTCTCTGCCTATTCATTCAAGAGCTCTTTGGAATTCAGGTTGACAACCAGTTTGTAGATACCCACTAAACTTTTTTTTTGTTCGCTTTTTAAGATTTACTTTCCAACCACAGCATAATTCTTCTCATTAATTCTTTGCAAATATTTTGTCATCAGTGCTTTATAAACTAAAGGAAATAGAAATGTATTTATATAAATGTATCTGTTAAACCTCTCTGGACCAAGAATTTATCACCTCAGAAGATTGAAAATATCTGCAAAAAGAAAGAAGATGTATAAAAACGAATAATTCAAAGGGGAAGGAAAAAATCAGCCCTAATTTCTTCAAGGCATTGTATAAACCATACAAAACACTGGATAGGAATGGTAAACTTCAAATTTGTCCTAGAAGTGAAAGCTCAGCAGTTCTGTCAAGACAGTACATAAGAAGGAGGTAGATCAAGGGAATTTGTCTATTTGCATTTACATCAGCTCTTCAGAATCTGTTGTTTTTGTTAAAGTCAGTTGCAGTAGCTGGCTGACAAAATAATGAATCCTTTCTAGTTCTGCTGAAAAATTTGAGGCCCTTGGGACCTTATGTCAATGCGATAAGTGTTGTAAATGGCTATAAATATCTTACTTGATTTCTGTTTCAGTGTTTTCCTTCTCTCAGTTCAAACTTAAATTTAAAATTTCCAATCTTGGAGTAACAACTACTTTTTGAGTGCTAACAAGTATAACAGTGAAAGAATAAAAAAATAAAAAAGGAGAGAGGGCGAGGCAATATATTAATACAGAGTTCATATGTATTAAGTAGACTGTGTAGACTACGTATATAGGGGTAGGAGAGGAGAGGGCAAGAGGAGGGAAGGAGATTACAACTGCAGCCCAACATATACCTGATAGTAATTCATGAGGATAAGGGGCTTTAGCTGCTACTCTTTCAAGTGAAAAACATTAAGGAAGTTCCAAACAAGTGGAAAAAAGCCTGCTAAATCATATAATGAGCACAGTGCCTGGAACAACACCGAAAAAACTCAAAACATACCATTGGCCATAGGCAATATTAGTGTCCACTGTGAATCAAACTAGTCTGTTGTTGTATAGAGATCAGTACATATGGAAATGTTATTTTTGTTCTTGCCGTTCAGAAATATTTCCTCAGGTGATAGGGAAGAAAATACTGTCTGTATTTCAACAATGTGAAGTAAGCCTCAAGGCCAAAATGTCACCTTCAGTCTTTTTAAACTTTCTGTGAGTACTTTAAAAAAAAAAAAGTTCTTGTTTGATTTGCAGCCAAGTGTTCTGACATGGCACAGTAGCACTGAGATGAACTGCAGGATGTTCAATCAATGTTCATCACAGGGTCAGGAATTTGAGAAGGTACCAGCACTAGAGGATACAAAGGAGGATGACCGGAATATGTTTGCATATATTTATTTATATATACACATATTTACATGTATATACATATATAGTGTTTTAAAAATAAACAACACAGCAACACTTATTGAGATTACTTACTGTGAGGAAGGAAAAAAAGAATCTGATTCTAAAATAAGGATGAATAGGAAAAATTCATGCAAATTTTTCTATATGAATTGAACATAGAGATCAAGTGCAAGGAATCCCTCTTGGTAATCATCAGGAGATTAATGGAATTTCCATAGTACACTGATTTTGAGAAGCTTCTCTAGAGGTTCAAAGTGCAGAACTGTACTTTTATAATCTGTGATGGATGATAGCTCTGTATTTCATAGAATCATAGACACATAGAATCATAGAATATGCTTAATTGGAAGTGATCCATCATCGAGTCCATCTTCTGGCCCTGCAAAGGACACTCTAAGAATCACACCTTATGCCTGCGAGCATTGTCCAGAGGCTTGATGCTGTGGCCACTTCCCTGGAGAGCCTGTTCCAGTGCTCAACCACCCTCTGGGTCAAAAGTTTTTTCCCAATATGCAAGCTAAACCTCCCCTGAGTCAGCTTCATGCTGTTTCCTTGAGTCCTGTCACTGGTCACAAGAGTGAAGGGATCAGCACCTGCCCCTTCGCTTCCCCTTCTGAAGATATTGAAGACAACAATGAGGTCTCCCCTCAGTCTCCTCTTCTCCAGGCTGAACAGACCAAATGACCTCAGCTGCTCCTCACAAGACTTCTGCTCCAGACCATCCTCATGGCTGTCCTCTGAACATTCTCTAATAACTTAATGTCTTTTTTATATTGTGGTGCCCAAAACTGCACACAGAACTCAACAGAAGATTTACTCTATATTCCAGCGTTCCTTTAAAAAGGGAGGAACTCAGCTTGGTGGAACTGACTAAAAAGGAGGATTTTTAACCTCTCCAGGAAGAAATTGAATAAACTCAGGCTTTCAGACTACAGATTTTGAGACGGAAAGATCTAATGCAAGGAATTGGTAGTCTGCAACACAAAGAAATATTGCTGAGGAGAACAGACAGCAACCAGGAAGATCTCAGAAGTCACAGCAGGGACTTTTTAAAGTATTTGTTGCATTTTGGTATTAGTAAAGTTCTTCTAAACTTTCTATTCTTTCTTCTCTTATTTTGAATCTTCAATTTTTAATGTAAATTCTAATAAAGATTGTATTTAGTGCTTAATTATGTCATTTGATCTTCTTGGGTATCACAGTATAGGGAAAAAGTCAAGACAGATTCATCCTACAATTCCAGTTGCCTTCAATTTAGTCAGCCCATACCTTAAGAATTTTTATGGATCTTCGATTGACAAAAAAATGTTCTGAGGTTGCTTTTCTCCCCCCCGTCTCTTTCTAACCATACTCCTGTGCCAAGAACCATCAGTATCTTTGCCCCTATCCGTGTTCTCACTCTGCTTAGTATAATGATATGTATATAATATGAAGAAGGCCTCAGAAATATTCAGGAAATGGCAATTACTTGAATTGAAAGTACCAAAGCACAAATACTTGTAGCAAAACCATGATGTGCCCCCTCATGTTTATATTAAAAAATAAACTTTCTTTGATTCATTCTGAATTGGATGAAAGGTTCTGATATTCCAGGATGGTAAGTGTCTTGCAGAACAGCTAACAAAGATACTAAAATCTTATATTCCTGAGGTTATATTTTACCTATGCTGATCATTGCTCAAGAAATCTAGAACATAATTTTGCATTGGAATGATTACATCATTTTTGATTAAGAAGTAATAAAATATCAGTCTTGGTCTAGAGATTAGTGTAAAGCTGAAAGTAAGAAAGGAAAAATGTTAGAGCTTGCAGTTTTCTAATACTTTATGCTATTTTTTATTTTATGTTTAAGGCTGTAGCTTCCTGCACATGGAAAAAGAAGTATGGTAGTTATCAACAGCTTGAGAGCTATGAGAGTACACACCATCTATTGCAGGGCAGTCAAAGTGACAAGAAAGTGGTAGCCTTCCAGAGGATGAAAGCATAAGAAGGAGACAGTAAGAAGACAATAGATTAAAGAACATATGAGGGGAGAAAAAATGGGAAAAAGTTAATGTAAACTCAGCACAGTGAGAGAAATCAAGAGGCTAACTGGTGAGTTCACTACCAAAAAATGAAATCCTGTAGCAAGCTAAGCAATAAAATGAAACTTACTGATTAGAAACGAAGAGATATTTTGTCCCAAAACATTTGGGAAGGGACCCACCTTTGGAGATGGATAGCCAGGTGAACCAATTCTGTTTTAAATATCAGTCAGCTATAGTGTAGTCAAACATTAAAAGAAAGATAAGAAGAAAAGTGAGGCATCAGTCATCCGCAGAACTGGTTCTACCAGACTGGTAGAGCAGGTAGTCACCTAAGAGAGCAAAAGATTAAGAACAACAAATAGGTTAGTGACCACATGTTGTGCCAATGGAGATTCACCTGCATGAACGTTTTCCAGATTGCTTGTGGCAGAAAAAAATGTAAAGCAGGTGCTACTGGTTTCAGCCAGATATCATTACTAAAAAACAGAGATTAGTATTTCTGAAATGATGGAAAAAAATGCTGAAATGAGTCATCAAAACTAGAAATGAGGAATTATTCCCTAAAATCCGTTTTGTATTTTACAGCTGTAGTTCCTACTGTGCAGGTGTGGATATATGTGTGTATGTGTGTGTGCATGTCCCTGTTTTTGGTTTGTGTGGTTAGCTATTTTTTTACAAAAGCTATTCTGATGCCAGATTGTATTGCTTCCTGAAGGGCTTATGTCAGTCTTGGTTCTCTGTTCTCTCAAAAGTGCAGCCTTTGTCAACATCTTTCTGACCTTTCAGTGACCTTTCAGGCTGAATTAGAGCATTTAGGTTTTTACATCATACAATAAAGTACATTAAAAAATCTTCTGTTTCCAAATGCTACCTCTTTGGAATTTTTATATGCAATGATTATGTCCAGAAAGATTTTCATTTCCACTTTTTTTTCTATGTACCATATTTCCTATTTTCATAGTTATGGTTGAGAAATTGGCCTTTATGTTTGAAAACGAGTTTCTAACTTTCTATTTCCACTTTTTTTTGGCTGTCCTATTTTATTTTCTTCCAAGTTCAACAGTAGGATTTCTGAATTATTTCACATCATAGGCAGAATATTTGACTTTCTGAAATAGACTAGTTTGGGAAGATCATTGCAATAATTTTAAGTTGCAATATCATAAATTATAGAAAAAACCTAAATACTAAATATTCTGTTTATCTCATACTCATACTTTGTCTTTAACATAAGCAAACTAACCAGAAATACACAAAGGCATTTGCTATGATGACATTTGTTTGTCAAATGACAGTTACATTGATCATGTTCACAGAATGGTTTCTCCTCGCTTAGTCTTTGAGGTTTTTTATGAATAATTACAACTTTAAGCCACATCTGCTTTCCCGTCCAATTCTATGGTTTGAACAATTAAATTAAGAAAACATGAAAGAGAATCACTTAAAAGAAAAAAAGCATTATTTTGAGAGAGAAATTGGAAGAAACAGCATCTATATCTTTCATCAAAACTGTCAGTTTGATGCACAAAGAGAAAGCAAAAGCTTCAGTGCTGCAGTAATGACCTTACATTACTTTGAACTATGAGCACTGCCTTTCTCAAACACTGTCCTTTGGTTTCACACTGTAGAGAAAAAGAAGAGAAGATAAATAATTTACAAATACTTAACTAACGCATGTTCAAAATTGATAAGGTAAATAAATACAGAGATTTTTACCTCATTTCTAATGCAGTGCACATTTTAACTCTCTTCAGAAAAAGTGCAGCTCTTTTTCTATAAAAAAAATGTAGTTTGAAAGGATAAAGATTTATGTAAAATATAAACAAAGTGATCAGTTAAGGGTAGAAAAAGAAGTATGGGGAATGGATATTTGAAAAGAATTATAAGACCTGTGTTTTATATGCAAATCAATAACATATAACAGCCATAAATGAGAATAAACTAAGAATATTAAGTGCAATTAGCAGAAAATGATCATATTCTATGAAAAAAAATTGGGATTTTTTCCTTAACCCCTTTTTTTTCCCCTTTCTAGAATGCTGGGTGCTGAAGCATATTCCATACAGAGATTTTTTCTAAATTATGTGATCTTTGTATACACTGATGGGAAAAATATATTAATATTTGCTGTCATGAAAAGAAAAAGGGAAGGTTTTTTTCCATTCGTCAGATCAACTGCAACATCACTGTGTTTCGATATATAAGAAGAGTTTTCTCAGAGTAAAAGGAAGCATCTGAAGCCTATCTTCAGAGGTATTTAATTTTTTATGACAGATGAATTCATTTTAATACAATTTCCTCCCTCCAACTTTTAGACCTTCACCGTCAGCACACTCTTGTAAGTTGGAGTTCATTTCTAATTTGTTTCGGTTTTTCCTATTCAAAGAGGAGGTTTTAATCAGAAATAATATCAAAGATCCTATCACAGGTTCTGTTAATGAGCCTTATGAGTTACATCCTGGAGCTGGTTTAAATAGTGCTGGGTTCTGAAGAAGCATTTCTAATGACATGCATCCTGGCCAAGCTCCCTGTGAAACAAGTTGGAGTGATCATGGTGACTCAAGGGGCTAAAGCATTGTTGGAGATTACGAAATGCTATTTGCTAATTTTGCAAAAGTTGTCTGCTATGTTTGCTGTTATGGAAGCAAATAAGAATGTCTCTGTTAACATCCAGATAACTAGGGTAATGGTCCCTGGGTGGGGAAACATAACCCAACAGAATATGGATCACCAAATCCAGGAAAAATCTTGTGGAACAAGTGTTGTGAATTGCAATATGTAATGGCTAACAAGCAAAGCTATAGGCCAAAACAAGATAATTTATCTGAAACCACAAAGTAATCCTTAAAAAGTTTTAAAAATCAGACATAAAATACATCCTGCCCAAAGTTCATGGGCCTTGAAATGATACAAAGTGAAAAAAAAAGAAAAAGTTAAAACAGGAATGCAAATCCAAACACTTCTCATTGAAAACACAAATGAAGAACACAGAAATTAAAACCAACAGTGAGATCTGCATACAGATTTGAACCCCAAACTCTTAGTTATTTCAATAAATTGGATCTTGGGACAGAGAGCAACATTGTGAGCAGGTACAGGTTGGGAAAATAACTATGACATACTTCTCACAAAATCTTGGGAAGTTGTCAAAATGACTTCAAACATAATGTCATCTCTAGTAGAAAGACTTTTAGCCAAACAGAGAGAATAACAGCTGTAAGCTACCACTGCTTTACTTTGATTATCAAGAAATTCTGTACAATATTTGAAGAAATTTTTAGCAGACTCTCAGTCCTGTAGGTCAAAAGGAACATCTGCAGTTATGTAACAAACCAGGACAACATATCTAACAAAGACTTAAATAAGAATCTTATCTGTGAAATATCTCTGTGCTTCTTATTGTTGTCATTCAAATTAATTTAGTAGTACTTTATCAGCAATTTATCTCACATGCAATATCTAAATTCTTCTGTAATAATGTATTAACATTTTTGCTGTTGATTTTCCATTCTACCTTAATAAACTACAAGCCCAGCTCACTGCTTTCTTGCTCTTTTATGGCTGAAACAGTGGATGGGTCTTCACCTTTAACTGATACAAAATCAAAGTAAGAAATGCACAGACAGCCTTAACTAATGGTAATCTAAATGTCAGTTTTCATAGACAGGCATATTTGGTTTTCAAATAACATAATTGTTACACTTCTCATTTATTCCAGATTAATCCTTCAATATGTGAAAATGCAAAAGAATATGAACCTTTGGGTAGTCTCATGAAACTTCAAATATTTACCATTAGGCAAGAGACTTGTAGAAAAAAATCTTTGTTTTTACAGATCGTCTCATTATTTTTTTATATTGTTAATGTATCTGTAAAACTTTCAGCAAAGAAAGAATCACTCCAAAGACATAGCAGCATTTTGGATTATTTCCCTAATGGAAGCATTATTGTCCTGAAAATCAACGTCGCTTTTCTCCTACCAATCTGTCTCTTTACATCTTGTCTTAATTAGCAAACAATATAGTTCACTATGATAGCAATATCATCAACAACAGCATGTTTGGTTTTTTTCATTGAATCTCAAAACAGATTTTCATTAAATGCTAGCCTGTATTTCTTTCCCAGATATTTTAAAAACCTGTGAATTTGCTGTCTAATATAATGGCAGCACATTTTCCTTTTCCTATATGTGGGAAAAGATTTTGTTTGGTTTAGGTTTTTTGTTTTATTAAGATTGAATTTGTACCCCCAAAGGTTTTTATTTCCTTTGGAATAATGATATACTTGCACTCAAACATTGGTAATAGCTGACAGACATACAAACCATACATCTACCACTGACCCAGCCTCAGTTGATAATTCTGTTACTGATCACTGCATTCTTTGAGTCTGAAAATGAATCCAAGTTTTATAATGGAGATTTTGTAAGCTTTTGTTCAAAGACCTCAACAGAAATGACATGTAATATTTCAGGATCCCAGGAAGAAAAAGTTAACAGAAGCTCTGGGCAAAAGCTTGGCTGTAGGGAACTGGCTAACATTAGACACAATACTGCTTTTCTGGTGCTCACTGTTATTCTAGGTTTGTTCAGCTTCAGAGGACAGCAAATCTTTCTGGATTTCTCACAGCTGTCACAAGAAAAACTGTTGCGCATCTCTCAGCTCTGGCAGTGAATTTTTTATCAGATTTCCTTGTTAGATTTAATTGTCTTTCATTCTTTACCAAAGTACTGTAACTTCAAATTCAGTCAAACATTTTCCCATTTGTAAAGGTAAACAGAGACACCACTTTTCTTCTTAGTAATAAGAGTCTAATTTAGTCAAAACTTTTAAAGAAAATCTTAATCGAGATCCAGGTGAGGATAAAGAGGAATAATATACACAAAAGCTGAAAATGAATTTCAGTTACTTTAAAACTGTGATTTTAACAACCCCATCTCCGTAACTACCAAACTTTAGACACTTGCAAATACCTTCGGGACTATAAGTTTTATCATACAATACACTTCATATTTTATCTTTCTGCCTGTTGTGAAGAAAGAAAATCTACTGCAGGCTAAACCTTTTGTTATGTCATCCTGAGTTGCAGTTAGAAATCTTCACAAATTAGAAGACCACACGCTTCTCATGCATGCTCGTGTTCACACAGATGAACTCCTCACAAAGTGGTGGCTAGAATGCTTTGGAAGTAATATATATGCATCAGGTCCTTGTCAAGGTCTCTTGACTGAATACTCTTATATGTAAATTTATGGAGGGAAAAGTAAGAGACAGCAACACTAGCTGTGACAATTTTTGAAAGGTGTCAATAGAAGTAGGAAAGAAGGGCCTCCCTGTGTTCAAGAACTGGTAGATCAGTATTTCTGTCACCAGGAAACAGCCTACTTGTGTTTTTATATTCCTTTCTTAAACGCCTATTATATACATATGCATACACACAAACACACACACACGCATATATATGTGTATATATATACACATATATACTATAAATAGATGAGATGCCAAACTAGCATTCTGGATTAAAAAAGCAGAAAATTATCTAAGTACACCACCTCTTGACAAAATATTTACTACTCCTTTAGGCCTTTCTCAGTTGATATCAAGAGATTGTTAAGCATCTCTACAACTACCTCTGTGAATTTGAGATTAAGGATATACCTCTTTAGGAGGTGTATTCTTTTTATAATTTCAATTGTATTTTCAGTGCCTTAAAAATAGTTTTAAAACAAAATCTTACCATGTTTCTATATATGCTTATATTTGAGTTCCAGGGATCTACTCATACTTCAAAGAATAAACACAAGCATGAGCCATTCCAAATATAGGTCTTTATTACTTCATATCAATGTATAATAATACTATAAAATTATCTTTTCTTGGAATTTAGATAATAAATTTCATATAACTTCTAATAGCTTGTGGAGAAATTAGGAAATAAATATCAAGTGTATATACATTTTATATAACAATTGTCTTGCAAAAACTTAGCACTATTGGCAGTAGTCAAGCGAAAAAACATTCTTGAGGAAAAGAAAAAAATAAAGATAACTGGAGTGCAAGATGAGGTTTAATGAGTGCTTTACTTCAGGTGCTTCAAACTTGCAGGCAATTACAAAACTTTACAAATCCTATTTTGAGGAATGGTGTATTAAACCAAAATCAGAGGAGATTTCTGGGTCTGAATTCTAGGTGGTTTGCATAGCTTCAAAACAGCTGCTACAAAGTTGCCCTAAAGTCTCCTTCAGGATTATTTAAGAGTAGTATACAGTTATCCACTACAGACCTTTAATTCAAGAGACAGTGGCAGCTCTAATGCTTTTCAGCTAATAAGAATTTCAACAGAAGATTTTGTAGTAAATGTCTGTGTGTATATGTTTTCATGTATGCAGTAAGGAGAATGTTTGAATAAAAAGTATTGCACAAAACAACAGTTCAGACCTGTAGTGGGTTGACGATGGCTGGAGGTACCCACCAAAGCCTCTCTGTCTCTCTTCTCCACAGTTGGACAGGGGAGACAAAATATAATGAAGGTTCATGAGTTGCGGTGAGGACACTGAGCGTGCACTGAATACTACCATGGGCAAAACAGGCTCAGCTCAGGGATATTTACTTGAATTTTATTACTAACAAAATCAGAGCAGCCCTGTGGAGAAGCACTTGAGGGTTCTCATGGATGAAGAGATGGACATGAGCCGAACCATTCTATATGATGTCTAAAGTAATAACTACCCCTCAAACAAATTTTAGCAGTCTAATGGCCAAATCAACTCTTGATATAAACTGTCTTTAATCTCGGCAAGGGTATCTCACCTCCCTCAAGATTGCTACTAGACTGTAGCAGCTCTGAAGACAAAGAGAAGGAGAGGATTTGTCTCCTTATGAAGAAAAATTGTGATTGTTATTTTATGTGAAATATTTTCTCTCAATTATATCACCCTGAGTGCTCCCAAAGAGGAGGATGAATCATCTAAGACTTTTATTCTTAAATCTCCTCCAGAACAAATAAGTCAAAGGGTTGAAAATGTGCCTACACAAAGAGCTGGAGTTCTCCATAGCTGAACTTCTAAGTCACTTGCATGTTTTGGACAGTTTTCTTTAGATCATCTGTAAATTGATGTAATTCAGAGTAAAAGGAGTGATGATAATCCACAATACTGAGAATGTTTCTAATTCTTCTGATGCCATAATTATTAGGGTATTTTTAAGTACCTATGCTTCGTTGAGAACATTTTATCTTCTTATATTTTGTGTCAAGTATTCAACATTCAAGAATTCAACAAATATAGTTATTAGCAAACTAGATATTGGCATTTATAGCATATTGGCATAGATAGGGCATTTATGAAATGGTGCCCTCACCCAGATTTTTCAACGGTCTTTACCTATTAGATTTTTTTCCACCTATGATAAAAGCACATGGTCCACAAAATCATTGTCGATAAAAACCATGGTGATTTCAAAATTTCAATTCACTCCATCTCAGTTTTCTCAAGAGTCTTTCTTTCTTCATAATCAGAGCTATGAGATTTAGATAATTGCAATAAAGTAACTGAGAAAGAGCAATACATTGATTAATGTAAATCCCTGTACTCTGCTTGGCTAATAATAGCTGCCTGCAATTCAGAGTATGGGAATTTGCACACTATGCTAAATTACTAAGATAGAACTTAGCTCTATCATTATGCAAATATAAGTGCAAGAAAATGAGTGACTAAGAAATAAGTATACTAAGCTGCAAGGGTGAATCAGCCAAAAATGTATCAGCATTCCTGAATTCTGACTGGTTGAAACATTCCCAATTTTGAAGCAAGGGTTAGTTAAAATATGAAAAAATGCAGGATAGGAAGAGAAAGAACAAAGCCTGAAAGAGTGTTCACTGACTTTCTTGGAAGACAATTTTGTCACTGTTCCTATTGTAAAACAAAAATAACATTTGTTTACTTTACAAAGAACCCTGGGCTCTTAAACCCTTAAAGAGTTGAGAGCTCTGAGACCCTTAAATGAAAGAGATAAGCTGGAACTCTTAGGTGCTATAATAACGATGATTAATATTAAGAATGTGTTAAAAATTACAGTGATTTTATTCATGCTTCCATTCAAGTTTTTATCTGAGTAAAATTATGTGTTTATGACATTTGGAAGTCATATTGAATTTTGGCTATTTTTTGAACTTAGGTATATTAATTCTGGCTATAAATATAATGGTGTGGACCAGAGTGTATCATAGCAGTGAGACTTTTCTTATTCTTTACTCATATCCCATTTAGAGCTCATTAAATGGTATGATAAAATAAATATTTGCTATACATTCTAGATATTCTAACTGTAAAGCAGATCCTGCTCATCCCAGATAAAATTGTGTGGTAACTATTGCTATGATGATGTCAAACCCGTTATACATGATATAAAGATGGGATCTAGGAAATGGAGAATTATGTTGAATTCTGTATGAGATTTTCCAGACATTTAGGCAAAATTTTCATTGTATAACTCTGCTGTCTAAGAATACATCAAAAATATTGATAATGAATTAGAACATATGATTCAGCATGAAGTTGCCTGTCACCTAGGTTGCAGGACTTCAAGGAAGCTCTGTCCCCAGAAGATTCTCTCCTCACCTATTTGTTTGTTTCAGCAGCAGAACAGATAGCCAAACTCATAAAATATCCTTGGACACATGAGCAAACACTAAAAGAACCCGTTTTAGAAAATTGTGGAGAAACAGTATGGTTTCTGCCATTTACATCATTGTTTACATTCTATGTTATAAGTCTTGGTTTGCATTTCTTTTTCACTTTTCAAAAGAGCAATCATGATTTCACTGTGAAGAGCTATAAAATACCACAATTAATTTTTCTTTGCTAGAATTGTTGTCCTATGCCGGACTCTGCAGGGACTTTTCACACTTTATGCCCACACAGTCCCAGTTTATAAGCTTCTTATTGTAAAAAGACTTCCAATTCTGAAGATGGAGGATTGTCTGAGCTCACCACGAGGGGAAGAAAAGGTATGGAAACCAGGAGAACCAAAGGTGTGTGTGTACAGCACAGCACCCATGAAATGCCATCCACTGGATCACATTGCTGCTGTTTGTCAAGGTCATGTTTACAATATGTCAAAACTGTCAAGTATTTTGTTTTCAACATGGTACTTTATTTTCCTCGTCTTGATACTTTCCCAGAGAAAATGGCAGACCTAAACAAGGCAGCTGTGAAATGTTAGTGTATTGTAGTGCCAAGAATACTTTGAAAAGCAGCAGCAGAACCTGGAGAGACACTGAACAGTGACTCTTTCTCCAAAGGCCCTAGTATAAAATTCACATGCTGATGTCTTCTTTTTCAGCTGATGAATTGGCAGTTAGAGATTATAAGAGAATTTAAACTCCAAAGCTGATGCTGTTTCTCACTGTCTGTGAAACGAAAAGACATGGCCATATACATAATGATGAGAGAAAAAAAATCACTATTAATTTTAAAAAGTAAATGTGTAAGGACATCATGTGCAAGTGAGAATGGGAGCAGATTGTAAGAAAGATTAGAGGATACAAATGGTGAATATGAGAGGTTTAATTCCGTGTCACATGTGTGTCTGGTCTACACTGCTGGCCCGGGTAAGCTATATGAAATAGAGATCATATGAAATAGGGTACTTTACCTATTAACTTCCTATTCTGGAGATTTGCATTATCCAACAATGCAATCACAATACTAAGAGACTTAAAAAAAAATCTTATAATGCAACATCTCTCCACAATATTTTTTTCTAATTTATACTGTGGGGAAGATTAATAGGAAAAAATACACTTGCAACCATTTAAAGTGGTTTTTTTTGGTCTGAATTCTACACAGTCAGAAACTATGTCAGCTGCAGAAATCCTTAAAGATGCACTTCTGACACGATAAAGTAAGCCAGCTGAATTTTAAAATATTAATTATTAAACAATATGATGCTTCAGATTTGCAAGCTTTTTAAAATTTTTCTTTTTTTTAATTAAAGAAAGATATATCATTACAAGCATTTTTATAAGTATGTATCTGTAAGTAAGAATATAAAAAATAAAAGAATTCTAAATTATCAAAAACAGAGCTCAGGTATAAAATAGTTTCCTTTTAAATTTTTGCTTGTTTTCTTACTTGTTTTTTTTCAAGTGTAATTTTGATTCAGTTCCTTCCTACCCAATGTCTGATTTGGAAAGCATGGAAGGAGACTCTAAGAAGATGCTGTGTTTCAGGTAAACCCACAACATTTTTCACATATATTTGTCACTTCATCTTTTCAAAACAACATTTAGTACATGTTGAATAATGTTAGGGCAGTGAACCATTGAAAGCTTTCCTGCAATGGAGACAGTTTTTCCTAACAGTACATTAGATTAATTCTGACACAAAAGAAGAAAAAGCAATTTTATTATCTTTTGTTCTCAGATATTTCATGGTGATACAGAAATATCTTTGAGAGGGTTTTCAAAGGCATATTTCCTTTGTTGATGACAAGATGAAGTAAAAACCACAGTAATTTAATAAATAATGATACACAGTACTCTGACCTAAGTCTCAGTAACAGCAACACATAGCAATATTTAGACAAGAAGGTTGAAGATAGAGAATCGTACCTGGTCCCTAGGTTGAACTACAGGAAAGGGAAAGTAAATAACAGAAAAGTGGCCAGCAGAACTAAAAACAGGGGAATTTTTTTTTTAGGACACCGAGTTGGGATAATGGTTAAATACATGTAGAGAGTAGCCGCCTTTCACACAGCATTGCTGTAAACAGCTTTGAAGCCAGAAATATGTTTCTGACAGTGATATAACTGAAAAGTTTCCATGTCATGGTTTTTAGAGCTGCAAGTCAGAGTACTAAAGTCTTCAAATAAGAGCTGATTGAGAGGAAGAGTTGCTTTGTATTAGCACTTTTGTGAAATGAAAGTTTGCCCCATAGGGCAAAACGTAATTGGCATCTTTCACAATCAGGACCATTCTTTCTCTGCCTAGCACTGTCCATCATGTTTTCTATTGATTGTTCTTTAAGGGAAGAAATAGCAATAGCAATCTAATGTCTTATCTTATAACATCTAGAAGATAAACTGATGGCTTGATGGAATTAAAGCACAATTTAGGACTAGATTCTGGCAAAGACTGTTTTGACAGCACATTCCATTTGCTCCTGCAAAAAATGCATGCAAATTTTTACCACTCTGAGTGGGTAGTATGTTTAACATAAAAGAGAACTCAGACTCTCTTATATTAAACAACCAACAGGCTAGTGGTAACTTTCTAGAGGACTGTTAAGGAAACTTTTCTGTCTGACCATCCAGGAGCTACTCTGGCCATTAAACTCACACCACCTGAGCTGTGACTGACAGCCCTTCACAGCAGGTAGTTCCAGTGAGCCAACAAGTGCCCCACTTGACTCCCTACACACCCCACATTCACACAGTCAGACCATGTTTCCTTACAAGCTTGACCCCAGGTTTCCCATAGCAGAGTCTCAAATGGCTCAATCCTTTAAATAATTTAATCATGGTGCAACAACAAAATAGCAGCTTGAGCTGGTGCCTCAGAGCAAGGATCCCGAAAAGAGACACTCCTGTTCTTTTATCCCGTGACAGTCTAAGCCTGGGAAAATCTGGGGTCCTAGACTCCTCCTGTGTCTCTGAGTATTCAGTCCCCTGGCTGGGCCACAGGTCCCTGTGACCTTTGTTATGCGAAGTGTCAGCACCATTATTTCTAGTATGAACGTATGTCCTATGGGCATTCTCAGAGGGTACTTAGGATTCACCGACTGCTTTAGAAATACTGCTGGAAATATCAGTAATGTTATTGTTCTTTCCAGATTTACTTAGTGAATTGTTGTCATGGTGATAATATACAATAAATCTTGTGGACTAGAGGTTTTTAATGGACACAATAAAAATTATGAGGTCACTGCATCAGTAGACAAGAAAAGGGCTACAGGTGTCATTTATCTGGTCTTCTGTAAAGACTTTGACACAAACCCCAGAACATCCTCCTCTAAATTGAAGAGAAATGGATTGGACGAGTTGTCTATCAGATAGATAAGAAAGTGGTTGAGGGTCGCATTCAGAGGGTAGAGGTCTGATGGACATCAGTGACAAGTAGTGTCCTCAAAGGTCTATATTGCCACCAGTACTATTTAATATCTTAATTAATGACGTAGATGAAGGGACCAAGTGAAACCTCAGCAAATCTGCTGATGACACCAAGCTGAGTGGTGCCGTGGACACACCTGAAGGACAGGATGCCATCCAGAAGGACCTGGACAAGCTCAAGAAGTGGGCCAATGGGAATCTCATGAGGTTTAATAAGAACAAACACAAGTTGCTGCACCTGGGTCCCAGCAATCCCACTATCAACAGAGGCTGGGGCATGAACGAGAGCAGCCGTTCCAAGAGGGACTTGGGGGTGCTGGTGGATGAGAGGATGGACATGACCCAGCAATGTGTGCTCACAGCCCAGAAAGCCAACTGTGACCTGAGATACATCAAAAGCAGCATGGCCAGGAGGTTGAGGGAGGGGATTCTACCCCTCTACTCATCTTTGGTGGGTCCCAACCTGGAGCGTTGCATCTAGCTCTGGGGCCCCCAGCACAGGAAGGACATCGACCTGTTGAAGTAGTTCAGAAAAGGCCCACCAAGATGATTAGAGGGATGAAACACCTCTCATACAAGAAAAGGCTGAGAGAATTGGGTTTGTTTAGCCTGGAAAAGAGAAGGCTTTTGGGTGACCTAGTTTTGACCTTACAATACCTGAGAGGAGTCTACAAGAAAGACGGAGAGGGAATTTTTACAAGAGCATGTAGCAACAGAACAAGGGGGATCGGGTTCAAACTGAATGAAAGTAGGTTTAGATAAGATATGAGGAGGAAGCTCTTTCCTGTGAGGGTGGTGAGGCACCAGAACAGGTTTCCCAGAGAAGTAGTGAATCCCTGGAGGTGTTTAAGCACAGCCTGGATTCAGCTGGATGGAACTCTGAGCAACCTTTTGTGCTGAAAGGTGTTCATGCCCATGGGAGGGGGGTTGGAATTTGATCTTTAAAGTCCCTTTCAACCCAAATGATTCTATGATTCTATGACTCTATGAAACATTTCTAGAGGACCGATTCCAATGGTGTTTTGTCATTCTTCAGTTATACATCACATCATGTGCCTAGGAAAGCTCAAGAGAATTTTTAGGAACTCAAGGAACAACTAAAGATAGATAATTGAAGTTTGCTTGGTGTCTCTGTGTTGACAACTTAAGATCTCAGAGGAAAAAAATTTATGCAGTATTTTCAGGAGACAATACACAATAGTACAATCTTTGTTTCTTTGTTCTTTGATGAAAAGGAACAAAAAGATAAGGTTTTCTATAAAAACAATAGTTCTCAATCAAGGAGATATTTATTTCATGCTAGAAAAAAACCCCCAAAAATAGACACTACATTTTATGGAATTTTTAAAGCCATTGAAATAGAGGTGGTGGGATATAAACTGTTACCATTTGTTTATACCAATAAAAAGCTGAAAGTCCTAAGAGAATTAATTACCTGCAGAGTCTCCTTCATTTTTAACAGACTTTATGAAAGCAGTATGTCATCATTTTTGTACTGAGACATCTATTTCATGCTACACAAAGTCAATTGTCATAAATGGGAATCCATATGTGAACTCATACCCCCCTGACACTGAACAAGGTCTGATTTTTTATCTCCTAGCCTTCTGTTGTTCAGTCAGTTTTAGAACTGTGGAATTCAGATTGTTCAGCTTACTTGACCAAACCAAAACTAATTTTCTATTTCTATACAATCATAACAGAAACAAGCAAGACCACGACTTAACTAAACAAATGACATGGAGCAGACCTGGCATAACACATTTGAAAAAAAGTCAGGGTTATGAATGAAATTGATTTGATAATTTTAATAGTTTCAAGGGACCAAGGCATTCTTCACATTCAGTATAATTTCTATTTAAGAAACAATAAACTGATACTTATTGTGGGAAATCAAATCAAATAGTGAACTGAAAAAATACTAAAAATGCTGGCTTTATGCATTCTACAAGGTTCTATTTGAATATTCAGACTTCACCTGAATATTTTATAAAAGAAACTCTCGTTATACTGTTTCTCTCAGGAATGATCATTTTGACAGTTAAACGTTGTCATCAGTTTAATTGTACTTAATTTATGTAGCAGAGACAGTGGAATAGAGCTATGTCTTGTGCTTCCTGCCTGGAGAATGCTATCCCTCTTCACTGGGATGTTCAGAAAAGGGGTCATTCACAGGGCAGAGAGGGAAGCATTAAGTCCTGACTCAAGAAACAGGTTTCAAGCATTTCATGTGTTTATGCCAAAAGTAAGTGAGGAATATCAATGTCTCCTACGGTCTTGGGAGTTAAAAGAGAATTATATTACAAAACCCTAATGTAAATCAGGCTTCATACACATTACTGTAATGGAGAAATACTACATTACTGCAGCAGAAGACATGTTCTACAAATGAATGTAACATGTGAAATACAAATCAATTTTCCATCTCCTCTTAAATCTTAGAAGCTTGAGAGCATTTCAGAAATCAATCCAGGATCAGCTCGTTCTCTCTGGAGAGACTGATTTCCTATCAGGGGAATGCTGAAGTCTAATAGAAGGTGAAAAGGATATAATACTGTCGTTCTCTCTGATTTATGATTTTATCATTAAATACAACAGACAACAGTGTAGGATTACTGGCATTTCTATATTGCTGTTTTCAGCATGCTCCCAGTGGAGGCTTGGCCAGAGAGGTGCTCGGGCAGCCTCCAGCTATTGCCTCTCCCCAACCCTGACTAATAGGAAACTGAGTACAGCTCTGAGGGGTAGCATGGGCATCTGGCTGCACATGATGCCATCCCACTGTCAACAAAATGCTGTGCAAGCAGCCCCTGGCCTGTTATATTTAGAGAGATGCCGCATTTAGACTAACAGACGCTGAGAGAATGTACAACTGCAAGATGTTGTGCAGCATGTCATATCTGCATTTTCACCTTGTGACTGCAATGAACACCCCACAGACTGTCCAAACCTGTGGAACACTAATGGCTTTAAATGATGGGAATGGCTTTAAACTGACAGAGAGTAGGTTTAGATTAGCTGTTAGGAAGACATTTCTTACTATGAGGCTGGTGAGACACTGGAACAGGTTGCCCAGAGAAGTGGTGGATGCTCCATTGCTGGAAGTGTCCAAGGCAAGGTTGGATTCACTCAAGGCCTTGAGCAACTTGGTCTAGTGGTGGGTGTCCCTACCCATGACACAAATTTGTATTCTTATAAGTATTAATTAATATTCTTATAAGTATTAATTTGGATTTCAAAAGTCAAGTAATAAGTTCATTTTCACCACATAATACAAAATAAATAAATAAATAAATTCTGAAAAATTTCCTGTTTTGGACCATTCATAACAAGCTAAGGAAGTTTTTTGAGAAAGGAGAACACTGGCATGGACTTTGCTATTTATGTTTCCTATCCAATGATGTTATGCATTCTGTCCTTTAAGTCTCAAATGTCAAGAACGATCCTGGAGGTCAATTGTATGTTATATATAGTTCTTGGTTTTCCTCACACTTTTTGAGTCTTCTAGGAGGGTGCATGAGCAAAATTATGCTAGAGCTGAGCATATAGCACATGTTCATATAAACATAACAATTTTAGGTTATATAAACAAAATTTTTTTTAGTTTTAAGTTAATCAGATATAATTTCAGGAAAAAAAATCATCAAGAAGATATTAAAAAAGCTAGCATTTGTACATTTACACAGCCTGATATTTTCATAAAGTGTTTTATACCTTATTTTAAAGACACCTGCCATGATATTTATGAGATTAAATTATCCTATGTGCAATAGAAGTATTATTTTCATGTTGAAGGCAGAGTATTACAAGGAATTTTTTAATCCAAAGAGAAACTGAAACCAAACATTCAGGGTTTTTAATATGATTTTATGGCTAATTCAATAAAGTCAAGTAAAACAGTAAAGTGTTTCATAGATGCAGAGAGAATCAGAATATAACAAATCAAAGGATTTCATAATTTGTATGGAATAATTATTAAAAGAACTACTATTCAATTAAATTTTTTTTCCAGGTTATGTACTGAGGAATAATAGAAGAAAATAAAGTTTTCTTCTTAGTATTGCTACTTCCAATTTGATACCTTTAACATTTGCTGCCCAAAAGAAGCTTGACTGAATCTCAAACTGGACCTTGATGATGTCAGACTTGCATAGGAGATCATAATTCTACAATATTTCATGTACAAGACAACAGAAAGAACTAGTTATCATTATTGTCTAAGACTCAGACTAAAAAGGCTTTCTGGACTTACCCATCATACATAATCAGCTCTGAAATACCATTAAAGTATTTAAAACCATATTCTTTTAATGGTAAAAAGTGGTTCTATAATAAAAAAGGGCAATTTTACATTGAAATAGAAAAAGATTGCAGAACATACTGTAAGCACTGACACAAGACATTAGAAAAATGTTATACTAATTAAAAATTGAGATTTTCAGGTATTGTAATGTCACAATAAAAGTTAAATTGAGTCCAAAGAAAACTCTAAGAAAAAAATTCTCTACAATGATTTTTCATTGGTCACACATCTAAAAAAACCCCTTCCTTTTTCTTTTCTTGAACACTGAGTAAATCACACATGGTGATTTAGAACTCAGATTGTGACTGTCTCTTCAAGTTCCTCTCTAGACTGATATTGGGGGAAAAAAAGTTGCTTAACCACCCATATTTTTTTTGAAGTAAGCAATGTTTTCCTTATATTGCAGTTTTTGTGTTTTCTTGGTCATGCTCCAAGTGCTGATAGGCTATAGTTTGCTTTTATATACCAGCTGGATTCAAGTTGTTAAGTTTTACAAGACATAGACGTGGCAATTCTATTCACTGCAAATGAAAACATTAAAAAGTAGACAAGTTTCTTGTGCTTTCTGTACACATATTAATAAAGGTAAGAAAGATCTGAATAATAAGTTATCATTTCGTAAGGAATAACTTTATGAACTTGAAGTCAATTCAAAACTTTAAGTACACAGCACAGAGTAAAAAATCTATTATGTGACTAGTTTACTAGTATTGATTTGGGTTTGAGATATATTATCAGTGTATTAGACCTCTACAATATGTTATTTACGATAATGTCTACTTTCTGATTCTGTGAGTCGCATTCTGTTATCCAAATTCCCCCTGGTTTCAAAGGTTAAAATATGCTTTTAATGACGAGTTGAGACTCCTATTTATATCTTTCTGGGGAAGAACTTACTCCTACTGTAAGAAAGACATAAAAAAAAAGGCAGAAAGGGGAACCTATAGTTAAAAATCAAAACAGGACTGATAACACATGGGAGTACTGTTCCAGGAAATAATTCAGCTCTGTGGCCCAGGTATATGGGGACTATACTACCCCTGTACTTCTGTGAGACTTACCCATGAGTTTAAGTATCTGGAATGATGAGGGTTCCTTAAAACAGAGCTTAAATAGCTAATAAAAGCACACGGCTCAGAATCCATCAAAAGAGGTCTAGGATTTTAAAATTCATAGTTCTCATAGAAGCAAGGACAAACAAAAAAAAAAATTAACTTCATAGCACAGTATAATCTTTCCATCAGCTTATATCATATTAATATTCTACAAATGTTAAACACCTCTCCTTTACTGCCTTACAGTTTTCACAGGCCCTATCTGTACAAATAAACAAAGCAGGGTTAGGTTTGAGACAGCACCACAATTATGGTCTGTAATTGTATCACGGTTATGGTCTGTTATGGCTGCATGCTCAGTCATTGGCATGGTCCTTCACAGCTCTGGCCAACGTCAGGTGGCATTCTGCCATGTGCTGCCCAAGCACAGGCTGGCACAAATACCACTTGAGAAGGACATGCCACAGAGGCAGTTTTGCTGCTGCCCACTTCTTTTGGGGGAGAAGAGATTATGGGTATGTGAATGTGAGCTAGGCTGTGTCATTTTGATGTCAGAGATAGTGAAAAGGTCTCGATATCCTATACTCTTAGCCCCAGGGACCAATGAATGATCTCCATCTTTACAGATGGAGATCTGTTGGCTCCTCAAATGCTGTTAAAGCCATTCTTTCTAACTGATTTGTGAAAATATAACCATCCATGGTTTCATGGATTTTCTGCAGCCAACATAAGAAGTTCCAGCCTTAATGCCATGTGCTACCACTTTTAATACAACTTAGTAGCTGCATGTTACAGACCCATAAGCTGAAAATGAAACATGATCGTAGTAACAACAATGCTATCACTTAAAGATTATCTGGGATTTTTTTTTTTCCTGAGGATTTGTATAAAACTGTGGAGATTGGAAAAGTCTGCACCTCTCTAACATGTAAAGTGAATGCGTTATTTTAGCAGCCTTTGATGAAAAGGATGGTGTTTGAAGAAATGCAAGTCTGAAAATTAATTTCAAATTTGAATAGAGCAGTGACACTTCTGTCAAAAAGGAAAGTTATGTATTTATATTAATGATGTTTTAAAATCTTATGCTGTAATGTAATTTATTCCATTGGGATAAATTCCTCTTTGCCAATTAAGAAAGGAACACTCTGCCAAAAAGCATAGTGTTTCTTTCTTCATTTAAAGTGAAGATAACATGAACAATTACCAGATTTGGCAAAAAAGGGAGAATTCATTTCAATTAAAAACTTTAAGTTTAGAAAAAAAAGTTATTTTCTGGGGAGTGAGTAGAACAGAAGGTGTGCAGAGAAAAGGCCATACAGAGAATATAGCTCATGGCCTGGTGCTTATGGCTGTCATCTACTTTGTGAATGGCTAAGGTCCAGTCCCTATTATGTGGGAAACATGTAGAACATTTCAATGGATGAGCATATGTTGAACAAGTCCCAGAGAGCACCAACTGTTTTAGCTGTTGTTCTCGCACAGAGATCCATTCTCCCGCTGTTGTCAAGAACTAAAATGTCAACTTGCTGTTGGGCAAGATATGGTTGATGGTACTTAACATCAGTGGAATGAAGACACAGAAGACAAAATAATTAATGCAATGTCTGACTTTCCTGTAGTCAGACCCATACTGTTGTTTTAGGGGCAGTATTCAGGTCTCTGGTGTTTCTAGTCACTTAAAAACATATTTGAATAATAAATATTTAAATATTATGACATTTGTCAACAGAGAGACTGAATGTTGTGGATCTAGTTAAGTCTGAAACTGTGGGTTATTTCAAAGCATAGAAATGCCATAGCATAATATATTAGGCTATTATATAACATATTAAGTTAATGAGGAGGTTAATGACCTTCTCTTCTTTAACAGTTGAGAAATACCTCTGCAGCCTCATGGAGTCCCTCCTCCCATTGTGAAAGGTAGCAAGCCCCTTCTGTTTATGAAATGCAAGGATTTCTCCAGAGTTCACTCCAGAGCCAGGGAGCAGGGGTAGTACAGCACAACATTGCCACTCTTGACTTGCTCAGCTGCAGACTGAGGTGGCAGTGGCAGAGCCAGCTGTTTGCTGCATCTGGTGATTAATCCTCATCTGAGATTCAGGGGCATTTCAATCATGTCAGGAAGCTTTTTCATCCAGTCTACAAACTCAGGTAAACAATTTATTTCTAATATCCCAAAGGGTGCAGAATTTTGGAGGCAGTAGACACAGGTTCCTTGTAGTTAACAGGACTAGAGCATCACACTTTCTTCTCACTTGTATATAATTTACTATTAACGTTATTTCTACAAGTTCAGATGCAGCATTTCTTAAACACCTTGGAGAACAGGAATCTTGGAACAGCATGATCAATGCTTGCATTACATTATTGTGGCAGGAACACAGTGTTGCGGCATGCAGCCTGGTTGATGGATAACTGCAGTCATTCAATCACTTTCTATCATTTTTAATACATCAGACTAAGCTCACGCATTAGACTCCTGAAGGTCTTGCAGTCCACATTTTCATCCCTCTTCTAACACCATGTAATACATAATACTTAAATTTCAATTTAAATGATTTTTTAAATGTAACAAAATCATTGCATCACTCACCTTGTAACACACCATGTCCCCACAAGAAATGGTAGGGACTTTGTTCTAGCAGTGAAGACAAATCTTTCAGAGTAAATTTATGGTCATATGGTGCGATGCTTTCACTGCTCCTTGGTCTATATTGGTTGTTTTCTCCCACATCCAGTGTGTTTCTGAGTCCTCCTCAGCTTTGTACAGTAAAATAAAAGAAGACAAACTATTTTAGTCAAATATAACCATCTCAGTAGCCCTTGAATAAAATGGTTCAAATTTGAATTCTGTTTTTCTGAACACTGGCAAACAGATTGGTATGTAGCTTTATTATGTGTCCTCCGGTGCCTCTCATTACTACTTCGCAGAATAACACCGAAGCTTCTGAAGTCTGCTGGTGACTTTCTTGCCCTCTTCATTTTTGACTAAATCTATCACAAGATATAGGAGAAACATGATTAGTTTCTAATTACACTATTTATATTATAGTCTCTGGGTTGTTCAGTTCTATTTCATGCTTATATGATATGCCAGTTCTGTTTCGCTTGGACAATAATGTCTTTATTTTGTCAGCAATTTTGTAGGCATACCCTAGATTTTGTGTCAAAACCACTAATGAACCTATAAAACAAGATAGATCACAACACTGGTACTAGAGAGGAAATCTATTAATAAGTGTTTTTCAATCTCATTTGACATTTTCGTAAACCAGTAAAAATTAGTAAATAAAAAGACTTTTAAAAAATTAAATTTGACCTAAAATATTTATGCATTTATTAGTTATGAACATGATAAAATTTTAAAACATCTGATTTTTAGAATTAATTTAAATTCATCTTCATCAAAGATGATATTGTTGTGCTTTAATAAAGAAAAGACAACATAAACAAACTTTTTTATCATTACCCTAAACAGATTTGAGGAATCTGCCTATTATCACTTCTATGTTGTCACTTCTGAAAGTGGGAATTGTATTCGAAAAGTCACAGTTAAAACCAAACAGATTATGAAAACAGGTTGAGAGAGCTGGTGTTGTTCAACCTGGAAAAGAAAAGAGTCTGGAGAGACTTTAAAGCAACCTTCCAGTACCTAAAGGGGGCCTACAGCAAGGCTGGAGAGGAACTTTTTACAAGGACATGTAGTGATAAGAAAAGAGAGAATGGTTTTAAACTGAAAAAGGGTGGATTTAGATTAGATATTAGGAAAACAATCTTTACTGAGACACTGGAACAGGTTGCTCAGAGAAACTTTGGATGCCCCATGCCTGGGAAGTGTTCAAGGCCAGAATGAGCACCCTGGTCTAGTCGAAAGGGTTGGAACTAGATGTTCTTTAAGGTCCCTTCCAATCCAAGCCATTCTATGATTTTGTGAAACAAAAAATGAAAAGGGGAAGAGTGATATTTGATAAAACCAATCCTGGGAAAAACAGAACATCTACACATTGAAGATATTATTTTTAAATGTTGAATAGCAAAACCATGATAAATTGTGTTTTTAATAGAATTAAATTGCTTGGAAAGGATTATATTTCTTGTTAGACTGGAGGTAAAGAGCCTTACTGTGTACAGTATTATGAATTATGTAGATATGTGCATATCTACTTTCTTTCTGAAGTTCATGCATTTTACCACACAACATTGGAAAACTTTTGGAAGAAGGTTTAGCCAAATGAATCCCAATATATGGTGCAATGTTAGGATGAAAAGTCTATTATTCTTCTGCTTTGATCCTTTCATGAGCAATTTTTCTCTCTTTAGTACTTGTCTTCCTTTTCAGTGTCATGCCTTTGGTCAGGTGGCTTTGATGTGCATCAGAAAAAAGATTGCATTCCTGTAACACTTTCTTATTATCTTCTGTTACTTGTATGCAAGTAACTTGCTTTTAAAACTCAATATAGATATTTGAAAAAAATAATATTCAGTAGAAAGTTTAGGTCAATAAGAGTTCTAAATCTAAAAGTTTAGAACAGAGAATATGGAATTTCTAACTTAAGAAAGCAATACAAACAGTGAACTATGATATTCCCATTCAGCAAAAAATAACTCTCATATCAGTTTCTCCAGGGCAAAAAACTTTCCTTTTTTTGTTATACCTTCTCTAGCTTGAATCAGAAGTGCATTAACTAACAATTAGCAGAGTATTTTCATACTAAAACTCCACGATTTTTTCTGGTTTGTTTTTGCTAAATGCACAAAAGCTTTCCAAATGTATGATCATGCTATATATATCAAATGTATGCATCATATCTTATACATCCTCCAATACCCTGCATTAGCTTGATATGCTTAAATGAATAGCTTAGATGGTTACTGCATCAACTGTTTAATTGGAAACTAACCTTAAGAAGAATCCATTTAAAAATATTACAGAGCCAGTTTTCTTTTGGCCAAATCAAAGAAATATACCCATTCAACAATGCTGCAGCAAATTGTGCTGTAAATCTAAAAACATTTAGAAAGAAAAGGGTAGCACATTTTTTGAGCTCTAGCATCTCCTTTCTACTGTTTGAAAATTAGTTAGGAGTAAAAAATAAGTCTTCCCTTTCCTTGTCTCTCCCACAGGGCACTACCTAAAGAAAATGGTTAAATCTTCAGCAGCCAAATATATCTTTTGCTATGGGTGAAATGTTTTATTATGGGAAGTCAGGCCTGAAGAAATGGCAATTAAGGCGGACTTTGAGTTATACTGTGCATTAGTTCTAAAGGAAAATGAAGCAATTTTTTTCCCTTTAGGATCAGCTGTAAGAGACGGATACCAGTAGCAGTAAATTTTCTTTTTTTCACATAGCAGTGACAGTAGTCACTACTTCACTTCATGTGACCCTTACTCCTATCTCAACGCTCCTATGTAGAAACCATCATGTGTAGAGATATAGGAAAATGTGATTGACTTAGACAAGAGTTGATTTTTCTTTCTCTATCATCCTGAATTTTTTACTTTAAACATAAAAAAAGCTGTTTCTGCACGACTCAGATTACTTTGTAAAGAAATACCTAATAATACAGTACAGACACAGAAGAAAATCAAGTTTCTAATAAAAAAGCACATGGAAAACTGAATCTGACTGTCTTATCCCCTATGTGGACACAAAGGCCAACTACAATATCTAAATATCTATCTTACTGAAGGAGTTGGGAGAACTGAAACATGAAGTTTGTGCTTCTATATACGAAAACAATGTGAAAAAATGAAAGAACGGAAAGAAAATTAATAAATAAAATATACCTTCTTTATTACTTTTGTGTCAGTGTTGTACCCAATTATGTTTGTAATTTTTTCCCTGAAAAGTGCAGAGTGAGCTTCAATTCTAAAGGACTGTGATATTAAAGTCTCTTTAAAAACATATTTTCAGTTCTATAGGCAGTATTTTCATAAATAAAGAACTACAGAGCAGTCACAATTATAGTTTCTGTTTATATTTCTTAATGACAGCTATTTTAAATCAAATTTTAAATATGCAAGACTTCCAATAACTGTCCAACTCATAAGGTTCCCTCCTTCCCTGAATGCATTAAAAGACTCTCATCCAACATACAGTTAATATTTTCTATATTATTCCCTCTCATGTAGATTGGAATGCAGATTGATGCAAACTGTGAGAATTTTAATGGCTTGAATTAATAAAAATGGAATGTTTACTCTGTTATTTTTGAAGATCATGGTGAGTTTTAGCTTGAACCTGCCAAGTTATGTCTAGTCCTCATTCTCATTAAAGTCCTGTTTACGTTCCAAAAACACTCCTGCATTTTGTCATACATTTTAACAATATTTTTATTTATTTTAACCCAGAATATGCAAAAAAGTGTGTCTGTGAAAACCACAAATGAAGAAATGCAACAATAGCAGATTTATAGAGCTAACAAAGGGTAAAGCATTTTTATGAAACCTTCTACACTTTCAGCTTAACTTTTATTTCATTTTTAAAAATTAATATAGAGGTATATTCTGATCACAATAAAAAAGAATAATATTTTGAGGCTAGAAATTTATAATAAGTTAAAAGACTTCATGTTTTCTTTTAATACATATATGACACTAAGACTTGTTTATATTCAGTATTTTCTAAGTTACTGCTGCTGGTTACATGATACGAGGTTTAAATAATGATCTAAAGCAAAGTCAGCATTGTGAAAAACTGTGGAGCAGAAACAAATAATTGACATCATGCCTTTTGATGTAAACTGTGCAAGAGACATCTAATATTTTTTAAAAAAAGGAGTTTCAGATATTACTCGCTGATGACACAAAAATGCACCCTCTTCTGAATTGGTAAAAATACTGTCAACACCTTTGTACCTTGAGAATATTTTTGAAAAAAACAATCCTTTGAAGTTAGATTTAAAAAAATCATTAAAAATTAAAGAAAAAATAATAGAATTGATTTCTGTGACAACCTCTGCTGTTCTATGCAGCATTAAGAAAAGGATTGTGAGAATGGGTTTTTCAGTTTTGGCAGCAAAACTGGGAGAGTAGAACTTAAAAGTGGAAAAAAAAAAAGAGAGAAAAAGCGCAATTTTTTCCTTACCAGAAAGGAAGATTGAAAAATGAAGCCATTCTGTGATTCCATGAACTTGTAAGATATAAAAGCGGCCATATTTTTATTAACAGAACAGAAACACACTGTGTTTTTTGAAAACAGTTTTACTTTATTAACAATAAACTAGGTAAAATTTTCTATGGCTTTTTAATCAAGTTGTGTCATTCTCGTATTCTTGACTTTTCATTGCTAACTACTGTAATGATGTATTGGAAACAACTCTTATTAACCACAGAGAAGTATATTGGTTCTTACCTCCTTGAAACAGTTCAGCATACTGCTGTACAACCAGGGTTGTACTGAATAATTCAAGTAGCCCCTCAAAAATTGATACACTACTTTATAAGAGACCACAACAATAGAATAATGGTGGAATAAATCCGTTTAAATAAGAAAATGGGGTAAATTGACTCTGACTTCTATTTTTTTCCCACTGTTCAAACTACTCCAGGAAGAAGCGTTTTTCTATTGGAATAAAGACCTTTGTATTGGGCTTTTGTGCCAAGGTTTTGGTAGCAGGGAGAGGACTTCAGGGGCGGCCTCTGAGAAGACAACAGAAATTGATGCCATGGCAGACAGAGCTGGTTACAGACAGCTCCTGAAAGCCTGCCACTGGCCAAAGCTCTGCCCGTCAGCTGTTTACCCATTTAGGAATGGGTAAAAATGCTGCATAGCAGCTGTGAGAAAGAAGAGTGAGGAAAAGTGAGACAAACAGCCCTGGAGATATTAATGCCACAGAAGAAGGTAGGGAGAAGATGCTCCAGGCACTAGAGCAGAAGTTGCTCTGCAGCCCCTTGGAGAGGACTGTGGTAAGGCAGGCTGTCTTCCTGTAGCCCGTGGAGGTGCATGGTGGCACAGAGATCCACACTGCAGCCCATGTAGGGTCCTATGTCGGAGCAGGTAGATGTGCCAGGAGGAAGGTGCAGCCTGGCGACAGTGCAGCCTGGCTGCAGCTCCTGCAGCCATGCAGGAGCAGATTTTCTGTCAAGAACTGCAGCTCAGAATTCATGCTGGAGCAGCCTGTTCCTGAGGGATCCTGCCTCCTGGAAAGGACCCACATTGGACCAGTCCATGAGCTGTATCCTGTAGGATATATATCCACATGTTAAGAAAGAAACAGTGGCAGGGAGGAGATGTTATGGATCGCATTCCCCATCCTCCTGTGCTACTTGAAGTAAAGAGGTAGAAGAGTCAGGAGTGAAGATTGAAGTTTAAGATGGGAAGATGGGGGAGTGAAAGGTGTTTTTTGTTTAGGGTTTTTTTTTGTCACTATCTTACATTGTAATTAATTAGCAATAAGCTATATTGCCTCAAGTCAAATCTATTGTGCCAGTGAAAATACTTGGTAAGGAATCACCCTGCCCCTAGCTTGATTCTCAAGCTCTTTAATCTTATTTTCTCCCCCTCTCCTGTGGAGAAGCATCTCAGTGGGCACCTGGCAGCCAGCCATGGCTAACATACCGTAACACTGTAAAAAGAGGATCTCGTCAATGATTATTTATGTGTAATTACATATAAGCTTTCATAAGGCATTTAAGTTGGAAAACAAATTATTGTTCCATTAGATGCAGTAAAAGCATTCATACTTCCAATTCCACTCAATTTGATTTTCAACAATATATCTGACAATGCATAATAGGAGTAAAATATGGTGCAGAATTAGTGCAGAGTAAGGAAAGAACAAACTATGATAATAATCACATAAATTTCTGGTCTTCCATTAAAACAGAATAAGAATTTTTCAAAATACCCAAGATACATCAAAGTACATTAAAAATACTGTGTTTCTTTTTTTTTAAGTGCAGACACCTCAAAGCTTGATATTTTTCCTTATTCTAAATTGTTCTCTTAGAGAATTACCACAGCACTAATTGCTCCACAAAATTTTAATTTTTTTTAAATTTTTTTTTCTCCCTAGGAGAGAGATCCATGATTTTATTGAGCTCTAATCAATGCCCATAGGACATTAGGGAAAAACTAAGAGCCTTCGGATATATGCTGCCATTTCAAAACTCTCAAACCTGTGCTTCTTAAATTCCATTTGTAGATACCAATAAAGTATTACAGAGTTTAATGAGAAGCTATGTAAAACATCATCTGTTGAATCCATTTGTATTTTTATTGATTATCTCACTGGAAGAAAAGCATTAATTTACTAACAGAAATACAGTCTATTGTATGTGTACCATTGCATTTTGTTGAGCTAATGAGACTAGCAAATCCACTTTTAACTTCTGATGTGTTCACTGATTGATGGTATGCAAATGCTTCTTCATTTTAAATTCTCTTACAAAGATAAAACCCAAAGCTTAAATGGTAAATAGCATGGTTTTGTTTGTCCTTTTCTTATCTGCATTTTCTTCCTTTCAAATGTTAATAACCTTAAGAATTTTTTTATCCAATCTTAACGTAAGCAGTCATTCATGGCCCTTTTCTAATTATGATCAATAGATTCCTGAAATGGCATTGCCTGCAAAATATTCTATTCATGATAAAAGGAGGTAATTGAATCACATTTGCAGTCTTATGTAGTTATATTTGTTATATTTAGAATATCCCCCTAAATTAGTGTTATTTTTTAGATCATTTCAAATAGACCTTTTTGATTTCAATTGAATAATATTTTTTTCCTTCTTCCTGAAGTCATGTGATAGAAGCTCTGTAATGGTAAAAGGCATCCAAGAATCTTCATAGTTTCTGAGAAATAATTACTTACTGGCATATTTTAAATTCAGTATTGGAGGGTTTTTTCCCTTTAAAGTGGGGAAAGTAGACTCGGGTTATTCTGAGAGAACCTTTCAGTTTTGGAAGTCATGGAGACAAGATTGATTGGGCAATACAAAGGTAGAGATTTCAGTACAAGAAAGTCACCAATTTTTAATTAAACTCTGATACCTCCCACCCTACTGGATACAAAGCTTGGGACTGGTCATATGTCCTTCACAGTTTTTCTCTACTGTTAATCAAGCGAACAGTGGAATAATATGCATTGTTTCGGCATGTATCTTGAAAAGTGTTTACAAAGTACTGTAGTGGGAGATTGAGACATCCCTCAGAAAAGCAGCATTTCATTTGGGAAGGGGGAAGTCAACACAGCACAGTCCACTTGGCTGCACAAAGGGAAAAAGTCCTATAAAACTAATTTGATGTATTTCTATGATAAATTCATCTGCCTTGTGGAGAAAGGGAAGATGTTATATATCTAGTTTTTCTGGGTTTTGCTGAGGCTGTTGATACTGTCTCTCACAGCATCCTTCTGGACAAGTTGTCCAACTGTGGGATGAGTTTGTTTACGGTGCACTGGCTGAAGGGCAAAGTTCAAAGGGTTGTAGTGAATGGGGCTACACCTGGCTGGCAACTGATCGTTGGTGGTGCTCCTCAGGGTTCAATTCTAGGGCTAATTCTGTTCAATCTATTTATCAATTATCTGGATGCAGGACGTGAATACACCATTAGCAGTTTTGCTGATGATATCAAACTGGGAGGTGTTGTTGGCTCTCTTGAGGGATAAGATACCTTGCAGAGGGATCTATAAAGAATGGAGCATCAGGTGATGATTTACGGGATAAAAGTTAACAAGAATAGATGCTCAATTCTGTATCTAAGATGGAGTAATATCGGGCACAAGTATAAATTGGGAGAGGAATGGCTGCAGAGCAGTCCCACAGAAAGGCATCTGGATGTGCTGGTCAACAGCAAGTTCAGTGTGAGTCAGCAGAGTGCCCTGAAAGTCCAGAGGGCAAACCCCACCCTGGGTGCTTGAAACACAACATAACCAGCCAGTCAAAAGAAGTGACTGTCTTGCTCTATTCAGTGTTGATGTGGCCTCATCATGAACACTGTGTGCAGTTCCAGGCCTGTCATTTAAGAAGGATGTGAAGGTCTGGAATGAATCTAGATAAGGACAACAAAACCGGTGAGAGGGCTGGAAGGCATGTCCTGTGAGGAGTGACTAAGGACTTTGGGCTTGTCTAGTTTGGAGAAAAGGAGGCTGAAAGGCACCCTCTGCAGCTTCCTGAGGAAGAGAAGTGGAGAAGGAGGTGCTGAACTCTTCTCCCCAGTGTCCAGTGACAGGATGCATAGTTCAAAGTTGTGCCAGGGGAGGCTAAGATTGAACATTAGGAAGCATTTCTTTGTTTAAAGGGTGATCAAACACTGGAACAGGCTTCCTAGAGAGGTGGTCAATGCCCCAAGCCTGTCAATGTTTAAGAGGCATAAGGACAATGCCCTTAATAACATGCCTTAACTTTTCATCAGCTCTGAAGTGGTCAGGCAGTTGGACCAGATGATTGCTATAGGTCCCTTCCAGATGAGTTATTCTATTATGTTCTAAACACAGTGTTATCCACTGTTTTCCTATCTACTAGGAGACCACAAGACCACATACATCACTCTCTCTTATCTTTCTGCATGTATTCCAGAATTGAATAATATATACATTTATGGCATTAAACAAGGTTTAGTTGAAAATTGTCAAAATTATTTGCAGGTATTTCTATCACTGTGTTTAGAATCTGTTTGTAAAACTGATCCACATAAAACGTTCATGCTATTTATCACCTTGAAAAGGAAAACAGGAAAGACTATTCTGAAGTTTTTCTAGCAACAATCCATATCTTTAGGCATCACTTGTTTAAGAGATGAAGAATAGCTCAATGGTTTGCAACCAGATTTAGGGTTAGTTTTCCTGGCTAATTATGTTTAGTCACCATGAGCAAATCGCTCCTGCACAAATCTGTGTGTCTTCACTGCCCCCACGTAAAGTGTGAAGAGGAGTGGACGGGAACACTGGTATATAGCAAATATCATAGATGTATATTTAAGATCAGAAGAAATTCTAGTATTATTATGATAAAGTCATAAATTAACATTGTCAGACATTCTGAACTCCAGCCAAGGCAATCATACGTTATCTTATTTTCGCTTAACTTCAAGTGATTAATTTATGGGTTTACTTCTTCATAGAGGTCTCGGAAATTCTCTGTGTATGTATTGATAAAATAAATATTTTATGAAGCATATGGAAGTAGCTGAGTTTTCTCTATCTCAGAGAATAGGAAGAAATTATGAAAAATTAAGGCATCTTATGAGATCTATCATAGGCAAGGATACTCAGAAGGCACTTGAAAGTAAAATATAATCAATAAGTGATTACAGAGACATGTTGGGACAAATGTGAATACTAACTACCCCACAGGAAATTATAATTTTCTGATAAGAAAGAAAACATACTGCATTGATACGCTGAAATATAAATTTTTAGCTAGCATCATCTGATGATCTTTTTACTGTCACCATGACTGTTGGACTACCCAGGTGTATCACACATGCTGAGTATTATAATACAGTGAACACGTACCAAATGTCTAGCTAGACAGAGTAGCAGAAACTAGCTGATTTCCATCAATATCCATGTTCAACTACCAAGCTGTTAGCACAGAAATGTTCTTCAGCACCGTTTAAAGCTTACTTGTTTTTCCTACGTGTTTAGAAATACAGTGGGGAAAGACAGAATTCCGGTTTCCCTAGTAACTCATAAAATCATTTGACTTAATTTTTTAAGATATTACTGTGGGCTGAAAAGAGACCCTGGAGCTTATACAGATTTTGCCCAATGCTGGAACCCTGAGGTTTTATCTCTAAAAGAACTATATTTCTAATGTCTTGTCAGAGAACAAAAACCAAAAAAAAAGATCTTGTCTGTAAAGTGTATCAAAATGATACAAGCTTTTATCAGTAAGCTGCTGTGTGGTGCTGCTGTGTGGTACTGCTCTATTTTCAACTGCTTGAATGTAACCATAAAAGCACACTTGGCTGTTAAAAAATTTGAAAATCAATAATTATGCACTTTCCATTAATATTGTGTACATCAACATTTTCAATACAGCTATGTTACACACTGTGGTAGTGTGAAGACACTGGCAGAAGAAAAGCAGATGGAGTTTTAGAGCAAGTTAGTGTTTTATTTCACAATGCAGGGAACAAGATCTTTTGTTTAATAAAAATCCTTGAACCAGTGAACTAATAAAGAGAGGAAGTTTGGATTATGGAAAAAAAAAGAATAACGAATCTTATTTTATTGTCCATTCTTATAAGTTTAGCACGTTTAAACTCCATTTAAAAATACAGTGTTTCAGAGTATCTCTGTATAACTCGTGATGAACTTGTGTATTAGCTACTGACAACAGAAAAAGACAGTATTCCCTCTTTGCATATCCCTTAATCTATCCTGAGAGGTAATGACTGGGATTAGGTCAGCATTTATAGACATGAAGGAGGGTTAAAAAATATGAAGGTAGTCAAAACACAGATCCTTCTGCTTTAGCATCCCATCTCCAGCAGCAGCCAATTTATCAGGGAGGGTCAGAAAAACGTAGATCCCAGCTTCCAATCATTTGCAGTTCAGGGAATTCCTGGGCAAAATGCTATTTCTATGTTATTAACAATATTTAATTCATTTCCCTTTTTGTATGGTTAAAAGAGAAATCAAGAGATCACACAATCCCTTCTTAGAAAGGAAGTGTCTTTAAATACAACCAGAATTCTCTTACAAGTTTTCAGTTATAGGGATATAAGATATGAAACAAACATATTGCTGGGCAATTACATCAAGTTCACATTATCCTTATGCAATAGAATCTGCATATACACATCATCAATTGTACATGGCAAACAGCAAATAATTATAATTTGTGTCTGACTTGATGGATGAAAGTTGCTGTTGTTTTTATAAATTATGAATTTTCTATAATTCCTAAATCTACTTTTCCCATTTGTCTTAATATATTTCTGTTACTTCTTATAAAATATTTACAAATTTTTTACATGGACCATTAATAAATTCAAATTTAAACAAAAATGTGATATACAGACCCTAA
Source organism: Pachyramphus minor (assembly GCA_013397135.1). Lineage (NCBI taxonomy): Eukaryota > Metazoa > Chordata > Aves > Passeriformes > Tyrannidae > Pachyramphus > Pachyramphus minor. Next base: position 107,163 of record VYXB01000861.1, on the reverse strand, counting down.
GGTAAATTTGAGATACATTATTTCTATTATGTCATGAGTATAAGAAACACATAGAGAAAGGATACTTCTTTAATCTAAATGGATATGTGATAATATTTGGGTATTTTAAATAAAATAAATTTTCTACTTTAATTTTATTTTTTTTTTAATACAAGAAATGTGTAATATACGTCACCCTGGTAGAACTGGAGAACCTGAAGTACAGATGTATTTGCTCACTGCTATATGAAAGCAAAATACAAGAGCAAAGCAAGAAGCAAACCATTGACTCCTTCTTCAGACTCACTGTCTTTCCAGGACAGAATGTGAAACTCTCTCATATGCCATGCATATTCTAAAGTATTTTTCCCCAAAGGTAAATTATAGGACATGTTAATTAAAGTCCACATTTTGCTTTAGAAGAGAGTCATTAAGGCAACTGGAAAGGAAGGACAGATAACGGCCCACAAAAATTCTAAATTTGTTCCCACTGACACTGGAAAACTTTCCTTTGTTCCTATCAAAAAATCAGGAATACACAGAAACAACACATGCAGTGTCCCTATGCATGTCCGATATGTGCTTCAATTACATTTTCATGTAAGTCTTTATGAAGAATATGAGTTGTTTGCCCTTCCTCTTTACTGTTGGTCTTGCTCCTGGCAGGGCTGTTTGATGATCTCCCACATCTTCACTCACTGTCTTGTGAGAATCTCCAGCAACATACCAGGAATTTTGTCTGATCCCAAATCTTGTGTTCACTTTCTTCCACCTCCTTACTCTGAAACAAAATTTTTTAAAAAGTGTGACAGCAACACGAAGCAGAAAAGTCAGTTGAAGTTTAAACAATTGGAGATCAAATTTCATCTAAGAAAAAAAATTCAGTAGGAGACAGTAGAAGTCAGATGAGAAAATCTTTCAGTATTTTTAACTTTATGGTACATACTGGATACCTTTTCGGCTGATACCTTAATAAAGAACAAAAAAGTATAGGGTTTCAGAGCAATTACTTGGAATTGTCTTTCACAGTGAGAAGCAAGCTACACTTTTGATGACTAGGAGCCATTATTTATTGATTGGCAGTTCTGAACTGAAGTCCTATTGTTATTCAAGATAGATTTAAAGTACTTAGCTGTAACTCACGAGTCTTTTTATTGCAAGAGGAGAAAGTGGGGAATAGTGAAAAAGATCAAAGATATCTCAAACCCCTCATTTGACAGAATTCAGGTACTAGTTCAGCATAATATCTTCATATTATATTAATAACAATAAGGAGTGATTGTTAAACATAATCACCATAAAGGTTATCATTAAAACATAATCATGCTAAACATATATTAGTTTTTATCATTTTGGGGTTGATAAATCACATTCCTAATAACAATGTGCAGCAGACCAAGAACATCCACATAAAGTGGGCACCAGAAACAGGTTATTATGCTCTGGGGAATCCAGAGCACAATGAACAGACTGTAGTCTTTTGTGGAATAATAGAGACTTATCAAAATGTAGGATCTTAAGTATTACCCAAAGTAGCTACACTACAAACTGACTCAAGAAGACTGCATATAAAAGAAATCCTGTCAGATGTAAACTGTTTCTGTATAGTACTAGCTTTTATCTCATCCATGGTTAATTGAAAATTTCCTGTGCTTTAAGATTAAAGACATACATCTTCAATTCTCTCCATGTCATCTTTGCACTTTCATTGACGTTCTACCACAAGCTACAATGTAATTTACTGTGTTTCTTGGCTTTTTTTTTTTTTTTTTTTTTTTTTAATTTTTTTTTAAAAAGGTTTTCAAAAAAGGAAATCNTTTTTTTAAATCTATCTTGAACAGGTTTTCAGAAAAGGGAATCCAAAAAGCAATTAGTTTAGTCCTGAGTCTGGGACTCTAAAAATTCTTCTTGTTGTTTGATCAACATATCAGGGAACCTGAGACTTTATTACAAAGCTGTCGAACACTGTGGTAGTGTGATAGAATGTTGTTAATGTCTTAAACATTGTCAAAATCATAGAAAGACTTTTTGTCAGACTGCAGTGAAGCAACTTCCTGTCTGTGACCACCGAAACACACCCTCTGCCGAATATCCCTCCTGACTGGAATTTGGACTGTGATGGGAACTTGAGACCATCACCACCAAGAAGACCGGAAGAAGAGGATGCACGGGGTGTTATTGGGTTACACAGAATGATGATATATTTTCTATTTAATCTTTTTCTGTCACTCATTTTTCCTTGCCTCTCCTTTTTCCTATTTCTTTCTGTCTCTCTCTTTTTGCCTCACATTTACTGTTAAATAAAATCAATACACTGACTTTGGCATATGGTCTTGTTTGCACCCTAATTTGGGCAGAGGCATTTCTAATAATTTTAATAATCAGATATAACAGATGGTACCTTGTTACTTCTTTGTAGTTGTAACCCATTTCCTGGTGGTGTGGATGGGTCAGCCATGGCATTAGGAGTACATATCTAATATAATCTGTCTACTTCTTATAAAACAACTATGTTCTTAATAGAACAGCATCACATGTCCAAATCACTTAAGCTGCCCGAGTATAAAAGCCTTTGAGCTAGCAAAGCAGTGTGATTGCTTATAGCGTCACAGACCTCATGATGCTCCTGTCTACTAATGAACATACCCACTAATCATTCCAGATACAGACTGATTGCCAAGCCCTACATCATCAAGAATCAATAAACTGGCAAATTCTTCACCCTGCTGGATACACAAGACTGGGCTGCTCAGAAACTTAGTTATTGTTACTGAATTTTACTGGAATCTTTTTGAATGAGATGGTTTCTTCCTTTTTAATTACTTTAATTTAATGATTTCCAATAATGTTTTTGCCTTTAAAAAAATTAGATATTTTCTTAACAATTCCTTATTACAATACTTGGACAATATTACTCATAGTTCTATCAGTTTCCATTCATTTGCTAACCAAAAATATATTAATATAAACTAAAAATAGAATCCCTAAAACTAGCAACTGAAAAAATTGTGAATTAAAGAAAGTAAACTAAAATATATGAAAAAACAACAGTTTTTCCAATTTTTTAAAAAACAACCATTTTTTCCAATTGATGGCTGTGGGCTTAAATCACCTCTTGTTCTCCTGGGAATACACATAGTAAATTTTCAGGACAAACCATGTATTTATTTTTATAATACTTTTTACTTAAGCATTTCAGAAACATGTAGTCCTGCATTTCTATATATATCACATAAGGCTATCTGACAACTATAAAAAGTTAAGAGAGTTTCATTCTGCCTTCTGTTTTATAAACAGATTAATTTAGCTAAAAATATCAGAAGTTGCTACTAAAACCACTGCATGACTATATAGGTAAGCTTTGAAAGTTCAGACAAAAGTACTCACTCCTGCTATAAATCACTAGCATATAGACAATCCTATTCAAAAGACAAGTTCTGATGTGTAATGGCACATAACACTTAAAAGTGCCTATTGACAACAACTTCTTTTATCTCCCCACTGCTTTACGACAGTTTTTAAACACCTCCTGTAAGATCTCCTGAGATCACAGCTGTAAGGATATTTGGCAGGGTACAACTGCAGTAAATCACATCTGTGTCAAAAGGATTTGGCTCAATTACTCTTCTCTGTTTACAAGTTAGATTTCCTCTGAGTAGTTCTGCACTTACCTGATGCCAACTGGAGCTTGTTGGGGTTCCTTGGGGCAGGCAGGGAAGAAACTAATTGCATGACTACTCAAGTAACAAGTAACAGGACAAGAGAAAGTGGCCTCAGGTTGTGCAAGGTGAGGTTTACATTAGATATTGAGAAAAATTTCTTCACCTAAAAGGTTGTCAAGTACTGGAACCAGCTTCCCAGGGAAGAGGTTGAGCCAGCATCCCTGGAGGTATTCAAAAGATGTATAGATGTGGCACGTGGGGACATGGTACAGTGTTAGACTTGGCTATGCTGGGTTAATGGATGAACTCAATGATCTTAAAGGTCTTTTCCAACCTCAATGATTCTATAACTCTGTGATTCTGTGATTGCACCATTGTGGTCGTTTAAAGCCTGGTGAGCTCTGCAGCTGCTGCTGTTGCTTTAGCCATCTGTTTGGCCAGCACTGACAGCAAGTCAAAACCCCTCTGTACGTGGAAAGACTACACAACTGTATTCCAAATTATTGCCAAAAAGGAACTAAAACTGTGGAAAGCCTAATAGTAAAAGTAATATGCAACAACTTAAGAAGAAAGATAAAAAATAAAAAGTGACAATACAAATGAATAATCAAAATAAAATGCATGGATTTCAAACTCCAGAAAGATGAACAAAACATTTTAAAGCCTTTTTCCTAACAGTAGATGAATAGAAAATGCTATCAAAGTCAGCAACAGAATCATGAAAATACACAAGCATAAAAAGGCAGCATACCATATGTCCACCAATATCTATTACAACAGGAACATTTAGAAAGCCATTAAGATAGTGTCCCCATTGTGCCCAGGTATACAATAACATATGGTACATTTCCTGCTTCACTGTGCATTTCCTTGCTTTCTTTGTTTAGCATCACAAATTTAGAGCTCAATTAATATAGTTTGTGTGTGCATTTCTCCACAGAACATTTTAAAATTTTTCACTGCTGTTTAAATTATTTTTTTTTTTTTTTTTTTAGTGCAAGTGTGCAGTAAGTATTAATGGAAGATGGGATTCTTTCCAAACCTTAATTAAATGGAAGAGCTAGATAAAACTTTTTTAAGGTAGCCACACACAATACTTAGATTATTATTGTCGTTTTATTTAATCCTCACACAATTTGCTGTAACGATACTACAGAGAGACACTACAAGGTTGTTGTTTGTTTTAATCAATGATGACTTCCCAAGGACAGATGTGGGTATTTCCCATGAGTATAAATTAGTGGCAAAATGCTAAGGGACTAGTTGAACAGTGTTAAAGAAAATATGTCAAGAAAGATTTATTCTTGAAAACTAAAGTTTAAGGAATCTCAGGATTTCCAAAACCAAGATGATATTTATTTGTAAAACACATTATCTCTCTCTTTGGTACTTAGAGATTTCACATGCCTCCTAGAAGAGCTGAACTTTCCCACACTAGCTCAATCGTACTGAGGTTCCTGTTTGATTTCAGGACTCCTTATGGAAACCAAAAAAGTAGTTCTCTTCTCAAAGGAATGCTGTTAATTATCTTATGTGTCTTTCTAAAAGAGTTGTATACTGTTTCATGAGTTTGATATAGAAAATGGAATTAGAATGAAAATACCCCCTAAACATCTCAAATACTTGCGTCAGAAATGGTTTTTCAAATAAATCATGGGACAAAAAAGTAATATCCTGAATACATGTTTTTAAAATATAAAGGGTGAGAGTTTGCTTAATAATAATAAATAATAAATGTCAGTTCAGATCCACTATGATTTGTCATTTACTGTCTCACCTGCGGCTGTGGTGCTATGCAGAACTATTTGAAAAGTCATGCATAGGTTATTTCCAAGTGCAGGTATAGAAGGAAGGGATCTCTGGTATGAAACCAAATCTGAGTTAAGAAAGCAAATCATTATAACCTTGAGCTAGCATCTTTCTTTACTGGTATAAACTGCACCTTAGTTTTAGACATTTATTAATGACTAAAATAATTAATATTCTGAGTGGAATTACAGGTTACTCCCCAAATTATAGACCACAGCTTTATGTTACCTTCTGATTTAATTAAAACACATTTGCCATTTAGCATTAGGGGACTGTGAAACATCATGAGTGAACATATGGATATTGAATTAGGTTTCATATTTTAACACAGAAGAAATTGCTTAGACCCAGTGCAAATTCATCCACTATGCCATTCCAGTGTCTAAAAATACTATATGGGCTCTCAAACAGCATGACTTTTTCTTTAAATGTTAAGTGTTGTATCTCTTTTGAGAGCCACAAGACCTGATGCCATATTTTTCTGTATTTCTCATTCAATTACTTTTACTTTTTGAACTTGTGCAAATTTATTCTTTGATTTTCCTTACAAGAAGATGTTTGTGTTTTCCTATATAATTGTAACCCACTTTAATTTCAAATTTTTTCTCAGAATAAATTTCTGCACTACATACCTGGGGACAGTGTGTTACAGTAGGCACCAATTAAATTTACCGTACAATTACATTTAATATTTTCCCTAAAGTAGAATATGACAAGAAGGACAATTTTGATCAAACTTTTGCTAACGCAAACTAAAACCAACATTTTGCTTCTGTATCTCTGTAACTGTACAGATCAGAACTACCTAACAGGAAAGGGCTCCTTCAAACAGTTTTTTGCAAATTCAGGCCTTTTTTCCTTAATTCTCTGTTGTGAAACAAGTCTTTCAGGGTTGCTCAAAACCAGGGCAGGGGCTGGGAAGTGGATGCACCACTGCATTCTCAGATAATTACATATTTTTGCTCAGTTGACTTTGCATAATAACATCTTTCTTCAATTCTAATATTTTAGAATACGATCATCCCAGGCCATGGCATGGCCAAATAAAATCACTTTTTCTTTCAATTACATGACAGAAAAAAACTCCAATCCACTCTACCCAACAAAATAAACACAAGAAATTAAAAAAATCAACTTTTAGGGAAGTGATAGTAATATTTCAGCTTTTCTACCTTTGGTTTTTAGAATACTCTGAACCTACTGGAATGAACCAGAATGTTCATATCATATGCTTTTATAGTGAAAGAATGCAGAAAAACTACAGTTTCCAAAAATTGCTTGAAAATGCTTTTTTTCCGCTGTGTCTGTCACTATTTATCAGTCTCATGCAATTGTGTCAATGAATATTTAATTTCTTCTGTAGTACAATAACAGAATATTTCCTTATATTTGAATACAAAACATGGTCCAGCTCTTTTGCTATTACTAAGCATACATGAAGACTAAATACAAACTGATTTTGCCATTTTTCTCATTATCCAAATCATTGCGTTTTACATTCATATTCCAAGCACTCGAAATTCAAACATATTTAAAAGTAAAAATTGAAAAGCAGATGTCAGGAATATCAAAGGAAGTAGAGAGCATAGATGGCTATGTTAGGACTTACAAGTACGTACTATAGGACTCGTTTGTGTAACATGCTTTAATATTTCTTTACAAAATGCTCTCTGATTCTGAACACAGGAATAATTCTTCTGGTCCTACAGAGAAGAAGATATAAATGATATATACAATCCTTTCTGTTTTCAGACGTGTGATCTGCATAGAAGGGTTTTTGTCGGCACTTTTTTCAATAACTGAAAAAAGGTTAAAGAAAGTACACTTAGTACAGGTCCTTTTCTTATTCCTTTTTTTATACATTCAGATTCACTTGCCACAGTAATATTTTCATCTACATAATCTTCAGTCTAATAAAAAGCATGATCATTTCCGTTCCCAGTAATTACATGGTTGCCAACTTCAATTTAGTTCCTTTTACCCTTTCAGAATTCTTAACTTTTAACAGTTGCTCAACATGCATCTTCGTTACTTTCCTCTTCTTCCAGGTATGAAAGATGCAACTCTGTAACAGACATTAACTTCCCTCCCCACTTTCCTTATCCACTTCTGGTTCTCCATCCAAATATGTCTTGAAACCGAATGGTATATTTTCAGAATTATATCTGGGAGGTTCTTTGTACTGGTTTTTCGCTATGAAAACACTGCACCATGCTAATATTTAAATTGAAAGAGAAGTTCTCTTCAAAATAAGGAAAAAAACATGTGCGCTCAACAAAATAAATAATTTAATTCCTGAAAATATTGCTTACTATACTGTGGTATCATTCAATATTATGCCTCCTAGTTATAGTCATTGAATGAAAATTATATGAGCGTTCTGGGAAACATTAGAGAGTTATGCCATAGACCATATTCCGCCTTGGATCGTTGCCCAAAACACTGCTCATCTTTGACAGTATTAAAGTCTGGTATCTCTTGAACCGGCTGGAGCAGAAACAAATACTCTGCACAACTGCTGTGCTGTGATTATGAGCTTTGCAACAGTAAAAGCATTTCTTTTAAAACTTGTAAGGCTAAAGATGGAATGCGAATGTGCACATTACAATTACTTATTCAACACCCTTCCACTCTGCCCAGCTTCAAATTCTGACATGATAGCAGCTACTATCTCACCAGCTGTTAAAGATAGCATGCAGCTAGAAAATCATCTAACTGGAATTTGGAATCTCAGCTTTCAAATGCCACAAAGCACTAATCTCCAGTTCTGTGGTTTGTAAGGCTTTGCCTGATGAAATCATGTGGGAGCTGAAGTGAAAAGCAACAAGTGGTGATGGTAATCTGGTGATGTGAAGGTTTCATTATCTTAGGACCTACCATGTCTGATAAAATAGTACAAGGGCTCTCAGGACCAATAAAATTATCTTAGGCATGCAAACAGCAGGGGGCAAGTACTGATCCCTAAATGGTAGTAAAGCAGATAAAGACTAAAGCAGAGAAAGAGTAAAGCAGTTAAAGACAAGAGATAATACACAAGTAGATAAGATAAAGAGAACTCTTACTTTTTTCCTTGACAATTTTTTGTAACAAAGTTTTATCTATTTACCAAGGTAAAACAAATTGGTATTTCCCAAATACCATTAACAGAGCTGGAATAAAACAATAACATTACTTTTCTAAATAGGTGTTTTGCTTTTTTTTTTTTTTTGGTAAGAAAAGATGCCTGAAGTTTTTCTATATCTCAGTTATATTCACGATATACCAAATTCTCAATACAGTTCAGGATGAGTTGACCTATTATCCACACACTCCTTTGAAAAGTCTAATTTTAAAATCTCTGGATTATGACAGTAACAGGACAAAATTAACAATGAAATAGATGTGTTTTTACTGTCTATTTTTTAATACTTCTCCATCATCCAGAACCATTGTATCACAAATATTTGAGGATGCATTCCTGCCCAGTACTTTCAGGACTGCCTTATTGACCTATTGCCCAGAAATTCAGATAAGACAATGCACCTCATCTGAGGAATCTCTTGAGGCAGATTCACAGCAGTGAAGTCCTCAATCATTTCCACAACCCTTTTTAGACTCCTTATAGTATGTCCACGTCTTTCATAAACCGGGGGTCCAGAACCAAATCCAGCACTCCTGATGTGGTCTGGGTACTACTACTAGTGCTGAGTAGAGGGAAAGGATCATCTCTGTCCACCTCATGGCTATGCTTATTCTAATATTGTCAGCCTTCAATGCCCTGAGGGTGCATTCCTGACTCATTATCAGCATATTGTCCAATAGGACCACCCACCTCCCTTTCTGCAAAGCTGCTTTTCAGCCAGGTAGCCCCAGTGCATGGGTTTATTCCTATGCATTTCCATTTGAACTTTATGAAGTTAGTTTCTGTCCATCTCTCCATCCTCTTGTTGTCCCTCTGAATGACAGCAGAACTACATGGTCTATTAGTGACTCTTACCTGTTTTGTGTCATCTACTGAGATGGCTCTCTGTCCCATAATCCAGATAATTATTATAGTTAAACAGTACTGGCGCCAGCATTGTCCACTGGGGTATACCACTAATGACAACCTTCCAGCTGGACTTCATTTCACTAACCACAAAACTTTTAGCCCAGCAGTTCAGCTAATTTTCCAGCCACCTAACTTTTAATTTATTTATTCGGTACTGCATCAGGTTGTCTATGAGTATGCTATGAGAGACACTGTTTGGTCACCAACAGTACCATGCTCTGTTTATAGAGCTCTTTCCTAATTGCCTAATTCTCATTCATAGCCCCCTTTGATCTCTACCTCTTTCTTGCAAAGCAGCCTAACCATCCATTTGACCCATTCAGAAGCCGCAGCATACACAACTGTTGGTTTATTGTGCATTTATTTTTTTTAAAAAAGCATATATATATTAATACGTAGTATTAGTAGCTCCAATTATATGTAATCAAGTTTAATTTCCCATCTGCTGCAATTTTACTTATTACTTTTCATAATAATAGAAAAGATCTTATATATTAAACATTTCTATCTCTCAGTAACAATAAAAAAACTTGTATTTTTTCTTTTTTGTTTGGATTGATTAACTTTGTTACTGTTACAAATCTCTTTCTGGCTTTTGCTTTGCAACTCCTTGATTTTTCAGATCTCTAAATCTTTGCTGCTTCCAAAGATCAAATTTGCCACAATATTGTTGAGATACCTGAAAATCTCTGCTTCTCAAATATATTGATGCAATAATAAAAAAATTAAAATATTTCTATTTACAGCATTAAAATTAATAGGGTATTGGACTGAGGTGCTCTTCTGTGATCAGAAACAGAATCCAGCTTTTTGTTATGTTGTTTTGTTATGTTAAACCAAGCATAGCTTATTCAATGTATTCTCTTTATTTCCTAAAAACTAGGAATCACAGCATGGGATTTAGAGCAAGTATCATTCCACTGGGATCAGAAATAACAAAATCAGTGTGAGAATATTGTCTGTATCGTTGATTTTCTTAGATTTTAGGAACTTTAGCAGCATTTTATAGAAGATGCGAAATCCATAGAATATTTAGAAGTCAGAGGCACATACACGATCTATGCTAAATTTAGGAAATGCAAAAAATGAAACTGAACAAGCTCCTTGTTTCGTCATATTGTTCTGAACTGAGTTCTTATGTTGTGTTGTAGGTGCTGCATTTTTTTCAGTTTTGTGGCAGTATGATTACATTAACTCCACAAATGTTACACAAAGAGTATTAGAATTATTCTCTATCTTATTCTAGTGACGAATGGCCATGACATTACATCTACTTTAGTAAGTAGCTCATCTCTTTCAAGTTATATTAGAAAACTGGGGTTAATATACTGATATATGAATATACAGACGTCTGTTTGTTACAAATTCATGTATGTGTATGAGCATATGTGTATCTGAATAAGAAGACACAGATTTTAATTATTCCTTAGCCTGATGTAGGAAATAATTTTCCCCCTGAAAATTGTGGAAGAAGAACCACTGACAGCTCCACATGGGTGCATCGAACACTCACAGGGCTGTTTTCACAAAACTAACACGAATTCTGAGCATACGTAAATCATTTCTGTGGAACAAATCTTTTAATGTTACTAAGAATTTCTAAGTTTTCCTAAGTCTTCCCTCCGTATAACCTAGAAATTTAGAAACAATATGCAAATGATATGAATAATCTTTAACTTTACAGTCTTCCAGTTTGGCACAATTATCGCTTGGAAATTTTTATGACAAGTGTCACTCTACTGGGAAGGGAAAGAACTTCCTTAGTGGCACTGTCACTTCCAGAATGAAGCACTGAAAGTTCTTCTAAGAGGAATACGTTTGCATTCTCCAAGTCTGAGATGCTGTTTGATTCAAAACATCTTATGTCTAGGGGAGGAACAGACTTCTGAGATATGAATCTAAGAACTATAAGAACATTCTTTTTTCTATATGTTTTCTAAATCTTGAAATACAGCTCAGCTGAAGCATGACAACAATAATGAAAAAGTAACTTTGACAAATAGTTTACAGATAATAGTTGAGAAGAACCACCCTGTAAGCACCACAAATGCTGACAGGCACATATTGACAGACCCTCCTTGCCACTGTAAATTTTTTGTAGCTAAGTATACTTCTTTTTCCTTTTTTTTTTTTTCTAAAGCACAATGGAATGCAAATAGAAAAATACTATTTCTCTGAATAAAGAGATAGAAGTAAAAAAATTGCAATATTTGGAGTTTGAGATAGTCTCAAAAAATAACATCTCACATCATCATTCAGGATCTCTAAAGATGATAATTTGAGATCAATGTAGTGACAGTGAGATCAATTCAGTGGAAAGCATCATCAGACTGTCAGTATTCAGAAAAAGAAGAAAAAATAATGCAGGAATAACTAACTTCTGATTAGTTATAGATAAGTAGATTCTAAATAATCTAAATAAGTCGTAGTTGAAGTTGAAAAATTCTGAATTATTCCACTTACAAAACTAATAACTTTTTTCACTTGTCCTGTTGGTTTTTCAGTGAGAATATGTTGCTATCTTCCTTGAAAGAAAAGCAGTTGTTTAAAAAAAGTGAACTGTTGGAAAAGAAATAGAGGACACAATAGTTATGCTACTATATTAATACAATAAGATGACCACATCCTGAATACTGAGCACATTATTTACTGTATCTAATAAGAAATCACACCAAATCAAGGAAAAGTTTGCAGAACCACAAACATGTTAACAAATGTCTGGTCTGGCTTGTACAGCAGGGGTGACTAAACAAACTTCAGGATGCATATGATGGAGTGAATAGGAACAGGTCACAATCTCCATCAAAAATGAAAGCAGGGAGCAGTGGATCAAACTAGCAAAAAGCATCTTTGATGCAAAGGAGAGTAACTCCTAACAGAACAAAATTAAGTCTTGAGACCTCTTGTATTAGGCTGTTATAAAAGCTTTACAGGGGTCCAGAAAGCAATTGAACAATTTAATAGAAGAAAACTACACATAAGGCTTAAAAGAGACCATCTCTGACTGAGGTGTCCTTGATCTGGATTTTCCTGGAATCTTGCACGGTACCCCTGGGCCATATATCTCTATCCACCTGCTTTGCTCTTAAATTCTTTCACAGACCCACTTTTCCTCACCACTAGAAAGAGAATACCAGTTTAGATGGAACTTTGTATGATATTATTCTGTTATTAGGCAGTACTGAGCATACAGAACAACATCTGAAATTAAGGTGTTTTTTTTTCATTCCCGTGCTTAAAGTAGCACAAGGGGAATTATGTGTGAAATGCACTCTGTTAGAATTTGGAAGGTGGTTTTTTTCTACAGATTTTTTTTTCGTACAACTGCATTTAAGACACAAAGCCTCACTAAGCAGGGAGAAACTTTCAGATTTATAATATTGGGTTTATGTTTTACATTAAAGCAGCATCAATGTTCTCAAAATGCAGCAAGAGAACCCAAAGTTCAGATTTTTTGATTTCAGATTGTGAGTTCTTGCTGTCTGGTAAAGTCCAGTGGTATTTTGCATGCATTACGACTTCAAGGATGAGGTGAAATTACAGTTTCTTCTTTCAAAGATTTTGGGCTATCATCACCCTTACATTTCATTGCAATCAACACTAAATTTCTTTGAATTTGATGAATTTAAGTAATTCAGATAATTATATTTTATTTCTTTTTTGAGATCAAATATGGCCTTAAAACTGTTGAAATAACATTTCCATAATTGTCCCTTGAGAATTAAAATCCATTATAATAGTAATGGACTCCAACAAAAGTGCACCTTGCTAAAATATGTAACACTGGAAGCATCAGAACCCTCTTTTAATTTTTGATGTATGCTACAGTTTCACACAAGATAGCCTATTTGGCACTAATTTTACAATATTGCTTCTCTAGCACTACAGTTTCCCATCCAAATATATTTAATTTCATTTCACTAGAATATGGAAGTAAGTCTTCTAGGTACTTATGAAAATAATTAATCATTCAAATGACAGGTTTGCAGGACCTTCTGCAAAGTGCATTATTGCTTATAAATCCCAGCACTTGGTCATACATTAATTTCTAATTAATGTTTCTCTTTTGTGCTACTTTCCACATTCTCATTTTTCTATTGTATCTAATTGTTGTGGATATATCAATTAATTTCTTAATTATGCTGAAGCAATATATTTTGCAGCAAATTGCAAGCTTTCTGGTAGATCAGTTCTGTGTAGATGTATTAATTTTTCGTTTAGATGTCCAGCACAAAAGTTTTAGTGCTTCTGAGGAATTTCAAGTTTTTTATTTGAAACTACCATGCGGTACAGAATATACACTTATATTTATTAATCGTTTTCTAAAATGAAATTCCATATGATCAAAAACTGATCTGTATCAAGTAAATAGTTTGACCTAAGTTTTGAAAATCTGTACCTCTTCAAAATCTAAATATTGATCATATGGCTTCCTCATATTAAATCAAGTGATCGCAAATAGAGAATTTTTACTGAAAAGTAACTTCAGTCCAGCTACTGCTGTGATGTGTTGATACCACACCCTGGGGAATTTTTCTCAGATTGTACTAAGTGAGACTTGTCATAGAATTTTAATGGTGGTCACTACAACTCTGTGATGATGCTTCAAAAATCTTCCACATTTTTTGTTTTCTTCTGTGTCTTTAAACATGCCTCCAGTATGGGCAAGCAGACAAAATCAATTCTTTAAAAGCATCTCCAAAATTTCTTTCAAGAAAAATGAGTAACATACGCTAATATTTTTTTGCAAGTGTCAGTAAGTGCAAAGCACAGCAGAAGGCTTTCAAGTACAGATGACAAATGTGCTACCCTAAAAAAAAAAAGCGTATGCAATGTAAACTTTAACTTTTTGGAAATGTTGTTGGAAGAAGCTGTGTCATAAAAATGCTTCACATTGCTATCTGAAAACTAGAAGAAAGTTACTCTTCTCATCTCCAGAATAAAATAGAACTGAAATATGTGCTGAGAAGCGATAAGCACATCTAAAAGATTTAATTAAAGCTCTCAGGAATAAAGAAAAGAGCTGCTGACACAGAAACTGTCATGACAAATTATCTTTTGAAGAATCTTTAAGAACCAGAAAATACACAGTTGACTACAGAAAATGTTTCAAAACTCTTGCTGAAGACCATTAGCTAATCTGGGCAATGATACACATTTAAAATGTTCAGCATAAAGTCATCCACTTACTCTGATACATTCAAAAAAGTTGAAATTGCAAATGATTTGTAAAAAGAAGTGTCTTTCTTTTACAACTGTTTTGCAACTTGTGTGAATCTTTAAAAAACTTCTCTGTAAAATCACATATCAAGACTCTGATATTTAGTATCAGCAGTAAAGCACTTTGCTGTTTAATTAAAAGCTAGTAATATTATTAATCAATCTAGTAATGGTGTTTGGTGACAGAAAAAATTCAGGAGAGATCATTGAATCATTTTAAGAACCATCATGGTGCTACTCTATCAATATTTCAGAAAATAGTCCAATACTTCAGGTTAGCTTTCAGAATAATACACTGGTTATCTCTACTGTATAAAATAGTCATTGAATTAACTCAATCCCATAAGAAAAAAAAGTGTTATTATCATCATTAAAAATATTAGAAAAAAAAAAAATCACATCTTGAAACCTGTTTGTTGATTCAAAAAATGTTAGTGATTTAGCCAAATACTTGCTTCACTAGCTTCTAAATAATAAAGTGAAATAGAAATGATGCATCTTGTTCATGCAATCATATACCAAGGTTTTCCTTTTGAAACATTTATAGAATGATATCAAAATGCCTGTGCTTACTGGGGTGGGTATTTATTTCAGGCACAAAATACAAAAGAAGATAATGTTAAGAAAAGTGTCTTTGCAGATAAGCAGATAGTAACATATATACTGTTGAGATGTATATATGCATATCTCAACAGTATATAGTATATAGAACATATAATATATATAATGTTGGATGTAATCAGCATAACATAAAAATATCCTCATTAACTGAATTTTTCCAAACCTAAGCAAATAAGAAGCAATGTGGTTGATGCTGTGGGCATTACAACATTTTCAGTCACAATGAAAAAAAAAAAAGAAGACTTGAACTGTTCGGTTACTAAATCTTTTTTTCTAATATTGAAATCTATTTCTGTTCTGACATTAAATTGCTAACATGAAAGGTTTAGCAACTTTTAATGTTTTAAAGAAACCAATGAAAACCTGACATAAGAGTGGCTAAATGTAGAAAAGCAAGCTATAGTTTCAGCCGGTCGTTGATCAAAGACACTTTGGCTTTCCAATCTAATAGAGAGGGCAAACACAACTATAGTGTTCTATGCAAGTCAAACAACATGGAAACGCTCCTTCTGTTATGTTCATCTAAATGCTCATAAATAATCCATCCACCATCTCCTTACATTTGCTTCTGTGTGGGTTCTACTATACTACAGAAAACTAAAAATTAGTGATAAAAAGACTTTTTTAGAGATCATATGATCAGCCTGCATTTTTAAATTGTAGCAGTACCAATCAAAACCATTTTGCACAGGTGTATTTCTCATTTTCAAAGACCTATAAGTGAAAGCATTCAAAAAGGACAGCAACTTAGCTCAGAAACTTTATAATTAAATAAAAAATATAGAATATGTAAAAAAGAATAAAAATTTATTATTCTCTTTTCTAAGCTGATTTCTTAATTAAATTAAGGACCTGGGGAAATGCATTTTCCCATCTTCATCTAACAGATAGTGCCTCATAAACTTTGTGAATGAAAACAAGTTATTCAAGGTCTTAATAAATATGTCATGAGATAAATTCATTGTTGATGTCAGTTTAGAAAACAGATTCAATTTTGAGAATGAACGACATAGAAAATATATGTAATTGTGAATACAAATGTTCTGGAAGACCCATTCTAAAGCTATAGAGAAAGAATATTAGTATTTCCTTATTTTGCAGAAGTTAATAGAATCAGGATGCTGTGCAGTTTCTCCTTTGCCTGGGATTTTTTATCTGGTAGAAGAAGCATGCAAGGTCTTGTCTTTACAAAACTGTTACATATCACTCAATATTCTTTTCCCAAATTCATTTTGCACAATGAATTATATACAACATATATTTATGTTGTATATATATACAAAATATACAACACAATGTATAGTCTCATATTCATTGAAATAGTGTCCCTGTGATTCCTGGTTGCCAACTTGGTAGGTCAGGAATATGAATATTTTAAGCTCTAGATTGGAGGAAGAGTTGCTATGGTACTATAAGTTTAGAATCAATCAATCCCCATGAAGTGACTCATTTCCCAAGACCCACTGATTCACGGTTCTTTGAATCGTCACCTCCACTATGAAAAATGAATATATATCCATTAAAAAAATAAAATAACTAGATTTCCTGTCAAGGTACTTAATATCTCCACTGCAGAAGCAACAGCATCAAATGCAATTCTTCACACTATTTTGCTAAGGGAAAAAAATTCCTTTTGAGAGCCAACTTTCAAATAAACTTTCCACTTTGAATTTGATATAAGCATAAAAGTTTAGCAACTTTGCTGATGTTACAATGTATTAATTTGTAGCCATAATTTACTGCTTCTGCAGGATATAATACTGTAACATGCACACCAATCACATTTTACATCCTTTCGGTTCTGTCCATTCCAAATCTCAAGTATCGAGCTTTATTGTATTGAAACCTTCCCCTTTATTCATTCCATGAATAGCAGGATCTGCTTAAATACATTTTTATTTTTAGAAGAAGAGTTATTTAAACTATTATTTTAATATTTATTCTATGAGTTTGTTGCTTAATGCTGTTGGTAAGCTAATGGAACATGTAATTTTTAATTACATTTTTTTATATTCCTCTCTGTGTGTAAATATCTAAGTATGCTCAAATCATCATTGAAACCTTTTATGCATAAACACAACACATGGATAAGAAAACAAACCCATAATAATTAAAATTTAAATATTGGTTGAATACATGATGGCTATTAGGGAAAGCAAATTTTCAGTGAAAGAAGATAAATTAGATAAAATAAAATTACCCTTGTAAATGTCAAGAAATGAAAATTCTGTATGTTCTTTTCAAACTGTTTTTCCACGGAGATAACTCATATATGTTCAACTAAGAACTGAGTTATAGAATTGAGATATCGCCTCATAAGATGGCAGACTGGAGGCTAGGAAGTCACTTAATACAGAAAAACATACTTTATTTCTTTCAATCCTATACAAAACAAAGGTAATTTTATTCAGTAAAGATGGAGATATTAATCAGTTCATTCATATCTGTCATTTTGAAAAGTTTTCTTCCTTCTCCTCCTCCTTTCCTCTTGGAAAACAAATTGTTACTGGTAGAAAGACAGAGACAGAATTGGTCTTAAAGCCATTTTGGGTGGAGAGAGGTGATTCAGAACTTCAGAATTTATCCTCTGCTCAGCACAGGGAAAAAGTGAAATATTCAAATGGTGGAGGAAATGTATGAAGGAAAGATAAGACTTTTTTAATTGCAGAATTGAGACTTACACCTCTTTGGGGGATCCAAATTTTATTTATAATATAGTTTTACATGCATGGTTGAGGATTGTTTCTCTATTCCCATCTGCCCTATTATTCACACCTTCTTCTAATCTCACTCTGTTCCATTTCCTACTACCTAATATTTTTTTTTGCCCTTCCTGGTGTGCCTCTGCCACCCCACTTCCTCCACTCTGCACCATGTCAAGCCCAGCCCTACTGGCCTTTGCCCATCTCAGCCTCCTCACTGCTCTTCCTCAAGGTGCGGATGTCAGAGGGGGGAGTATCACAAATAGAACAGAACCTGCACCAAAACACTGCAGATTCCAGAAGTCCTTTGCAGCTGGAAGAAGCAGTTATAACAAATATTGCATTATCTCGTGGGTCAGGATTGATGTACACAAGGTAGACAGAGAAGCCAAGAAACATTTTGCTTCAAAACTCTAATGAGTCTCCAGGGTGGGAAATTGATCTCTGTAAGTTTCATCAGAATATTGCACGGGGATTGCAATATTTCATGGGCAAGGCAAAAATATATCTGACAGCAGAATTATGAATTTACCTTATTTAAAGTATATAATGCAAAACACTATACGTCAAAAAGTTTAAACTTAAGAAATATTTCAATGTAAGCAAATCAGTATGTTTCCCTGGTGGCTGCCAAATCCCTATAGCAGCATTATATAGCTATATATGTGTGTGTGTGTGTGTGTGTGTGTGTATGTCAGAGACACATACACACATAGCTTCAGGTCTTTTCAGACAATGTAGTGCTCTGCCATAGGAGTTTGTCAAACTGATAATGACAGGTAAATGTTTTCAATTGTTATTATTATTATCATTATCATATCCAGGTACAATGATTGGTATAAACATAAGCTGTTTTTAAGTGAAGTAATATAGGATAATATAATGTCTTTTTTAATTTATTATTTTTTTTTATATGAGCAAGTATAGGAGATTGTGCAAATTGAATAGTCTACCTTATAAGGGCCTCACCCATCCAGTGTTCTGAAGATTGGTCTCCCCTGTTGTCTGTGACCTGTCCATGCATGCTATTGTGCTAGAGCAGAGCTTTTCAACATTTATGTGTATGGTTTACCGATGTTCACAGTCTTTTTCTAATCCACTAAACATGGAAATAAAACTGTATTCATGGTACATCTGCACTTTTCATTAATTTCAGAGAGCTGCAGGTTTCTTAATAGCCTCCATGGCCTCCTCTGACTTAAAGTATAAAGTGAATACAGGAGCTAAAATCTTGTCATTCGTTCTTCTCTTGTAACCTGCAGAACAGTATGCAAAGCTATCACATTCTTTCCAATGTGCAATAAAACCCACAAGTACATGCTACACTGTTAAAATTACAGTGGGAAGAATCCAGACAATAACAATGTTGATTCACATGTTTCAAAAGAGGTGAATTGATTTTAAAGGATAAAGACCAGCACTTTCTTATTAAGCAAATTCTAAAAGCAAATACATATTACACGATATTCTGAAATGTAATATTTTTAAAAATCTGTGTATTATACCGTATCATAATTTGCATTTGGTTAGCACTCTAATTAATTTGGAGATCTTTTGCTTTTGTTTAGTTTGTTTTCCAACTTTTTGGTCATTGTTTATATTTGTAAGTGAATAGGAAATACAGTGAGTGAATAGTTTTTCAAATGGAATATCGAAGGACAAAAGAGTCAAGAGCTTAAAATTCAAATCAGATTGGGCTGAAAAATGTGCTCATGCAAACCCTGTCATATTTATTTGTCAACTAGCTGCTGAACTCTTGCTCCAAATTCACTAAAAAATTACATCATGTATTTGAGGAAGAGCAAATGGGTGGCACAAATGGTGTTGGAGAAAGTGTAGTGTGGTTTGGGTTTCCTTTTTCACCAAGTTTTATTTGGTGGCAATTATGCTGTTGTAGCAATTTAAATGAACAAAGCTCATGCAGTAGATATCAGCTTAATCCCTTAAACTACAGAATAAACTAGAGCAATAACACTAGGAGAAAATATAAAATCTGTAGGTACATAAATTTATTTCCAGGAAAATTACCTGGGATATTCCTCCACTGCTTTAGATTTATTACAGAATTGCTAAATTTTTTAAAAAGTGTCAGTTGGTAGATCTCAGCATAGCAAGAACAATATGCAGAAAAGTATTGACATCTCTCTCTGTTGCCTGTATGCACTCTGTGTTCATTTAAACATGTTAGTAACAGGCATATGTATAGGTTACACTGTAACAATATGTCCTAAGAAACCAATTTCAATGTTGAAGACTTAATTAAAATATTTAGAAATCTGAGTGACTTAAGGTCCTTGCTGATGTAGAACCTGTCATATAACTGTTCATGAATTACTGATTGCAGTGAATAGCACATATAGTAAGTACTGAATTCATTAAAAAAACCCAGATACATACAAAATGTGAACATTTTGCATTTATTAAACCCATTTGAGATCTGTTGTTAATTATATGTAATTTTATATTTTTCTAAAATGTATAGAATTTTATATTTTTATGACATTACATTTATGGCATTACATTGCATAAAATGCATCTCTCAGCTTTAACACCAGCACCTTGCCTATATAAAGGGATTATCAAATAATATGGATTTTACTCTGTTTCACTTGATTTATCCAAAATTAATTTTAATTAACTAAAAGAGGAAGGCTCTTACTACTGGGGACAGTGGGGCCCACTCATCCCATCAACTGGACAGTCTGCTGACCCTTTCCCAGACTTAACTCCTCGTTGGGCTGAATGTACTGGTACTAATTCTGGTCCCACTGCACAGTAAAGAATTGAGCACATGCTAGTGCAGGCAAGATACTGTGTGTGTGAGCTGTAGCCTTCAGAGTGACAAGGAGGGAGGGGGAAGTGGGACACTCACCAGATAAAACATTAGAAAGAATACTGAGTTAAAAACGAACCAAAGGTAAATACACCAAATAAACTCTACAGTTCAAGAATTCAAATGTAAGTCTCATGAAGACTAAATGAACTTAAAAATTGTTTTTTCAGGTTTTCAGTACAAATGCATGTGCAACTGAAAAGCCTGAAAACTCTTTACTTTGTCTAAATGTAATTTTTTTGAAATTTCAAAAACCTTAATTAAATGGCAGTAATATTCATTACAGATTTAGCATAAGTATTTTAAAGATTTTATGAGACACCTCTTAAATTTTTCCATTTTCTATTACTTAGTATTTTACTTAGTATATACATCATATAAACAAAACAAGCTACAGTTTTTTATTTAACATGGAGATGTAACCACGTCAGTTGTTTTCCTCCAAAAATGATTGTGTGTTTGAAAATGAAGCCTTCTTTGGGTACTGCAATAGCTAGACAAGATGTCTTTGTTGATCAACCCAATATATTTTTAGTGTGAAGATTCCCCATAACCCTCAGAGAGTATCAGTAACTTTAGAACAGAATGTATTAGACCTACCAAAGTCTGATTGGGAATAATCTATTTGTTTAATAAAAGATTTTTATTTTTTTGCCTTAATCCTTGATTTAATAGTTTTATACACCCTCTTTAAGTGATTTATTTATATATGCTGACTCTGTATTGCTATCAGCGCAAATGGCCAAACCCTTTCTAGTATTGTGAGTGCATTTGAAAATGTATTTGTTAGCATTAGTGGTAACACAGGCTTGAAATACACTTACTTCCTCATGATTGGAACCTGCCACTTACAGCAGAGGTTGGTTGTGATAAAGATGCTAAGAAGTCATATCCTAATACTGGTGCTTTGTTTTTAAGAAGTTTCTCCATGTTCTTATTGTCATTATTTTGCTTCCCATTCATTTTATCCTCTGTTGAACCGACACATTGAAATACTCATGCCAGTCCATCAGATTTCTCCAGCTACTTCTGGCTTTTTTTTTTAATACAGATCCTTCAACAGCTCTAGACTACTGTCATTCATGGTTTCTGTGTTGTCAATGACAACAACTATCACATAAGTTGATAAAATTCCGTACAGTAACAAAACTCAAATTTTGAGTTTCTTCTCTGGCTAGAAATGTGATAGCTTCTAAAACTGCTTTCTAAGTTCATTAAAATGCCACATTACTGTTTGAGAATACAGCTTGAAATTGCTTTATAGCACCCTTCAGAAGATGCCTCTACGGCCTCACTACACTGAAGTAATATTTTGATATTTCTAAAAAAAAAAAAAATCCTCCCAAAATAAAACTAATGGCTGCAGATGGGATTGGTAAATGCTGAGATACAATACTCAGCATGAAACACTTTTCTATAACTTATACTGGACATTCCTAATTTTTAGCTAGCATTTCCTTCACTTCTCCCATTTTTTCCACAGCACAAACTGCAATTCCCCCACAAATGTACTTTTCAGCTTCCATGACAATCTGCCAGACTGTTGTTTTGTTGTGGGTTTTTTTTGTTTGTTTGTTCATGTGCGTTTAGTATCATTGACTATCTAGGTAACCAAGGCTTGGAAAGGCATCAAATGCTGACTGTGAAGAACAACTTCATTTTTAGTCCCTAATGTGTTAGACAATAATTAATAAAGACAAAAGTTTTTGATAATTGGAATAGAGGGATCGTAGTCAATACAGACCCTGTAGCAAATTACTGTGCTAAATTGCAAAATATCAGAAGCAGTGGATGAGCTTGACTTTTCCAATTATAGGATTAAGAAAACTCATTTTCCCTTACATACTTTCTTTTCTTTTACCTGTGATGGGATAAAGGAAGGATTATTCTCTCCATTTTGATTCAGGCTAAAGCTTTGAAGAGGGCGTAGACATTATTTTTCTGCCACAGATGACACCAGTCTGCCTTTAGATTAAATGAAAGACCATAAGACCCCATACTACAGAAGTGATGATACTGGAGATGTAAGAAAGTTTGTCTAAAATACTAGTCTTAGCCACGAGGCTATTTAAACCTTTTTTTCCCTAAAAAAATGGAAGTAATTTAGTTTTATAAGCAAGAATTTTTCATGCTCTTACACTGTGGGACATGAAACTTGGAGTCAGTGGTCACTCTAGTGAAAGTCAGAACACAGAAGAAAGGGCAGTTAAACAAAGCATATTAGAAACACTGTGAGGGCAGCTCAGAATGCTTTCAAAGATGTATTCCCAGAACAAGAAGAAAGTTGTGACAATACATGGCAGTGGAACCAAAGGTAAGTTAACATAACTGGTTAACTCTCTCTTAATATAAGAGGGACTAGTTTAGTTGATGAGGAACCAGGACAAAATAGACAAAGCTTTTCTATATTCCTGGTAGGAATGGGAAGAAAACAATAAGACCTGTTGTTGAGCTTTATTCTCAGCACCTAGAAGGAATAATCATATCAACAAGGTCACATAGAGTCATAGCTTTTGTTGTGGGGGGAAGGGCCCGTAAGAACCATTGAGTCCAACTCCCTACTCCTTGCAATAGTACCTAAACATAAAAAAATGACTAAGGGCATCATCCAGATATTCCTTGAGCTCTGACAGTCTTCATGACAGGACCACTTTCCTGGTGATCGTGTTCCAGTGATCAACCACCCTGTGAGTGAAGAATCTTTTCCTAATGTCCAGTTCGACCTTCCCTTGTCGCAACTTCATTCCATTTCCTTGTGTCCTGTCACTGGTCATCAGAAAGACATCAGGACCTCCTCCCCCTTCCATGATCGTGNTTCCTTGTGTCCTGTCACTGGTCACCAGAAAGACATCAGAACCTCCTCCCCCTTCCATGATTCTCTTGACGATGTCGTAGACTTTGATGAGGTTACCCTTTAGTCTTCTCTTTTTCAAGCTCAACAATCCAAGTGACCTCAGCTGCTCCTCTTACATCTTGCCCTTGAGACCCTCAATATGATAACAGGAAAGATACTATCCAATGGGGAAGACTTCAGTGCATGTGTCAGAAAACTGAGGAATCTGACACCCAAACACATATCAAACATGTAAAAGACAGCATTATTTGAGGAGTGTGTGATTCCAATGTACAGTACAGAATCTGGGAAGCTTTAGGGAAGCTTCCCAGGTAAAAATGGCACAATGTAAGTAAAAGGAGAAGGATCTGGTGCAAATTCACAGGTTTCAAGAGACACTACAGAATGCAGACATTAGGGCCATGTCAATATAGTGTAGAAAGCAACAAAGGAAAAAGAAAAATAAGTGTTCATCATGTAAACAATTTGAGGGTCATAGAGTAGATAATTACTTCTGGAAACTTTATTGGTAAAAGCGGGAATATATGTAATGTGACTTTAACATAGGACTAGTGAGCTGTGGAAGCAAACTATCTACTCTTCAACTTCACACTCCACAACTGTACATTTTGTCTCTGTACAGAATTGGTTTATTTTCTCCAGATTATGTTGGACTTTTTGTTTAGGTGAAGTGAGGCTCAGCTTCAAAACAGAAAGAAGTTTGGATTGGTGCAGCATGCAACTAGTTAAACCTTCCTTTAAAACACTGATCTCTGAGAACATTATAGAGAGACGTCTAAGTACTGTGCCTGTTACAGTATAAATCTCTTGGTTACAGATATGAATACAGTATAATGATGCATATGGTCTGAACAGAAATTTTCTTTTGTCCATTCATTTGGAGCTTGAAGAACCTTGAGGCAGGTAATACAACCTGAACCAGAAAAAAAGATGAAAAATCAGTAGGAAGAAAGCAGTAAGACTTCCCCTGGGACCGGTCAAGGTTCCATGGTGCTCTGTATAGCATCAGGAGTCAGCCAAGGCATATAGAAAGGGATAAGAGATGGAGAAAGAGTTACCAGTTATGCTGTTTTGCACAGACTGTTTCATCAATTCGCCTTTGGCTGTACAGCAGATGTGCAGTCTGAGCTGAAGCTGTTAAAATATATCATGGAGATGACCCTATTGAATGTAATGCTCATCTCTCTGCAGCGCCAGCTCTTGAGATTCCAGCTCTGCAAGGTGAGAATAAGGCATAGCCGTGGAAAAACAGTACTGCTGCCAGATGCAGTAACTGACTTCAGAGTACCACACAGATGGCACTTTGGAACAGACAGACATGCTTACATGCTGCTGTATCTTTGCTTCTAGATCTGGGAGGCCCAGGAGCAGAGACCCAACTGAGCAGGATGAGATGCCATACAGAGCAAAATAGTTCATGCTTTAGTGATTGTAATCCACAAGTAATCAGATAAAAAAAATCAGCTATGAAGGAGAGATAGAATTGTGCTTACAGGAAAGTAAACATAAATTCTTTTATAGGTGAGGCACCATAAAAAAAAATTTAAAATTCTAAAAATCAATGAAAAGCCAAACTTCAACTGTACAAGGAAATCAGATTTGCAAAGAATGAATGACAACAACTTTAATTCATATAACACTCAGGAAGTATTCAACAACTCTTCTTTCTGCCCTTCTGGTCTCTAGAAATGTATGAATCAGACTATAATAACATAATAAATTCAAAGACTAGAGATAGGGAAAGGCTTTAATATACTGCATTAGTCCTTTTTGTACTTTGTTTTTTCAACAATCATTTTGTGCCATGAAACCTTGACCCGGTGGAAAGGTTCTACATGAAACACAAAGTCCATAAATCTCATAATAACATATTTAGTAAAAGAATTTGCAAGAAAGACTTATTCATAAAGCTCTAATATGTTAATAGTGATAGTATATGATAGCATCTATTACTTAAAAAAGATATTGAGCAATAATATTTACGTATGGGATAGTTTATTCTTCATTATACTCTGCTTCTGCTATTCTTTTCATAGTTACTCAGTAACATGCAATTTTAAATAAAAGAGGTTATTTTTTCAGAGAATTTGATATGCTGAATTTTAATTTACTATCATTTCTTAACCTCCAGTGATCTAGTTACATGTAGAGTTGTCATATCTTTGTAGAAATAACCAAAATTAATTATGTCTTTTAAAGTGTAATTATGAGCAGATTAATTAAATAAATCATTAATAGTAACAACCCTCATTTCATCAAGTTCCCCACTTCAGCTACAGTGTTATTGATTTAGAATACAGACCCTTACACTTTTACCCATATACTGCCATGGAAGACTCAGAACTGTTAATGTCACAATTAGAGGAATACAAAAACGTTCTGATAATTTGAAGAGAAATATTGTTGGAAAACTACCGACAGTGTGACGGCCAAGAATCATTAACAATCTGGTGCTTATTTTTGAGCAGGTGTACAATTTAATTATCAAAGCCAATGGGCAATATTAATGCCAATTTCAGAGAAGCAAAACACTGCTGAAGGTTCTGAGCCAACGAGCAAATAAATATCTCATTTCAGTCAGACAATCTAGGATAATCAGGAGTAGTCAACAATGCTATGAAAAATACTGCAGGCAAGAAATAAAGCTGGTACTTGAATTCTTTGTGGTAAAAATAAGCAGTACTTGCCATACAGACACATTCCTGCCAGAGTATTTTGCCCTTCATTAGCTCCTGAGACAAATCCAGATCTCATGCAGAATTACAAAGGGCAAGATCTAAATAGATAAGATACATGTAAGTACTACATGCTATTGCTTGGATTCTTTTCAATTTTTATAAGTGACAAACTTCTAAAAGTTTTGACGAAGAATAATATATCCAAGGAATATGAAAAAGTGCCTAGAAGAGGGAATTTCCCTAAGTTCTTAGGAAAAAAAAAATCCTTCTGGGTGTCGAAATAAATAACAGATGTTAAAAAGGAGAGGTAGAAAGATAAATGTTCTCAACACTCTATTCCCCTTTTCCTATGAAGCCCCCCTGACTTAGGAACAAAAATCCAGGTTGATGAAAACACAGACCTACCATCGGTGAAGGAAGAGTTGCTGTGTGAGCTATTACACAAGTATGACCACCCAAAATTTATGAGTCCTGACATGATCTACCCAAGGGTGTTAAGGGAGCTGGCTGACATAATTGCAAGGCCACTCTCCATGATCTTGAAAAATCGTGCAGATTGGGGGGCATCTTAGAAGAATAGAAGAAAGCTTAAACAGTTTAAAGGAGGATCCAGGAGCTTAAAGACCCATCAGTCTTACTTAATCCTGAGGACAGTTATGGAATGAATCTTTCCCAAGTCAGATGAATCGGGTGATTGGGAAAAGCCAGCAGGGGTTCACCAAGCGCAAATCATGCTTGTCAAACCCGATCTCCTGCTTGGTTGATGTGGGATAAACAGTGTCTCTTCTACCTGGATTTCTCCAAGGCTTTTGATACGGATTCCCACAGCCTCATTCTAGAGAAACTGATGTGTTACAGTCTAAACAAGTGTTTTGTGGGGTGAGTGCGGAACTGGTTGGTAGGCAGCACCCAGAGGGTGGTGGTAAATTGCTCCTTTTTGAACTGAAAACCTGAAGTGGGATCCCACAGGGATCTATACTTGGCCCAAAACTGCTGAATATTTCAATAAATGATCTAGAAGCTGGGATCAAGTGTACCCAGATGAAGTTTCCTGATGATATCAAACTGAATGGGGATGTTGATGCTTTGGAAGGGAGGGTCACGCTGCAGGAACAGACTGGAAGAGTGGGCTAACAGGAAACTTATGACATTCAACAAGTCCAAGTGTAAAGTCTTGTACCCAGGAAATATAATCCACAAATCTAGCACAGCCTGAGATCTACTAAACTGGGTATTAAATCTGTACAAAAGGACCTGGGGATCCTGGTGAACAATCTCAATAAGACTGAAAAGTGTGCTGCAGCAGCAAAGAAAGACAACAGGATGCTAGGCTGCATCAACAAAGCCATCACTTGCAGAAATAAAGAAGTGCTTATCCCACTCTACTCGGCACTTGTCAGACTACACCTGGAATACTGTGCTCTGTTTTGGTCCCCTATATTAAAATAAGATATGTACAGGCTGAAGAGGGTCAGAGAAGATGATCAAAGGACTGAGAATCCCATTATATGAGGAAAGATTGAGAGAATTGTGTTTGTTCAGCCTTCAGAAAAGAAGACTTAGGGTACGCCTCATCATTGTATTCCAGTCTTTAAAGGGTGGATACAAAGATGGAGACTTCCTTGGAAAGGACTAGAAGTAATGAGTACAACTTAGTTCTGGTGAGATTCCTAATGGACACAAGAGGAAAATTTTTCTCAAAATTTTTCTCACCCACTGGAATAATGTCCCCAGGAAGGTGGTGGATTCCCTAACATTGGACTCTTCTAAGATTCAGCTGGCCATCTTGTCCAGACCATGCTGTTGCCAAGAAAATTTGGATCAGATGATCCTTGAAGTGCTTTCCAATCTTGTATTCTGTAATTCTATGATAAAAGTGTCTGTTAATCTTCAATGAGTCAAGATCTTTTGGGATCCTTGTATTACTTGACAGTTGTAACTTCGATTGACTCATTTGAGAAATCACTTTTTGCAAAGGACACAGTAATATCCACCTAAATTTTTAAATAACATATTCTGTAATTAACTTCACAAATTACTTAATTGCAATAATTCTTTCTTTGGTGGAGTGGTTTTAACTATTTTTCAGACTTTTTGTTTCTTTCTATTTTGTGTGTGTGTGTGTTTTACAATGAAGTTTATTCCAAACACTTTTAATCTTGAATATGAAAAGCTTTGTAAGAGATCTCCTTTATATTTTTACATAATCTTAAATAAAATCTGACTTTCTTCAATGGCCTGTCATAAAAGGGTTTATGTCTAGGTTTAATCTTTTTTCCAGGAACATTTTTCACAAATCACATTAGTATTCATGTTAGATCAAAAATTCAAGTAAGAAATTAGAAACTTTTCTGGGAGCATAAGATATCATTAGGGGATGTCAACAGTAGAAATTAGTCAAGCAGCCTGCCATATGTGGTTTTATGTGGTTTTTTTTAAGATCAATACAACAAATGCAAAAATCATTTCCCGTGATGGGATGCAAATATACTTCCACAACATCAGAAATGAAAGGAGCTGGCGGTTTGTTGGTTTTGGTGTTGCAAAAACCCCTAACAATAACACAAAAAAACCCCCTGTACCCCAGTCATTCCAAAATCATTTGACTCTGAAGAAGGCAATCTCAACAATAATAACTTAATCAGAGAGTCTGGCAGTTTAATATATAAACATATCTATTATAGTAGAAGAATGAAAGAAAAAAAACCAACCCAAAGCCCAGCCTTCTCACTCAGAAGGCTGAGTGGTGTCACTCCTGACAGTAATTATATGGTGCTCCACTACATACAGCACATAATTTTGTGTTTAGTTGATATTTGGGAATTACAAAAAAGCCAACGCAGCAGCCATAGTTTTGAGTCATACATTTTAATCATTGTTTATTGCAATAATTTGCAGCTCATATTAATTTTAAACAACTGCATAAACACCACATTCCAAGTTACCAAACTTTTAATTAAAAAAAAAAAAGAAACTTTGTTTATATATATATATTTATTTTTTTTTCTTTCAGTGCTCAGGGTTTGATTATGATCTCCACCATATGACAGATTATCACTCTGGAGCTTATATAGTGGGAAATCACAAGGATTTAAGCCAGTGCTAGTTCAAAACTCAAGAAGCATAACAGGTTTTGCAAATCACATAAGGCTGCCTACTGCTCACTATCTGAGAGTCTTTATTAAGTCGACAAAATATCACAGTCTAAGAGCTAAAATTGTCCATTCGCACACAAAAATATACCTTTATGAAATATTCCCTTGGATTTTTTCTAATGTGTCTGAACAGTTACCTACATATTACACGTGAATCCAAAAAGCTCAGGAGGAGAATTGGTTCTTGCCTATGTACTCATCAAAAGAAATTAGAATGAAAAGAGTGCTGATAGATTTGACCATTATTTGAAAGCATTTGATCTGTAGAGCAAGTATTTCCACATATAATCTCTTTCTATATCTCAAATGAATATCTTCATCAGTATTTTTCTAAAGGCTAAAATGAAGGAAGTTGGAAGATGACCTGAGAAGTGTAAAATCAAAAGGGGCACAACTTAATCTTTCACTGAAGAAAGGCTGCAGGCTGACATAGCATGAATTTCTTGTTTTTCTCTTAGTCACCACAATATCTCTCAAAATCGTGCCTCTAGTTAAAGCTAGTAGTTAAATTGTAAACTACAACCAAACTACAAAATACAAGATCAATGCTCTTCATGAAGACAAGGTATATGAAAAAGTCTCTGTTTATTTATTCAATTAATTTTCTGGCAAGTATCTCAACTGCAGTAGAGATAATATAAAAATAAACATGCATTGTTTTGTAATTCAAAAATATGACCAATGGCTGTAGAAATGAGCACTTGTCTATATCTGAAATCTTATTACAATTATTATTTGCAAAATAAGAGATCTTCTGTATTTGAATACTATATGGAATATGATTTGTTTGGACAGAAAAGGTTATTATAAGGTGACAAGAACACAGGAAATTTCACATTTCAGAACACAATACAATTTTAAGGAAGAAGTATTGCTTAAGAGTATGGGTAGCTACTAATTGGATATAATTGAAATCAAAATTCTGGTGAAAAACTTCTTTCCAGATATGTTTGTAAAGACAAAAATCTTATTTAACTAATGACGTGGGACTGATTGGCAGGCATACCATATACAACAACTCATTATGTTTAGTATGATTCTGTCTGAGGCAGCTGTTAAAAGATTACATCAATTATCAGCATATTTATCTGAAATACTGTATTTCATCATAATTACTTCTGGCCCCAGGAACCGTTCATAACAGTTTTTGAGTTCTGGTGTAAATTTCCATCCTTATCCCCACTCAACTTTCTAAAGGACTAGTCTTGGTTACAGTTTTTTGTGAAAGTCAAATTCTTGCTTTCTTTGCTTTCTGCAGTTTTAAGCTTCATTTTTTAATCTAATTTGGATATGAGTAATTTCTCAGTACTTTTAACTATGAACTATTATAGCAAAATGCGACACTGTGAAAACAATGGTTGTTATAACCCCCGTTATAAATTCAGTGTGAAAGTCCCTTCATCAGTTCTTGCTTCCTTTGACATGGAAAACCCAGAGTTTTCAGATTAGTGGCTACTCTAATTAGAGAGGAGCAAGAGCAAGAGAAATAAAATGAGGCAAAAAGGGAAAGAAGAAAGGTTCCTGTCAACTAGAGAGATGACATGATGTGGGAATGAAAGTGAATTTAGGACACATTTTTATTAAAAAAAAAAAAAATCAGAACCTAATAATAATAGTAGAAACCTAAAATACCATCTGAAAATGCCATAGAAAGTATTTCTTTGTATTTTGCTCACCTTCTGATGCAAGTACTTCCATAGTAGGTTTTCATACTAGGAAACTATTTCTTAGCAACCTTTGCAGAGACACAACTAACACTGTGGGATTAAATCTCATATTGATACACAATGTAGCACTAAATCTACTAACATGCCCAAATGTCAGTTTGGTATCTGTTTTTCCCTTCATAATTCTGGAAGCATGATTGGAAGATACTAGAAAAAGGTTTATCTTTCATAGTCTTTCAATTTTCTCCGCTTTGCAAGTGCAAATATTCAATATGAATTATTTAGAGGATGCCTAGTTATAAATAAGAAATGTCAAAGCGAAGTAAGGTTATCAAGCTATAAATAAGATAGTAGTGTTGAAATATCTAGCTGGATGTAAAATTTGGGTTTCATGTCTTTCTCTATAGAAGGTAAAGGCTGTTCTGAAAATGAATGTTGAAACAATGTATAAAAGAGTTTTAATTTGTTGATCATATATACCTTGAAGCACCACGTAGTTCTAGCCTTCCTCTGTAGTGTGAGCTCTTATTCATACAGTTGTACGCATAAGATAAACCCAGTTCTGACTAGATATGAGAAAATATTGACTCATAAAAATCTCCATTTTACTTTTATTTTACTACTTATTTCAGGTTCTCTCTCTCAGCAAAAATTTCTATCAGTCTATTTTTTGCCATTATTTTATGTTCAATGTAGCCACCCTTTGTGCTATGCATTGTTCCTTAAGTAAAGCAAAAATTCTGAATATTATGTCACAGAAGTAAGTTGGTAAAAATTAGACCTTGATTAGTCCAATATTATATCAACCTGTTACATTCCTAGAGAAAAGATTTTTGTTCTCCAAAAATCTGTAGTCCCAGTTTTGTTCCAAATGACACGTGGATTTTGCAATTGTTGAGAAGCAAAGAACTCAGGAAATTAGATTGTTAGAGATTAATGCTTTTGAATTCTCACTTCAAGGAGGATAGCCCTGCTTGAAATCTCCCCCTGATGAACTCATCGACTGTGTTTTAACAGCGGATATCTCCCCATTAGCTTCTCTCTTTTCTCAGGCTGGTTCCTGAATAAAAGTGTTCTTTACCAGAATGCATATTCTTTCTGTGTGGGGTGAAAATGGGGACTCATTTTTGTATTGTACATTTGCATTTAAATTGCTGCCATGGAATATGGGGCACACATTGATATTTCATTTATTTTTTTATTAAAAACTCATACTATCAATATTCAGTTATTGTGCTTCCTTCACTATTAGCACAGCAGTGCAGTGAGTTAATTAGTCATTTTAATAAAATGTGACTGTTCCCTAAAAGATAATTAAGCAGAAAATTGCAGCTTATCAGCAAAATAAGAGCTTTTCTTCCTGAAAATTTATTTTAAAAAATTGATTTGTCACTATGCAGGTTATTAGATTACTTTAATTTTTTCATGCTTTTCCTTTATTTATGCTAAAATTGGAAAACTGTCATTTTCCCCATCTACTCTTTATGGTTTATTGAGAATCTTTAATAGAAATAACATTTTTACTCATCAGTTATGTATGCTCATTGAATACTGATGTGAACATGTGGCTTCAGCTTTATGAAACCAACAGAATGTAACTAAAATTAGCACTTCAGTGCATGTATTAAGTGGACATTTTTCATCTTTTTGATTTTCCGAAGTAACTTACACTGGATCGATCTTATTCTGATGAATATTATCAAGAATGATGAAGGATCAGCACTTTAATAATGCATATTTAGATTCTGATGGAAACACTGCTGAGTGCTTCCTTTCTCATCATTTATGTTTACACAGTTTTTATCTGTGTATGTGTAAAGTAAAGTAAGGGAAAGAAAAAAAATGACAATGCATTGAGACAAAGAAGAACGGTCACTGTAAATATACATTTATCCATGATTTGTTTTACCATTAACCTTGCACTTAGATTAAGAACTGAAGATTACCTCAGAATAAGTAGTTAAGATTTTTGTTTGAAGCTAGAAACCATTATCAAATAATGAGATGTACGTTCCATTCTACAAAACCAACCCCTTTCCCCTAATTTAGTCCTATATTGTCTATATTTTCTCTTCTACATTCTGAGTCTGTGGGTGGAAGGAAGAGAAGGAGTAAAGTAAAATATAGACCCAAGATAATAATTATATCAAGCACCTGCCCTTTAATTCTGACTTTAAATTCAGAAAAGAAGTCTTCAAACATAATTTCAATAACATTGAATATATTGAATATTTCATATTTTTCCTTTTTTTATGGGTTCTACATTTTCAACAAGGGCAATTAGAGAGCATCCAAAGGAGGGCAATGAAGATGGTGAAGGGCCTTGAGGGGAAGCCATATGAGGAGCAGCGGTTCAGCCCAGAAAAGAGCAGACTGAGGGGAGACCTCACTGCAGTTACAACTTCCTTGTACTGGGAAGCACTAAGATACGACAAAATATAAACTGAATTGATAGAGTAGCAGCTATAAAGAAATATTTCGTCCCCATGACAAGCAAACAGCAAAAGTGCTACATGCTATAAAAAGGACACAAAAATGCATACCTTAAAAACACCTTCACAAGTATGACTGTAATATAGTCATACTCTAACAGTTTTGATTGCAAATGAAGGGCAATACAGACTTTTATTAAAGAGAACAGAAATCCAAATATCTAACAGGAAAGAAGAGTAGAAAATTAAATTGATTATGTTATGGACTCATTTATAAGAACACATCTTTCTGGTGATATTCTACTCAGCAAATAAATCAGAAAGGCTAACAGAGACATTTGACACACATTATTTACTAAAAATAAAATTATACTTAACATTTTTCCTTTATCTTTTTTTTTCCCATTGTCAGCTAAAGCTCCAGGCAAAAATATTAGTCCAATAGTGATACACAAATTGTCTTCTAGCTCACTAAGCTCATATAGGCTCATGGTCCATTTGTTTCTCTTGAAATTCAAATTAATTCAATAGTCACTAATTTGAGTTATTATTATCTAAAAAAAACCCCAAGACCCAAACAAAAACCCAACGAACAATGAACCCAGAACACTCCTCCATGCTTGTGGAAGTGTTATAAGCAAAACGGACAGGAGAGGGACATTCTTTTGTTTTGCTTGTTGCTTTGTATATTTCTTCTGCTGTATTTTCTCCTTTAGTTTTTCACACTTTGACTGACAGGAGCAATTGACATAAAATGTAACTAAGTATTACATCAATCTGCTATCAGCGTTCAATTCCCATTTCAAAAGCATTCATACTTATAAAAAATGAGTACTATGACATTCAGCTCTTCATTTTAGACACCTCAGTAATAGCTCCTCATATTAATTTTGAATGACAGACTCTAATGAAGGGTAACTCATTAAAATGGAATGGTAAATATGTTTACCTATGAAATCCATTAATCATTTTGCAGATGGAGCATTTAGTCTTGGACTACAGGGAAAAATGATACAGTAAACATCCATGATTTAGACAGCTGCAGAAGTGTTGTCTGTTTATATTGACTGAAAGGTAATTGTTTTGTTCAGAACACAAACTTCAGAAATTTATTTTTTTCTCCTTGAGAGACAAAATCACTTTGGCACGCACCAAGAATGCATATTGACCACAGAAAAGTCTATACAAAGATACTGTGTATCTAACCTCTTGTTCTAGCTCTAGTCCAGACACATATGTATATTGCCCTTTCCCTAGATGCCAGAGACAGTCTCCCTGACTGTAAGAGAAATACTATTAGCCCTAATCCCTTTATGTGGTATCATATAAAAAATGGAATTTATATTTCACTCTCACATCTTGTGGAAATAATGGAATCAGCTCTTTCACTTTAGTAAAGATTTTTGTTTATCTTTGTCCTAGTTAGAACAGCTGGGACCAGTTCATCACTGTGTGGGTGTAACCCAAACTGTGTATTCTACACCCTCTATGCCATTTTCCAGAAGCTATAGACTGTCTGCAGCAGCTGCCCAGAGCACACCTGATCCCTCAGGCTCTGTGCTGGGTGTTAAGAGGCCTGTGAGATAAGAAGATGTTCCTGTCCTCACATCCAGCACACCCATTCACTCATTGTGGAACTCCCTGCCTGGAAAAGGGGCTGGGCATTGCTGCCTGAACCTGCAGATATATGATCCTGTGGGTCTTGGGACTTCTAGTTCCACTCTTGGGATCGAGAGGAGAACCGGAGCCTCAATCGGACTGGGACCACCGCTCTCCGGTGGATTGCAGCCACCACTTCCAGCCGGGCTGTGACCACCACTTCCAGCCGGACTGCAACCACCGCTGACATCAGCAGGTTTTTCTCCTCTCTTTTTGCTTTTTGGACTCAGAGGGGCCCACGGGGGGTTCAGTGCAAGGACTGAGGAACACCATTCTGTTTGTGCCCCAGGGTGCCGGGTTTTGTGGGTTAAAGTCAATTGTTCACTTGTAAAATTGTATTTATTATATTAGTGTCATTAAAATTGTCATTCTGACTTTTAATCTCCTTTGAGTTGGGTTTATTTCTCCTACTGGTTTACCTTTAAACCAGCACAATCTTTTACAGCACTGATCTTGGAAACCTGACTATGATTCATACTTTCAGTACTTTTAATGAACAGCAGTTGTCATAACCAATACAGTGAGAAAAAAAAATTATTTATATAAGAGTTAAGAGACCTTGAATAAATAAAAAGTAACATTAAATGAAGAAATAAGTAGATGAAAAACCAAAGAACAAAAATCCCCTAAGCTTTTGATTACAACTGACAAGGTTTAAGGAAGTTCCTGGGCGGTGATAAAAATGCATTGCTTTAACTAAGTCAACAGCATTATACTTGCTTAAACTAGATAGGAATTTAGCCAGTTCTTCTACTCTTTTTGAGTCATTCAGAATCCTCTCAAAAACTTATCTTTGCTTTATTACCATAGAACGATTGCAAATATATAGGTAGGTGATATCTCAGAAGCACACTGTGGTTGTTCCCTCAGACAATATTTACCAATCATTTATTCATCAGTATTGAGCTTTCTCTCAGAAGCTTACCTTCTGCTGTGTTTAGGGTAGGGTCTGTTGTTGGATGCACACATGTAAAGTTCCAACAAAAGAGCTTGTTTGGAATTATGGCATCTCTGCTGCTGGAAACATCCAAAGAATTGAGTGGGTGAGGCTCTGAGCAATCACACTGAAGTCAACTCTACTTTGAGCATAGGCTTGGGTAGGATGCCCTTCAGCTCTTAGGTTCTTTGCAGCCTAAATTATTCTGTGACTCCAAAATGCTACTGAAAGTGGAAGGTCTGACTAAAATACAAAACTTCATTTTTCAGTTTTCCAACTGCTGAAAAGGTAATGATTGTTAAGCACTTTGAAATGATTGGGAAACACAGTATGATTTTTGATTTTTGTTACCAAATATTTTGATTAGAAATAAGACAAGATACTGGATTCTACAACAGAGACTCTTAGGAATATTTAGGTACATTGATTATTTTCCAACATAATAAGTTCAGATAGTATACATTTAACGGCCTGATTTAAAGAAATATACTGGATTGATAACAAAAAAGAGTAAATGTGGATGATTAATCATTTACAGCTTAGTTACTGATGAAGACATTTTTAAGTACAGTGTTTGAGATTGAAGACCAAACACTGTCAGACTTAAGCCAAGATATGTATCACTTGTAATTGATTTGGTTTGAAAAATCTTGAAAACATAATTTCATTATTTAAGATCTACATGAGTTCCAGAACATGAACAATCTTCCTTATTAATTCCTGAAGGGCAAAGCATTTAAATTTTCAAAGACACAAGGCATGAGTAGGGATTTGCTTAGATAACAGCTACAATTTACTAAGAATAGTCAGATATCTTGTACAAACTGAAAACATGTTTTTTATATATCTAATTTTTATACTATAAAGTTTACAGTATATTTACTTCATATAATGGAAAAATAGCAATTTAAACAGAAAATAAAAAAGTGTGATATGCAATTTAAAGTAGAAAGACATGTTATTAAAATATAGTCTCTTTTTTCCCCCCTCAAAACTAAGTCTAGAATTGTTGCTTAATTGTTAGTCTATTCTCCTGAATATTCTGAATGGAATTTACTTTTATGCAACAGTTAACTGATTTTTTTAGAGAAATATGTTCACAAAGTTACCTTCTTTAAATATACTAATTTTTATGTTTACCAAGAAGTCTTACAGACTTTGATTACATCTTGGAGTAACAAGAAGGATGGAGTGATTAGACACAAAGTGCTTCAACTTCTACTGCAGACAGAACTCCTTTTCCCAGAATTCTTGGAGAATCCTGGAGCAGTGAAATCTTCTGACAAATACAGCCTGATAATAAATACTAAATGTGCCCTCTTTTATGTAAGCAATATTAGTCCCATAAGGAAGAAGTCAGGAGAAGGAGAAAAAAAAAAAAAAAGGGGGGAAAAAAAAAAGTTTCTTCATGTTTAGTTAAAAAAATACTAAGAAACACTGATGACTAACCTTGTTCAATGGATGATTAAGTGGCACGAACTACTCACTCACATAAAAGGATATCCAACAAGTAGGATTCTTCTCAGAGGTGTAACAGATACAACATATCACAGTGTCACAATTAAATTATCCTTTTTAAAATATAATTGCACTTAATATTCTTTATTTATCCATATAGCGGCAGCAGTAAAAGTATTTTCTCAAAATTTCTCTACTACCATTTCCCTTTATGTCATATCTTCTGCTAAGACCAATAGCCCCAGGGACCTTGATGAAGTTACTAAAAAAACCTCTCAACAAACAACAAAAACACCCCCTCCTTCCATAAAATACAGTAAAAAAGTCCAGTCACCAATTCTATACATTTTAAATTAGAATGCAAGTATTTTCTGGTGTTATCTTCGCTACAATACACTTTTGTTTCCTGCCATAAAAATACAGGCAAAAAAATGCTAACAAAAATATTAATATTTACATGAAATGAATGAAGACATCAGAGTTCTGTTTTATCACTATGTGGAAGTAGACTTATGCTCAGGTAATGATGCTGGTTTCTGGAGAGA
Source organism: Pachyramphus minor (assembly GCA_013397135.1). Taxonomy (NCBI): domain Eukaryota; kingdom Metazoa; phylum Chordata; class Aves; order Passeriformes; family Tyrannidae; genus Pachyramphus; species Pachyramphus minor. The sequence continues at coordinate 68,922 of VYXB01000861.1, read as the reverse complement.
GTAGCATACAGGAAGGATGCAAGATAGTGCAAAGCCAAGGGAAAAGACTGAGAAGAAATGAATTTGTATTATCAGCGATTTCATGTACCAGCCTAACCTTGAACCTGTATCTAAATAGGACTTTCTGATTTTTTTCCAGGCTGCAATAATTTCTGGAAGTGGATTGGGATAATTAACTGACTAAGCAGCCAGTAGAATTTGGTGTGTGACAAAGCAGGATCTTCAGAAAAAAGAAGTATTAATAACCAATACTATTTTATATGATAATAGACTAGCACAGATATTATAGCAAAGAGAAATACAATTAAGTTTTCTGTTACTGTAGGTAATCCTTAGATCTACAGGTTCATACTAGCAGAATTTGAACTTGCAGAGCCATGAAACAGTGTATTGGAATAGACAAAGCTATCAAAGCACTTAGCACTTATAACCATTTTATCTTCACAATAACAAAGAGCAAAAGACATTTATCAGTGAACTAACAAATTGGTGTGTTAGAGCCATGAGAATAAAATCCATTTATTGGAAACACTGTTTCATAACAACAAAACAAGAAGAAAACATGTATAATCAAGCTGTACTGTAGAGAACAAATATTGAACTTGGAAATCTTGAGCACAAAAGTAGCAGAAGTATGAACTTGAAGCATTTTGTATAAATTATGTTTCACTTTTTATGCCCTAACCTGCAAAGCAACATTAGCTTTATATGCAATGAGCAGATTTACATAGAACTAATGATCTACAGAAATTGAGGTTGGAAATCTCAGACAGCGTGAACTACAGCTGAGTCTTGGCTACTAAAGCCACAGTATTTTATGCTTTATGAAGGATGTGATAAAAACCAAACAAACTTAGTAATCCTAAAGCAGCAGTCACCATAAGAACGGTGGAAACCCCCCACCATTATTGTGTTAAATAGGTGAGAAAATGTGATAAATACACATTAAAATGGAGAAATAACAATGGTTACTGATGTCTACACAATTCACCCTAAGGACTTGAACTGGAATCCAAAAGCACCCTGAACTATTCTGAATACACTGTACAACTCAATATTATCCTTCTATGCCAAGTAAGATGTCACCTTGGGAACCAGTAAGCATCAGGAATAGAAAATACGCAGTAATTACCACTACTTGGGCATGACTATGAAGTTATTAGAACAAATTAGAGTAACTACTTGCAAATACAAATTTCAGTTCTGAGAAGTTTTACTATAATCAGAAGGTTTTTTTCTTGTCATGAGTAATTCAAAAAAAGCAGACCATAAACCACTGACAGATCCAGATCTCTTGACCAGGAGATCATTCTTTAGTGGCAATTCATTACCCTTAAAAGATTGGAAAATGCATACTGCTTTTATGGTGGTAAAGCTTTTGTATTCCAAATGGATTTGAACCTACATTTTCTGCCTAATGGAACTGTTAGTTGCAAAGTAAATGTCTAAGTAAAATGAAATTTATAGACCACGTGTGTCAGAATAATTTGACTCTGTAATGAATAAATTGAAATCCAGGGCAACGCATGACCAAGGACAGATTCTTTGATTCTATCTTTCATGAGAAGAACTGTTTCAGTATTTTTCATGAAACTATCAATTGACTTGAATATAAACAAACAGGAATGCATAAGGAAATTTGAGTCTGATCTCTCTTTTCCCAAAATTTACCTAAATATTTTTTTTTCTTAGTAATAAACTGGAATATATCTGGTAAACCAAATAATTCAGTCAGTTTGATACAAATTAAAGGGAAGCACCTATGATAATATACTTTTCTCATCAAAATGTTAGTAACAGAAAAGTTAAGAATAACAGTATAAACAATGTTAAAAATTAAAAGTTAAAAAATTAGCTTTATTATTAGTTATACTATTAGCTTTATTAATTATTATAACAATTAATTTATTAGTTTTACTATATTATTATTATTTATATAATAGCCAAGGGGAAAAGTGCCTTCGAAAAAGATGTTAACAAATGGCTTCAGTGGCTTGGACAGAAGGGCTACTATATTTATGTACTATATATTTCTCCACAAAATTTTAGGCTAATTAAATCTTATTTTCTTAGAATTATCCAGGTATTCAGTGAGAAGTTTTCTTAATTACAGAAAAAATAACAGCATTCATATGTTTCTGCTTTTGATCAGAAATATTTCAGTGAAAGTACTTAATGCATTAGAATCTGTGTGTTTTTAAAAAGTGTATTTATCAAAAACTGGTTCCAGTTGCTAATGATTAACTTTTTCTTATAGTGGTTGTGGAATAGATGTCATTACAACCACAAATATTCCAATTTCAGGAATTATAGGGAAAAATTGTGCATCTGCATACATGGCACAAACATCATCTTTGGCTAGATTTTTGGCTATTTGTATTTAAGTTTGAGAGCACAGTCAAGTTATGTGTCTGTTTCTCTTTTTAATTTTTGATAGATGTGAGAACATTGGCATTCAGTTCAACATGACAAATGCAACCAGTTATTATCTGTTAGACAGTTAGTAACTGTAAGTGTCACCCTAGAGACAGTTGATATTCATCTAGAGCTGCTTAGCAATGTGAGAAGTGACTTCACACATCCACACACACACCTATCCACACACACCTCCCAAAACTCCTTTAGTAGTTAGATTCAACCGTCTTTAATTTGAATACCACTGTCTTCTAGAAAACACATATTTCCTGCAAATTATGATTAAAAAAAAAAAACATGGATTTTTAACTAAAATAATCATCAATTTCTGTTATCAACTATTCACATCACTACTTTCATTTGCTTCTATCTGTCATTTTCTGTCATTTACAACCATCATATCAAAGTTATTTCTGCAAACAAAACGAAGTTATTTCATTTCTGATAATCTAATAATAATCTACTTGTTAGGTTTATAGGACATGTGAACATTCACTTTTCCTTAAATTTCATAAATTCAATTTTAAATCTGAAATTTTTATTAAAAAGTCATTTGTACATTTATTTTTTCAAGACAGAACACCTCTATTAATCTTCATAACTCATTAGAAGTATGCTGCTTTTCCAATGCTGTTAAATGGTTTTTTGATCAATTGCAGAAAAGATGCAGCATTTGTAGGATCAGACAAAATAAATTATTTCAAGTGTAGAACAACAGTGAAGAAAAAAATCACTGAAATAATTCAGCTGGATCATTGTGTTACTGAGTAGTTCATGGAAATGTATCAGAGAGTCTAAACCCATAAGGGTTTTTTTTCCATGTAATTCTAAAAAAATATGTAAACATTTTGATATATGAAAGATAATAAATAATGAAAGGAATTAAAAGGCCCCTCATTAACCATATTAGGGAACATGAAACATTATTGGACTAAGAAGTGCTAATGTAAATGCTGCCTCACTGCAACAATGACTTTAAATAATTTTGTTTTATTTTAGCAAAAGCAATTAAGATTTAATGTTCAACTTGATTATTCATTCATGAGGCTTGATTAAGCCTGATTTGTATTTTAATTCCTTTGTGACGCAAAGAACTTAACCAGTAGACCATAGGGTTTCTCTTTATGCACTCTACCGAGATAACTCCTGTGATAAAGCTAAAAAAAAGTTTATTAAAAAAAATAAGAAAACCCAATTCCTAACACAATTACAAAATAACAGAAAGAGAAGTTTCTGAGATTTCTGTTATTTGTGTTTCAAAGCCTCTGCTCGTCACAAATCTTTGTCTGCAGGTAGAGATTTGTAACAAATATTAAATAGAACTCCCATGCACACATCTACAAATCTATACTAATCTACTCAGCACAGCCATGCACTTTGAAGATCAAACATATTCAATGAAAATCTGGTCTATTTTTACTGGTATTAGTGACAACAAACTTTGAAAGACAAAGTATTCAACACTCTGTCTTCACCTTAAATAATCGACATCCAGAGACTTATAACAGCCTACTGAACATCTAAAGGGAAATTTGTTTCATTAATTTTCAGAATATTTTGCTTTTCATTATTCTACTCCTGTTCTTCATTACCTGACTTCTTCATGAGAGATCTCACTGTGTCTATGCTTTTCTGTTGCAATAGCACCCACACACAGCAACATGGCCCCATTAAACTAGAACGTTAATTACAATTCAACATCCCTTCTATTCTAAAGACAACATATTAGAAAACTTACAGTAAGTGTAACACTCTCTGTTAGGATAAGTCAAATGACATTTTTGTAAAAATATCTGTCTTAAAACTTCACCTGAGGGTAAGATTCAGAATAAATGCAGATGTTAGAGGAAACCTTAGCTTCAAATGTTACATAAATGTTACACAAGTAGACAGTGCTTTGCATAATGGGAAGAATGAGGTAGCCTGAAATAAATGGAAAAATCATGAAATACTTTTTTTTTTTTTTTTTTTACTGAAGCATTGCATATTTTCATGGAGAAATCTGGTATAATTCCAACTATCAAAAGTGTTATTTTGGCAGTTTCCAAGTTATTTCAGGTTTCCTGAAAAATTATTTAGAAGTAAGGTAGTACACCAAAATATTATACATACATGCTAGAATATAAACAACTCCCTCCTTACCCTTTCCCACTCCTAATAGTCTGGAAACACCAAAAGTTTGTGACTTTAAAAAAAATCCTATGAGTAATAATTTCTTGATTTTCTCTTCTAAAAATTTCTGTCCTTGAAGATATGAATATTATTTCCAAAGTCTTACTCCAAGTCACAACTGCTACCTTTGTAAACAGAATAATAAACTTGATTAGAACATTTATTACACAAAAATTAATGTGAAATATGGCAAGTTGAACTGTTTTTTAAAGATTCATCTAAAAATATTACACAGTTCAAACAGCTCTAATAGGATTTTAAAAGTCAGACTCAAAATATATGAAGATATAGGGGTAAGAATCCATCAAATATGAACAATAAATTATTCAAAGTTCAGAGCTATCTCACACAGGAAGCAGCATATTAGTCAGTGTTCAAGGTGCATTTTCATGGACTCTGACCCTGAGCTCAAGGAATGAAAATATTTTAGTACACATGTAAAAATAAATAAATGCTTGGCTATTAAAAAAAAGACAAGTTGGCAGAATAGTACCATAATGAAAAAATGGGAATAAAAGTGTTTCTGGATGATTTATTATCAGCACCTCTTCTAAAATGAGATAAAATGCCTGGAGAGATACAGAGTCTACTCCCTGACCTTACTATGATATGTCATATGAACAGCAGAACCACAAAGCCCTTTCTCAAAGGAGACAAATAAAATATTTATGATTTATTTGACCTCTATTAGTAGAAGTATGGTTAGGTAGTGTTGTCATCCTACCCTGTGAATTGCAGTACTTAGTAAAGTTAGTAAAACTATAATGTATTGAGTATCATTGGTGAAAATTCATATGAGATAGTATTACAAAGAAACCTACATCAAGTCAGTGAAAAGTAAGTGCAAATTTTGAAGACATCTATTTCTCTAATTTTTAATCTAGTGAGCAGTGTTGCTCACAGTGCTCTAGAAAGCACACAGAAAATTTATCTATATAGAGAAACTGAGCCACAAACAATTCTCAGATATCATCTTGCTGTCCTTCCCAGACTCATTTGGTAACACAGTGCAGTAATATTCCTGAATTTTATTTTGCATACGTATTCAATTATTACTAGCATTTATGCTTTATTGTAAGTTAGGGATTCTTTGTCACAGCTAAGTACTATTAATTACAGATAAATACAATGCAAACTGCAATGAATAAGTCAAAATATTTTTGGTTCCTGGTATTAGATGTACTTAAGTGTAGTCAGATTAGATTCTGTCAAGATGTTGAAATCAAGGTATTAGTATATAGTAAGCATACGATATGTTGCTAAAAGTACCATGTCTGACTGCCCAGAAGACTGAATATATATTGTGTTGTAATACTGTAATCACTAAGAACCATAACCAGATTTACACAAAATACTTCAGATTTTATTAGTTTGAGTTTTTTTCATGTTTGAGTTCCTTTTTTTCCCATGAGCAATCTCTAACTGACTTTTGTACTTTGCATTTAAATATAGAAATTCTACTTTATGTAAAACATCGAAGTTCAAAATATAAGCACTTACTTTATGCTTAATGCTACTTCTCCAAAATAACACTGAAGCAGCTTCCTTCCCAGAGTACACTATCAGTGAATTTTGCTACATCCAACTGACTGTGAGACAGATTCTCATTTCCAGCATGTCTAAACAAGTACAGAGTAAAATATATGGGTATTTTTGTTTTCGTTGTGTTCCCAGTTGATTGATCTGGAACTCACAAAACCAGCAACTACCCTTGAATTGATGGAGCTTATTTTTATGCATTTTTTTGTGCTCTGGAACAATTATTTAACTACTGGCATCTGAATGGACTATTGTGATAACCTGAATTACATTATTTAATTTTTAGCAAATTCAAAATTTCATTGAACCATTTCCATGATATCAGAAGACATCTGATAATTTCCTGTCTTAAAAACAAAAAGTAACAACAACAAAAACCCTAAAACAAGACCATAAAAAAAAATGAGACTGAAAGAGAGATTAAGTGGTTACTACCCACTTGCTGCCAGAACACCATCAGTAAAGAGGTAAAGGAACCAGCAAGCTGCCATGTAAAACAGGGTGAAGTGTTAACAATCTTCCTTCTCATTTGGAATAGAAATTTGCATTTGTAAAAAGAAAAAAGAAAACCAAGGCAGAGTTACCACAAGGGAGAACAGGAGAGAGAAAGAAAGAGGACAATACAGTAATTGACTGTAATATCTTTTTTCCTCTATGAGATCACAAATAAGAAAATCAGATTTTGAGCATCCTCCAACAATAAAATGCAGACATGTTCTGAGAGAAACCTCATGCTAAATATCTTAGAACCCAGCAGGCTTAATTTTTACAGCATTGACTCAGGAAAGTTATTTTATCTTAAACACTTCACATAATTGTAATTATCACAACCTCAGTGATTTTGAAGTCCTTCAGGAATATTTATATGCTGAAGTGCTAAAATTACAGCCGAATTTAAATCCCAACTGTTCTAGATGTTACAGAAGTGTATAATAAGGAGTACTTAATACTCTAAAAAGACAAGAAAATTAAAATGAAGAGACAAAGAGAGGATGTGGAAGAGGGAAGTGATTGATTCAAGAAGTGAAAATCACCAGAGAAGTGATTGATCCAAGATCTACTGCAGAGTCGCTGTCAGAGAGCAGCATGTCTCAAATCCCAGTCTAATCAGCCAACTGGTAACCCAGAGCAGTTCATTCATGTCACCAACAATAAATGGTGCTTTCATAACATAATGAAGATATCTTATTCAGTAGACATATATAATTACACCTAATGAGAAATGGAAAGACTATTATTGAGTAATTTCTTTTTCTTTTTGACATCACTATGCTCTACCTGAATCTTTCAAAACTATTTAGCTTGAAATTAACTGAGATCTGCCTTTGCTAAAAAGTCACAGGAAGTCTAAGGGAGGCTTTTTAGTTTAAGGTAGATTTTTTTGAGTTCAGAAACTCTTTAGTACCATTCCCAACATAAATATGTCACCTTTTTGATATCAAACCCCAAATTTATCACAGAAATGCCATTTCATGTCTTTACTGGGAAGACAAAGTCTGTTTTTCCGAGTAACACAACAAAATGAATCAATCTTAAAATATGGGAAGACACTAAATTAGACAATTGCACAGCCAAGATCCTGGCTGCATAAGGGTTAAACTGTGAACAACTTGTGTGAATAAAAACTTACCTCAACTGAAATTGAAATACAAAATTTCTTCAAATTTAATCAGTGAACATTTACTTAACACTATAAACTCAGTCTGGTTAAGGGTAATGTTCAAAGTAGGGCAAAATTTGCGTATCAGCTTTGTCCCTTACAGTCTACTTTCTTTAACTGAAGCTATTATTCTGCTAAACTTAGGGGGCATTAAAACACATCTTTTTTTAAAATATTGGGTTTTTATTTTAAATATAAATCACACCAAAAAATTAAAAATATCAACCAAAGTTTGAAAGATCTCTGAAGTAAACTACACTTCTAAAACAATTTTGATTTGTATAAAAAAATGAATAATGACTCTTAATCTGAATAATTTCTGTATTTATTTTACATTATAAAACACTTTTATGGTACTAAGTGTAATCATTATCCAAAGATGAAAAATAAATATATTGTCATAAAATGGTCTTCTAAAGGCTTGAAGATTTTGCTTCTGAAATACATGACGACAATTCTCTTGGCTGCCCTCAACACTCAGAGAGAAGCAGATTAAACATGATATTCTCTTTTATGAGAAACTTTATCATACATGTTTCGGTATCTTGATTCCTTCCGTATATACTATCTTTTCCTCACTATTAACTCAATTTAAAATACTCAGCAGCTTTTAGTTGACTGCAGGGCACAACTGGGCACTTTCAGCAGAAAACTGTAGAAAATATCTTGTACTGGTTGGCAGTGTACAAATATATTTAAAATTTTGAAATCATTGAGTATGCAGGAAGCTGCAGGTAAGTGTTAAATACAGTGCTTAACTACAATAATTCAATTTAAGCGCATAACACAACAAAACTGGCATCCTACAAATAACATTAACTTTTTTTCTCCTAAAAAAATACTTTGTGTTAAAAAGATACTTAATTGAAGCTGTGTACAAAGACTAAGGCTGCCACAGACCTGAAAATCTCTATGTGTCTTACTAGCTACAAAATGTTCTGTCACAATTCTGTAAGTGTAATTATTTTCTATTGAGACTTCATAACTCTCAACTTATAACTTCTATGATTTAACATCAGCCCTTAAGTAAAAACGCCAACATGTTGCACTATGCAATATTGAACTACATTCCTTTTCTTGAAATGGTCAATTTCTCTTCTGTGATCACATTTCTTCTTATGTAAGACCATTATTAAACTATACAGTAACTGGTTTCTTCATGAGTATAAATTAGTGAAAGAAAAGACCTATAAATAAATAAGCTTCTTTTTTTTTCATTTAGATGTACCTAGGCTATTTTAACTATGTGTATTTGCTTAGGTAAAAACAGAATTGCACTATTGCACACCTTTCTTTAATATTGTTCAATAGTTACATGTAACACTTCAAAATAAATAAACAGTAGTATACAGATAAACTGTTTGAAAAAGGATGTTTTAACATTCGAGGTAACCATGGATACAGAAAACAGCTGGTCATTAAAAGCTCATGGAACCAAACAACTCCAGCAGTAGCCCAAATTTTTATTGCAACCCAGCACTTTCAAACAAAATCCCATCTGCTGACATGAATATAGAGGTCTCCTGTGTGGTTTGGAGCTTTTCCAATACCTGCAGATTCTGTCCAAAGTACACTCAGACCCCACAAAGTTGTCTTCCAATTTTAGTATATTAATTAACACCTTCTTGGTTTATTAAATCCATAAGCCTTCAGCTATCCTGAGAAGGTAACACCATAAAATCATGAAGAATATTACATTTAAGTCCTTACCCGATTACTTGTGGTAACCAGTTTCTGTAACGTGGCTGGCAGCATGGCCATTAAAAAACTTACATAGCCAGCTGTTTCATAAGGTAGCGGCAAATAACTGAAAGGATATTTAGAAGTGACGTAAATGTTAAATCTTTTTGATTTAACACATTGCTAATTGTCTCCTATAAAAAGGAACTTTCATTCATTTCTTGGTTTGAATGCTAGTCTATAGTATTCAGACTTTGATAAAGCTGCAAAGTACATAAATGTGCAGTTAAAAAGAAAAGAGCAGCTGTTATTGTGTCACAAATAACATATGTACTAGCACACACAATGCTATTTCTCTGATCTTTCATTGTTTACTGGTCTGAATATCTATCTCTGTCAAAAATATTCTGTCATGTAAGGTTTATCTGGCATTAGAAGGTGGACACTTCGACTTCATAAAGAACATACACAGAATAAAGAAAAAAAAGTGTAACTTAAGAATAAGGCAGCTGACTATTGCATTGTATCCAATATATTGAAATTAATTCTGAAGAGGATAATAGAAAAGACACCAACTTTTGGAGTAATCTGAAAGGTTTATACAATGCTATTTGATGTGGCCTAGCTTTGTCCATGCAACAAAAGTATGCTACAGTAAACTCAATACAGTGACTATTTCCATGACAATGCAGGAGAACTTGCTCAGTCCTACGGTCAGCCATAACCTGTAGGAGAAATAGGTTTGTCTGGACTGAGGTTTTCTGGAGCAGTTTATTTGATGATTATTACATTTCTTCATAAGGATATTATTCCAGAACTCTTTCATTCCAATAAATGTCCTGGAAAATCAAATGCTCTTATTCCCATAAAGAAACAGAGCTTTAATATTATTGATTAGATTAGATTAATTATTCTAAGAATCAGCATTCCTCATTCGGTCTAAAATCTCTTTGAGGTCATACTCTTATACTGAGAAACAAGCCAATCATTAAAGGGGTTAACACAAAGGGATATCAGACTTATCTATTATGATTTTCCATGTAGACTTCTTTTCAATTAGTCTTTTCATTGCCATGTAATTAATTTTTTATACCAGTTACGTATTATCTATGCCAAATAATTTTGTTTTCTCCAAGAGCAATTACGAACAGCATCTATAGTCACAATATGAACAGTTAGCTGTCCCTCATGAAGAGCCTTGCACAGGAGCATTTTGTGCTTTCAGGAACACCACTGTTTGCTTTGTACTTTGTCTTTATGTTGTTACACCCATCCACTATCAAAGCCAACTGTTATATTTAAAACACAGATGCAGAACAGAAAATTTAAAAAAATATTTTCACTATAGTGCATCTTCCCTTAATCTACTAATTTTAACATCCCTGTTAAGACCCAGTTACTAAAGTTACCTGTATACTTTTCAAAGACCTAAACTGAATTTGCAGGTTTTCTTTTGCTTCTTTCTGCTTATCCAGGCACTGTTGTATTTTTTGAATCTAATTTAGCAAAACATCAAACTGAAAATAAATAGACTGATTTTCAAGCATCCTAAGCACATTTTTACTTTGATGTTGGTTATAATGCAAAGTAACATCCAAGAACATTTCAAGCTGTTCTCTATACATGCACATATTTCACTTTTTAAAATGTTTAACTTCAAAGAGTAGTATCCTGCTTTTCACGGCTGAAATGAAAGTTGTCAGATTTTATGGCAGGTATATCATTGCACAACATATTCTAGGCTATCCACAGAAATCCCATTGTCTTAGCTACCTTGAAATTCTTCCATTAAAATGTTATGTGACAGTTTATGGACAACAGGACATCACATAGATCTTTCCTTCTAATGACAGAGAAGGGCATTTTTTTATCTTAATGTATTTCTCCAATTTCTGTGCCACTGCCAACTGAACATATGTCACAAGACTGGAAATGCAATATAGTGCAGAGACGGTTGAGAAATAGGACACATTTAACTTTCATTACAGAACTGTAATTTGAATGCAATGAAATCTCTGCAATGAAAACTAATAAACTGATTAAACTATTTTTTTCCGATTTTGATACATTAAAAAAGGATGTATGACCAGGATTTTTGTAAAGGTTCTATCTGAGCTTGAGCTGATTTCCATGCTCAGTGGCCTTCTGTACATTCAGAGACTGTTGATGGACTGTATTCTTAGTCTCAAGAACAAAAACGAGTCTCGAATGGAGAAGTGAATAAATGTGGCAATTAAGTTTCTAAAAGGCATAACCTGAGGGGTCAAAATCTTGCATTTATATTTCTGAAAATAATGCAAACCCATATGACAATATTTAATAACATAGAGGAAAAACTTTTTATGAGAAAGTTGACATTATGGCTTAGAAACCATTCTGATCAATATCAAGCTACTTGTAAATTATTCTAATTCTTTTAGAGACAAAGCCAATAGAAGAAAATGATGACTGGCATAGTGAATTGTTTCTTGTTGGTTAACATTTTGTCCAAGATAATTCAAAAGCATTTCAAAATTTGTAATACTGCATAAAGTGTCATAAATTACAAATCTTGAAAACCTCTTACTGAAATTGAAACAAAAGTGTTGGACATACCAAAATTATTAAAAAAAATTGAAAAATATTTGTTTGGTTTGCTAAACTGACATGAAATTATATATATTAGTTTAAAAATTATTGATTTTCTGGAAAGGTACTCAATCATAGTTTAGTATGTTCTCATTAATCAGANAAATTATATATATTAGTTTAAAAAATATTGATTTTCTGGAAATCAATGTTCTCATTAATCGGACTATCTGTGTTACTCAGCATTACATTAGACAAATTTGCATCACAGGAAATATGAATCAGATCTGCACAAGGTCCGATATTGAAAATGTGACTTGAAATACAAATTACAAAGGAAAAAACATGTTTCTGTTCAAATTTTATTCGACTAGTTGCTAAAGAGAAATAATTTGTGTAGAATAATAATGTATTTAAAACAAAGAACACTGAAAAAAGTTGCATAAACTGTTTGTAGTGGTTACCAGGACTTCCAGATCTATTAATTTATTTTTATGCATCCATACAAACATGACACACTTTCAAGTTACTATGATTGTACTGTATTTCTGACTGTAATCAATCAACGTAGAAACTGCTGTTCTACAGACACGGTTAGTTCATTACCTCAGAAAGAAGAATAAAATATTAAACCATCAGTTGACAGGTCAGTGACTTTGACATAGTTGGCAATATTTCCTCCAGAAAAGGACAGTTATTTCTATTTCCAATTTTGCAATACTATTATGTGTATTTCTTTTTTGATCAAAACTCAAACACAATCATTACAGCAATATAATTTCTCTTTTGTTTACTAGATGATACATTAGTTCTGGAAGATGGGAACTGAAAGTAGTCAACAAATCTGAAAAAAAAGAAGAATAAATTCTTGTCTTTGGGAATTTTTCAATGATTCCACTTAAATAATTGAATAAAGGTATCATTTCTATAATTAGGTATGGCAAAAAAAACCCTAAACATATAATTTACACACTGTAGACAAATAAATCTATTGAACATATGACACACATGTATGAATCTGGTGAAAACTAAGACAATGTTAGGTCATGAATTGAAAGTGTACTCACTCTGAGTGAGTTCTGCTTCTTTTGCTGCTTAACTAAAACTTTTAAGTCTATTGTGCACAGTCAGAGTGAGATAAAATAGGCTTTTTATCCAGTTGTTTTAGAAGAACAAAGGACATGAGGCCTAGTAGAGACATGAGGAATGTTATTTCAATTGCTTGTGAAATTGTACTTAGTTGAAGAACTATGAGATATAAATATAACATGACTGAATTTAACAGAGCACTCACAAGTGGATGGGGAAAGAGAATGACAGCTCTGCTTAATGTGCATATTTCAGAATAAGGAGTATTACCTCTTCAACCAATTTGGAACAGGAAGCAAGAATACAGCTTTCATGTTGTTTTCTTTAAATGATTCTGTCTACAAATAGAAGGCACAAAGAATTCCTTAAGTTTTCCACCAGATGTAGCAGTTTTACCCAGCTTCAGTTCCAAGTAAAACCATAATCACTTTTATGGTTTGACCAAACTTGAATAGATCCCTAGAAACTGAGTGGGGAAAAAAAATCGCTAATATGCAATAATTATATGGGTCATTTTTGTATACGAGTATTAATAATTTTTTTATTGTCATGTCACTTGTACATATCCTAGAGTTAAACTGTTACTCATTGCTTTCATGAGGGAATTAAATCTTGTTAATAACATTTTTTGTCAGAGCTTGACAGAAATAACAGTAATACCCGTCCTAGGAACTCTATGAAGAAAGCAATTTTCCATAAGAGGTGAGAAAACTGATGATGTTCACTGATAATAATTAAATAATTCTTCTTGTTCTCAAGAATCAAAATCAATAGAGGCAGCTTCTGAACAGAAGAGAGAAAGAAAACATTGGTATTATTCTATAGTTTTCTCAGAAGACTAAAAATTATTTATTTAAAAGGAAAACAAATTAAATAATCATGAGCAACCTAGACTTGAAAGCAAATAAAATTTTTTTTTAAAACCATTCAAAACAGTGTTTGGAAAGTCAGCAGTTGTAGGGTATTCACCAGACTCAAACTGGAGGAAGCAGAAAACAAACTCGGTGTAAAGATTTTGATGCCCTCCAAATTCTTGTCTAGATGCTACATGGACAAGTTTTCAGTTTAAAAGCTCAAATGCTTCTATCTTGATTTCTTAAATTAACTCCCAATAATTAGCAGCATGATTCATCTGCCTCTCCAACTCTTCATAAATGACAATAACTAGTGATACTGGTGACAACCGCTACCATGCTGATGGAGAGAGAACCCAAATATCCTTTTTAAGAGTTTTCATTGTACAAGAGAGTTCCTCCTACACTTAACACGTGTAGGGAGTTTCATTTTCTGTGAAACATACCAAATACCTTATTTTGTCCAAAGCATGGCTGCATCATTTACTATAAGTTCTACTCACACTGGGATAATGTCATGATCTTATCTGGGAGGATCTAACTATCATTACATAAAGTTTATTGTGGAAAAAAGCCACAAAATGAGCCATGTTATCATAATCCCTAAGAAATAATAAAACATGTCTCAGCCACATGGCTTAGTCACAGTAAAGGAGTTAAGAGAATAAAACTCTTTAAAAGAGGAATAATTAGGAAACCTAAAGATATGTAATTGTTTTTCCTAATCATGACCTTTGGAATCCCTGAGGAAATACTGTTAATTTCTGAGTCGTTTCAGATAAATGGGATCAATGGGCATACTATATACAACTTCATTCCTTACTGTAGTTAATCTTCAGCTACAAGGAAAGGAATGTAGTCACTCTAAATATCTCCATGAGATCATGTGCAGAACTACTTACATTGGTTGCATTAACTAAATGTAAAAGTTAAACCAGAGGACTTTCGCAATGATAGATGTTATTATGAAATAAATATCTAAACACGAAGAAACTGGAAAAGCTCAAAAGTATTCCAATTTGACAGATTCCAAATCACTCGAAACGTTTATTGGAACTGTAAGCATTCAAATCCAAAAATCTCAAAGTATACTTTTATAAGAACACAGAAAGATGAGAACACAGGAATCTCACTGTTGCTGAATTTAAACACAACTAATATTATGTCTACAGTCAAATAGTGAAGTCTAAACAGTAAACACCTCAAAACAGTATAATTAGCCTAATAAACAGTAAAAATCTGCACCTTTAAGTGAACATTCTTTTTTGAATCTTACGACAGAGATTAGAGGAAGAGGAGGAGTGGGAATTCTTCAAAGACTCTGAAAAGGAAGTTTCTAAGGTAACATTAATACGTATGAGATCAAGACTCCCACTAAGTCAAGAATTAGTTCTAGTAAGATTTGCAATCATTATAAATATTTTTTTAAGTACTTTGCTAGCCTATGTTTAAATGTGTAATTTTTTCTTCTCATAGAGATATTAATTTTCTGTACATTTTCTGTACATTTCTGTACATATCTTTACATGGTTTATTCTGGTTATTGTTTTCCTATTATATTTTAGGCTAGAACATACAGCAGAATTTTCTGGTTTTGCACCTCTTCTTAACCTCAATTATGAAAAGAGTGAAGCAAGACAGTAGTAATACTACTTTGTTAATAAAAAGCATTTTGTTTTATTTTCTTTTGATTTGTTTTGTGGGTTTATTTGGGGTCTTTTGGGAGGAGGTTTTGTTTGTTTGTTTGAAGGGGGGTTGTTTGGCTTTTTTCAGATTAAATGAATGTTATTTGATGGCGAGATGATTTATCTACATTCCGCTGCAAAGTACACCATTCTTAATTCAGTTTGGTTGCAGGACTGGAAGTGGTGGCTGTTACAGTGCCAATACATTTGACATTATATAAACATGTCCCAAACAGACTTTAGCATATTAGAAGTGTAATAAACTAAGTAGACCCTAAGATTCTGAAGATCTGTACTGTGTTCAGTTCTGTGTAGAGAGATTCTTAGCAATAATATGAGCATGCTGCATTGCTATAATATATAACTCTTTAAACGATTCATCTAAACAGCTATAGTTAAAATGTCCTAATTTTCTAAATCAGTTGAGAAAGATATTTCATAGTAATATGGAATTAATATTGTCCAACTTGTTAGAATTAGTCATGACTATAATTAAAAGCATACACAGGAGTAGCCATGGTGTAACTATAGAATAATATCATCTATGCAACCATAAAATGGAAGTACGGGTTCCTCAAGCATGAAGGCTACTTAGCAATGAAGGGGATGAAAAAGATTAAACTGAACCGAAACTGTACATAACCGTAGTTATATAGAATGTAATTACCCAATTTAGAAGGAGGCGAGAGAAACAAAAAACAAATTCTGCTGTCTGTTGCAGTCATATCATCTCACTAAAACTGATGGGCAGAGTTTGGCTCAACACCAGTTAAACCCTTTGATCCATAGGAGCCAATCACTGCAAGTGGTCAGGACCTCGGCTCTTTGCCTCTTTTGAAGGAGTAGATGTTTGATAGATTATCTTGAAATAATTGACCTTCATAGAAATCCTTCCAATCTTCCAAATAGTAAGAATCTTCCATTGCCACACGAATTACTTAGAGCATGACCTTCCAGGCTGGAGACATAGGAAAGTAGAACCAGCTATCATATCTGAAGTGGACTATATTTTTCACTGATAATACTTCTTCAGAGAATTAAAATTCTGAATAAAAAAAAATTTGTTATTTCTATGTTGGTTTTGCCCCATGGTTTGTAGTCAGCTGACATGGTACATTATAAAACATGAGTATGTCAGAAGACATCTGACTTAAGACGTGTAATTGTTTCTATTTTGAAGGCTGTCAGTTTGAAGCACGGACAAGTGACTCTCTTGACATCATGATGCCTCAGTGGCAGAATTAGAATGAGAAGTCAAGGTTTCTGAGCCTTAATTCAGTACTTTATCATCTGTTGCATGCCAGTGATATCCATGATTTCAACTGTCTCTTAGACGTTTTTATGACATTTATCTAAAACATAATTTAATAAAATATTTCATTAATATTACTTTTAATATATCTCTAAATTTTCTTTTCCCTCTTAAACTTCTTGTCTTTCACTCCATCAAGTGAATTCATACTGTTTTGAAGGACTCATGGTTCAGCAATAAGACAATAAATTTTAATTCCAAATAGACAAAAGTGGCCCTTTTTATGGAGAGGGGGGATGGCCTTGCTTTATCTGTATAACAACTGTTTAGGCCATGATAGTAAGCTTATTTTAAACCTTCATCCACACAGTCATAGGAAAAAAAATCTAAAACTACACACATAGAAAATGGCACTATTGTTACACACACCTGAACGTTGTTTGTGTTCAAAATAAAGAAGGAACTTGATAAACTGTATACAACACTGAGCATATATTCAAACTGTCTATCTTATGGCAACATTGAAAAGAAAATAGGTCGAGTCAGATTTTTTTATTAATATTTGTCTTAAAATGTACAGGATATAAAGTTGTGTTAGCCTTCAAGTCAGTGAAAGATAAAAATATAAATCTGTAGGGATTTTGCTATTAGATCTTGGCAAGCTTACTCAGACAATATTGATCTAAATTCAAGGAGTATTATATATTTAAGTATGACAGACATTGTTACTTATTTTCAGGGAAAGCAGTTAAGAACAGAAACAGTGCCAATTCATTTGTTCACCTATAACAAGACATGACTGCAGAATACAAACAATTCATTTGTACTCTTCCAGGTATAGACATCTTTTTTTTTATTGCTATTCTTACTTTGCAGAAATAATATTGATCTTAAGAACTTTGGGAATGGCCAAATATTCAGCTAATAAAATTATTTATAAAAATCAAATCCTCTCAGTAATGCCTAGGATGACTCATCATTTCTTATGTTTGGATATAATATTTTAAATTATTTTCCNGCTGCCACTGTCCAAGCTCGCTTGGCCCCGGCAGACGAACCTTAGGATTAAAGGGTGGGCTCAGTTCTGCGCGCACTCTGTCCCACCTAAAATAAATCCAATGCGCAGGCTGGAAGGCGTACAAAGACCTTCCACAGATCTTCGTTCGCGAAGTCTGGCCATTATATTTTCCCTCTATTATAATCAAATATGTGCAGAGCAGTTCCTGTTGAACTTGTTATGCAAACTAAGTCACCTGACATCCTGCAGAAAAGATTTCAAATCTGTTGGGCTGAGGACTGTAATTCCTTCCAAATAAATACTAGCATGACACTGTACATTTAACTTTTCCTCACAGTTCTTCAGTTTTCTCAACTATTTGAGAGCCGTGCTAGAGATCATTGTTATCATGTCTATTCTTTATCAGGACAACTAACAATCCTATAAATGGAATGAAACTATGCAATGGTTTGGGACAATTTTCGCACATTTACATGGTATGTTAGTGCGCTCTATGATCCTATTAAAAAGAAATAAGGAAAACAGAAGAAATTTTCTCACCTAAAGAGATGAAAAACTGCATTTGGACCCAGTGACTAATTGGCTAGTTAGCCATCTCTACTTTTTTCCCTTGCATGCTGCAGACCCAAATTATTTGCCTTTACTGTGTCTTTCCCATCTTGTTTATCTTTTGGAGACACAATATCTAGCAAATAAACTGTAATCAAGACCAAAATCTGAAAATCACAAGTACTGACTTTGCCTAATAAGAGTTTCACTACCTCATTTGCAATTGGAGGCTTCAGGGCTTCACCTTGAATCGTTTCCCAGAAAAACCCCCACACTTTTCTTGGCCGTGTTTCACCAGAGTGGGATCAACACAGTACCAGTTTTTCGATGGGTATATCAGCATTCTTTAAAATGAATGCATGTGTTACCATATGAGAGTATTTTATGAATATAAGGGGTTTTATGCACTTATTTTAACATATACTCTAGAATAGATAGAGCAGAGTTTCTGGTGTTTGTGAACAAATGCACAAGAATGACCTGGTTCTGGCAGTTCTTCGGGTGGTAGTCTACAGAGATTTTAATATACCCAACTGAACTGAATGAATAAAATTTACATTACTAGTTTACACATATTATTACTTAAGAGAGATGTAAATTTGTTAGAAATTAAAATGAACAGACTATTTTAACAATACTTTACAAAGGCATCAGTATAGAGTTAGATAAAGTGTGCAGGGGAGGGAAAAAGATTCTATTGCAATAAAAAGCAAAATTGAGATCAAAGGCAGGTAAATACAGCTAGGAAAGGAAACATTTAGAGTGTTGGAAGTTTTTCTCTTCTGTGAAAGGATGACAGGGGTTTTTTTCATTGAAATGTTCCATGTGATCATCAAAATGAAAAACCTATAAGAAAAGCTGCTAATCTACAGAAAGAAAAGGAACAAATCATTTTAATGATGGAAGTTTTTAAGGACAGAATTTGTAAGAGGTATTTGAAAAGAAATGGTTGAAATTGGGAAGGGGTTATGCTGTTATCCATCTTTCAAGTAACTGTAGTGTGAAACTCATCAACAAAAGTCCTGAATGAAAGAAGACTCACAAGTAAACATTTCTCATGTAATCCACTCTCTTTTCTCAAATGTTTTTGGAATATGTAAACAGTCCTGTCACCTCATGTGTAGGCACATGCATTACATATTGCTCTGCTTCAGATCCTAGTACTCATAAAATAAACCCAATGGGTTTGACAGGTTCTCTCTGTTAGTCAAGTGTGTCTTCCTCTTTGTGAATCCATGCTGATTACACCCAATGATCGTCTATCCACCACACCTGGAAATTTTTTGATCTGTCACCTTTCCAGAGACTGAGATGAGACTGAGTGGCCTGTAGTTCCCTGGGTCCTCCTTCTTGCGCTTCTTGAAGATAGGACTGCCACTGGCATTCCTGCAGTCCTCAAGCATCTTTCTCAACCATTATGGTTTTAGAAAGAGTATCAAATTGCCTTGGCAATGACAAAAACCAGGTGAGTGCATCCCATCAGAGCCCAGAGATCTATGTATATCCAGTTTTCTTATGTATTCCTGGACCTGATCCACTTCCAGAAAGTGTACATCTTCATTGCTACAGACTTTTGCTCTGGTCTCTGAGCCCAGGGATTCCTGAAATCTGATCTTGCTAATAAAGTCTGAGATGGAGGCACCATTCAAGACTACAGACTTTTCCATGTCCTTTGGGGTGGGAGCAGGACCACAGGGTGACATGGTGTGCTCAGAGCTCACTTAGTGCTTTGACCTGCTGTTGCTTTGTTCTCAGTGAACTTGAAGTTCTTCTAATGTGAATTTTCTTTAGATTCTGGGGTCCCTGCCCCATTATGATTTAATTCAAATTCTACTTAATTTTTCTTTTGTCACCTATGTACTTATAGAAGTCTTTCTTGCTGCCCTTCACATCCCTGGCCAGGTTAAATTCCACTTGGGTGTTGGTTCTCCTAACTGTATCTCTGCGTGCTCAGACAGTATCTTTGTATTCCCCCAAATTACCTGTCCCCATTTCCACCCTCTGTAGAATCCCTTTTTGTGTTTGAGTTTTGCCAGAAGGTGTATGTTTATCCCTGCAGACCTCCTAGAACTTTTACCTGCCTTCTTGCTCAATGGGATGGGCTGTTCTTGAGCTCAAAGGAGAAGATCACTGAATATTAACCAGCACTTGTTCATACAGTGTCCCTAAAGCAAGATCTTAGCTGATCTCATTTTCTATCTATGGATTTAATGCCCTGTTCTGCTGCTTCTTAGTTCATATGATACTCAGATTTTCTCTATGATATATTTCTTCCTTCTTTATTTCCTACCATGTTCTAATCACCAGTTTCCAAGTGTAAAGAGTCTCATTTTTCACTGAGATAAAACACGGTAAAGATAATGCTTAAGCATATTTCCAGTCTTTGAAAGACTTAAATCAGTTCAGCTACTTCTGTGAAGAATGAATCTCACTGCATCCATAACGGCAGATTACTGTCAGAAGGTACAGGAGGACGGCTTAACATTACTCTTGACATTTCCATTCTTAATTTTNATCAGTTCAGCTACTTCTGTGAAGCATGAATCTCACTGCATCCATCCACAAAGTTCTGAAATGACTACATGAAAAAAAATGCCCCAGTTATTTACTCATTCAGAACACGGACCACAAGACACTGCAGAGAGTAGAGACTAAATGAAAATCCCTGCTTACAAAAGAAATTAATGGAGCAGTATCCTGCAACACCCTTGAAGTGTTAGGAAAAGATAAGTGTTTCTGATTTTATTTATTGACAGAAACATTTGCTGCAGCAAAATTCTCTTTGTTTCTAACCAGCTCCACATTATGTTGTTTTGGGGATTAAACATTGTTTGTTTATAAATAACTTACACCTTGTTCAGCATGTATACTCCAGTTGTATAAATGTGCTTTTGTACAGCAAAAAATATTTGATGTAAATCTTTAAAGGAGTATCTCTTTCTTGTCTCTCATGAGAAAAATCTAGTTTTCCTTACTCATCATAAATAATTTAATCTACAACTACATGATCAGAATCTAAACATTTACAACAATAGGAAAAAAAGGAAACACACTACATTGTACAGGAACATATAATAATGAGTATTAGCTCATTGGAGACAAGGTAATATTACTATTTGCAGCAATATCTAGAACTGCGCATAAACATAATCTCACATACAAAACTTAGTGCTACATATTTTTACCACACATTGTAAAATGTATTTTACTTGAGAATAGCAAATCTAAAGAAAAAATGAACCCCTTTATTCTGAAACTGTAGACTCTACTAATGAATCACTCATAAGTGTTTGGAATCCCACTTACTTCAGAAAAGCCTTGATCACTTCAATGATTCATGTCCTAAACAGTACATAAAATAATGAGAATATCTGACAGCACATCAGATAGTTGGATTAATCTGCATAAATCAGATTGAGTATTAACTACATGTCAAATATCCTTTCAAAACCTGGCATGGCTATATAAATGTACTCCTAGGAGGAGTCAGTGAAAATTAATATAGATCATATAGTAAAATAAAAAGTAGCAGAGTCAGAAAAACTGAGAACTTTCGATTTTCCTACGAGTCTGGGAATACAAATAATCACATTGCACATTTAATCTGAATACACAAGGTAATTTCCTAGCAATGAAACAGAGAAAACAACAAACTACTTTTGTGGCGTGTTAAAGACATACTGCCTGAACCATTAAGTAGAATTCTTTTGTGCAATGTATATTAACAGTAAATATACCATAGCTAAGTGCTCTCTAAAGAAAATTACACTAGCATTTACTATTATTCCTTTATTCCTACCACTCAGATTTAGAGTGAAAACAGTATCTTCATGCTTTTTGCTAAATCACTGATAAACTGCTGTGTTAGGGAAAAGAGCATAAGTAAATGCGATACTTTCAAAATACAAGTTATCTCTCCCTTGGCATCACGGTTTTTTTTAAGCAATAAAGGAAAACATATTCCTCCACTACTGAAGGCATTTTTCCTTTGTTTTACTTATTAGTCCAGAAAGATCAGAGAGAAGGCTTTTACTGAGGATCAGGGAATTCAGTAGGTAAAAAATTATGGACTTGAAACCCGTGTTTTCACACAACGGAAAAGGTTCTAGATGAGCAGTAGTTTTATTAAAAAAACAGAGTACCACAACGTGAATGTTTTACTAAAGGAAGTTAAATTATTTGTATTAATTCCTTATATAAACCCTTTCCTGACACTTCTGGCAAATGTACCAAGTAATTTCAGAATCACAGACAGGAATTGCTGAGGTTATAAGGTACCTCTGGAGACAGCCTAGTCCAGAGGTCTCCAAACACTTTTGATCAGGTACCTTTATTACTAAAAACATGTTTGAGCAGGCATCCCAAATATATGTGTATCTATTTGTATTGTACTAGTGTACTTTATTGATACTGTAAAGCCACCATTGACAAAAAGTACAAAGACAAGATTCCTAATGAGTTTTGCAATCTGAGTCTTTTCTGCTGAAAGATAACCCTACTGACAGTAGTGATTCTTGATCTGTGACTTGGAGTTTTAAAGAACTCGTGACCTGTGAGTGTTGAAGTCATGAGCAGTTGTATGTGTGTACCTGATCTCCAAGCAAGCTGTTGGGTCACCAGTTAAAGCAGAGGTGACGTTCAGATTAAGAAAGATCACGAAAAAAGCAAGCTATGATGCAAAGTTTATTTTTGCAGCTAGAGTGAGGCAATTGAAGTTTTTACACAGGAATATATATAACTAGAATTTGATTTTAAAACAAACAAGCAACAACAACAAAAAAAAAAACAATTCCAAAGTACTCAAAACAAGCTTAAAATCCTATCAGTGCTCACCATCCTGTACTTTCCTGGTATTCCTGTCATTCTTATCTTTTCTTTGAGATCTGTTTGCTAAGTTCTGGTCTTTGAGTGTATTTGTCTGTCAGAAATTCAATCACAGGAAATGAAAAACCTAACAAAAGCTCAAGAAAAAAAGACACTTATCCTTCAGAATAATGGAATAATTTATTTGTATAATTCATCTTCACCAGAGATTTTAAACATTGCGTTATTTCACAAGGGTCATATTGTTTGATCAGAAAATGTTTATGCTTACACAGTTCTATACAAGAACGAAAAACTCAAAGGTGAATGGTAGACAGGGGTCTTCTTTATGCTGTTGGTATGACTTTGATTACAGAAAGGACTATTATAGATTTCAAAATGCAGCTAGTGATTTACCTCTGTCTGTCCCTTTCCACGAATTCAGAGGAAAGCAAACATGTGACTTCCATGCACTTCTAGAGGAAGGGTAATCCTTGAAATGAAGTGTAATAATATAAGTCCAGCCACTTTCCAGAGAATGGGAGAGGCAGCTACTTTCATCATCTAACTAAGGATACTTTATACATGACAAGAAGAAGAAGAAGAAACCCTTACTCTGAGAGTGGTGAGAAAACATTTATTAAGGAAGATTATTTTCAGAAAGAGGACAGATGGAGAAGAAGGAAGAATGCGTATCTTACACATACAGTTTTAAAAGGTAAAGACTGATCTCTTTCACATAATGTCTCTTTTGAGGGAAGTATAAAGTTAAGTATTCATTAGGATGTTATGTCTGAATTTATAAAAAAAAACCCTGTTAAAAATTATATACACTTGCAGTTAATTAACAAGGGTGCATTGCCTCTGAGCAATATTGTTTTCTAGATGCCTAACTAATTCCCTTCTCATTAACAATTTCAATTTATACCTCCTTTGAATCTCCTCAAAGTAAGTAATCCTGAGACTAGAGCAAAAAATCAACTTCTTTCAATTTATACTGACATGACTGGTGAAACTTACGTAAGTATGTTTTAAAACACATTAAGATGTTACCATCAAACAACGCAGTGTTTTAGAAAACAGCCTGTTATGGTCTCAATTACTTATACAAATACAGACATTTCAAAGTGTATACACACACACATACATGGACATACACACAGCAGTAGGACAGTAAATATGTATAGAGGGGAAAGAACAATATCAACAATTATTTTGACTGATCCTTGTCCAAATTCAGATGTCTTGATTAATTTCCAATAAATATATAAATTTTCAAAATATTACCAGTCAACTTCTTCAATTCTACTTTGACCTACCTCAATTTTTGAATATTTTAGCTCACTAAGATTTCCTAAGAATTCTCAGTATTTTGACTTCAGCTTCATGCTGTTCTACTACTTTGTTTGCACATATCAGTTTTTCTACTTTTTCTTGATACACCATTTTTAGCTTGGTGTAGGCATGCTGCAGATTTTCAAGCTACTTTTTAACTAAGAAAAAAAAAAGTAAAACTGAGACTCCAAGTTCTTATCTAGAAGAATCTGAGTACTGCTGGGGAAAAAAAAAGGTATTATAATATTTCCTAGTAGGTATGGACAAAGACATTGTATAATTACATATTTGTGTTGTTTGGTCTTCTTTTTTAAATCTGTATTTGACCATATATGCTATATTATATGGGGTAAGAATTTCAGAGACAAACACTTGCTTAATAATTGTTTTTAAAATATTAATATTCTATTTATACTAATAAAGGTTATTCTACTTTACTAGTATGCTTTTGTATTTGAAATGCAAGTAATGGGAGAGGTTATTTGGAGAAAAAAAGAGACTTCAAAAAACAACACTTATTTGCAGCCAGTGTAAATTGTCAAAGGTCACTGGCAGAGTTTATCACAGCATGGTCATTCCCTTGTTCCAGACACTGACAAAGAAAGAATAGTCCTTTGAGAAGAAATATTACTCTCACTATCACTATTAGCTTGTGCTTCATTACCAGTCCTATTCACAGTCTCCTATTTACTCCTGAACAACACTAATGCAGTATATATATACATTGAGATAATACCATTCCTCCTTGTGATAAAGTTGTAACTTGGTCAGAAATCACAATTGTAATGTAGGTAGAGAAATGACAGTAGGGCTTATTTAATATTTTTAGTTTGTAAAGGCAGAGGATGGAACCAGTTTTGAAAAGAAACAACACAAAATAGGCTATAAATGTGTGAAAGTAACTTAAGAAGAGAAGCTCTATTTTTTATTATATTGGTATTTGGCACCATTAGACTGCAGTGCCATACCATTACACTCTGGCACGGGTAAACAGAAAAATTAATCATTATGCTGGACAATTTAGAACATAAATAAAATGAAACTTGACTGAAACTAAATTTTGAAGAAATCTGCCCCATCAGTCGCAAAACTGAACAATTATTATTGACTAACATAGTGTTAATTTTTCTTGGTATTGAAAAAAGCTACATTGGTGATTATATGAAAGAAATGGTCCATATTTCCCATCTCCACCATCTATTACTGTAATTTTCAGCTCCTGCAGTTCACAAATGGACAACAATACGTCAGAATGACATTTGTAATGACTGAACTGAATAAAATTTGTTTTGAGCTTCTAAATGCAGTGAACTAGTAATTTCTAAACCTTGCACACTCATACCTCATCCACTACATTTATGTTGTGTGTGTGACTTGTTAGATAACAGAAATTTTCAGAGAGACATCCACTTTGGCGTGAAATGGACTGTATCTTAAAACAGCCCATTCTGCTAAATTAAGTTAAATGAGTTTCATTATTTGTATCCAAAGTTACATTTGAAATCTGAGCTGCATTCATGCAGGCAGAAATCTTGGGAGACAGAAGAAAAGGCAAAATGAATATTTCTATTCAATTAAAAGTAACTGAGAAATACTACTGTTATAGTAAATAGTTATTACATAGAAAAAATCTTTTCTAAATACAGTCTATTTTTCAGCTAATTGCTCAGTTACCAGCTCATATCCAGAAGACCAGGTTACACTACCTACTCTTTTCTGAGCTAAGTTGTAAAAATATTCACCCTTCTTCAGAGAGTAGACTCCTATAACTAATATTTAATTATCTACAAATATAAATTAGAATTTTACTGTAATGGTGTTTAATTCCCTCCTTTCCTCCCCATAGATAAATATATATAGACAGTATTGTCAGGAAAAAAGTCCTGGAATAATTCAAGAACCTTGAAATAGATTACTGAATCTATGACTTTCAAAGTTGACAAGATTGACTCCAGATACCCAAAACTACTCGCATCCGATTCTCTGACAGAATCAAAAAGGACTTCAGGTATAGCATTATCTGTAAAATTAGGATTTAGTAAAGAGCCTTGCAAAAAACTAGCATACAAAATTTGTCTGTGAATTCTGAATGCTAACACATAATTTAAAAAATAATTTTAATTCCTCTATCTCTATTTTAGCTGCCACAAATTTATTTGGTTGCTATAAACACATGCATTAATATGTCTGAAACAGGTTATAGTATTTTGTTTATCAGTTCTGCATTCCATAACAATTGATGCAAGAATATTGACTAGAGGAGGATAATTGTCTTTATTTATCTAATTACCTAGAAATTCATGTAACATAGGTGCTTTGAACATCATTAGATCTACAAGAGTCACAGGAAATCACTTAAATGTCAATTCCAGAAGATCATCACTTCTCGGAAAAGCAAGAAAATGTGCACCAGTGACAGATAAAAGAGGATTTCCTTATTAGCTGAAACGAGCACACATACTTTTGGGGTGACTGAATAAAAAGCTGAGGGTATCCTCCCTTTTATAAGTCAAGCCCATAAGTGCAGAAATGGGGAAAGTTTAATAATGTCATGCAGTGAGACTATTTATCCACACTAGAGTGTTTTAGTCCTACCAACACATGGGAACCTGATCTTTGAAGTCACAGATGAAGGAGGAAACAGATATGATCTCTCAACGTGTACCTAATTTTCAATCTGGAAATACATCAAGAACACCTTTTGTTCTGTTCAATACCATAAGTTTTGCCAAGGTTTTGTGCAATACAGAGTATACTGGATAGTCTAGGCACACCAAGCAACGGGAGAAACACACTCTTTTGCTGCCTCCTTTTTTGTCACAGGTGTGGGATTCAATCACATTCCATCTAGATTGTGATAATGAACCATCACGATAGCCTTAGATCTGTTATCTCCTAACATTTCTAATATCCATCTCTCAAAGCAAGTTGGATATTTACATTAAGTGGTAAACCAGTGATTAATACTAAGAATTTTGTTCCTTCTACCAACCAGAGAAGCCAACACAAAAAGAATCTGATAAGAGATAAGCCATAATGTACTGAGTGCTAATGTGTAAAAAAATAAGTCTTACAGTGAAACTAACATTTGGTGGAAAAAAAAATTGAAACCAGCAACAACAGAGTAGCAACGAAATCTGATTGCTGTTTGCAGTTCTATCAAAAGTCTCCATGTCACAGCTCATGGTCGCAAAGAACTCTGGGAATGCATGAAAGCAAACTCTCGCGTTTGTGTGTGTGTCTGTGTGTGTATACACACAGAGAGCAAGGTCTGTATTACAGTATTCACACACCAGAATATAGTAATTTCATTTTCAATGTTGCAATTTTTTGTAAATGCAAATCTCTATACAGATACATTCTACTGAAATGTGAATCAATCATTACCCAAAAGCTGTCAAAAATCAGCATCAATAACTCAGTTTTGGTGCATTTAGATGTACTGTTTGAAGAAGTTTCTACTACTCCTGACCCTCTCATCTTTTGTTTTCCACCCCTATGACGGAATTTGAAGACAGATGTACATGTCTATGTTTGACTCCAAAATATAATTGTTAGTGAAATTGGTGAGAATTTGAACTATTATGCTACTCTGTTTGCTAAAAGGATTCAGGCAAAAGTGCCAATTTCATCTAAGGCCACTTGTGCTATGGATTAAAGTCACTAGCGTATTGAGCTAACATAGCTTCACTGAAAGACATCAGCAGTATTTTTCATAATACTTACATTATTATGAACACTTGCAGTATTTTTCATAACCCTGTATAGCATCCACCATCCATGTCACACTGAGATCCTGTTGTCTGTCTTGGTCACCTTTACAGTGGTCAGAATATTCTGTGATACCAGAAAGTGCCTCTTATAATTGTGATCACCTATTCTAAGGAAATATTTATTATTAGTTACTTACTAAGTAATCTAAAAGGACAATTGCTTATTGCAGAAGACTTTAGATAAAGTGAGACAAAGATATACTTCGAAGTGAGTGTCAAGTTTGAACATTAACTTCAGTATAAGAAAAACATTTAGATAGGACTAAGATGGACTAAGTTGGACATGCATTAAGACTTACGACTGCAACTGTAATGCTTTTTCTTTTACTATATTCCATAAGTATTTGGAAATCCCCAAGAAATCCAGTAAGAGGAGAAATAAGAAGATAGTCTACTGCTTGAAATGATTCTGCTGGTATATTTGCATATCACAGCATATTAGTGTGATTTTCCCACATTTTACCCAGGATCTTTGTGTTTGTTACCACATCTGCTGTGACTCAGCCCTGCTCTCAGCAAGATTTTTGCCATTATTGTTGAGATCAGATGAAAGGGAATATCGTCTTCTTACAGGAAGTATTGTCTTCTTATTTGTCATTCCCCTGAGAAATGTGCAATATCACAACTTTATTTCTGGAACTGATCTACTAGACCTGCCTGACGAGTGGCAGAACTATTACTACCTCTTATATCAATACTACCATACCATACCTTGCCTGGCTTCAAACATGCCATCAGGGTGACGTTAATTTAAAAGCCTGCTGTTAAATATCTTGTGTATAGGGGATACAATCTGCCTTCACAAGAATGTCCTTTCAAATCCAGTATCTACTAGCTCTACAACTGACATTCTTTCCGTCTGAAGTAGAAGTGCATACCTAAAATGCATTAGTTAGTAAGATATTGGTCACGTGTTCAGTCAGACTACACTAGAAGAAAATATTTCTTCAGTCTATGACCCTTTTATATGCAAGTGGAGAGGTAATGGTTGTCTTCTCCAACAAATTTACTCTCTCTGTGACCACTTGTGCTGCCAGATTTTGGTGCATTGGGACTCCAGATGAAAAGAGAAAGTGAAAAAAAAAATAAATCATTGACCTTACTGAAACAGAATAAAATATTAGGGCCTTCCCCCCAGTACCGACTCTGGTGAGTACATACAACACTTTCAGTTTTTCCTGATGGTCAATATCACTAGCTGGTTTCCAGAAAGTTTTCCAATAGACATTACTTACTTTACACCCACTAATTGGTGAATACCTTTACAAGAGTGAACAAAATGGTTGTAAAATGACTAATATCCTACTTGTCTGCTTCACAGTAGAACATATACTTCTGAATTCTTAAATAAGTAGACTCCTTTGGGAAAGAATCTGCAGCAGTGTATACTTAATCCACCAGTGTTCTTTGGCTGATCTAAAGTCCATAACACCCTAACCAGTGAGCAAAGCCATGGCTCTATCAAGTAATTAGTGAGGGGCAGGGACTGATGTGTGTTTAGTATGTGAGATTACACATGAAGTTGGGTCCTAGTGCAAGACGGGCAACTGATTACTAGTTTGAGACAGTAGGGTCAGGACTAAAAGATGATGTGGAATTTGGAATATAACTCATTTTACTCTCATGAGTTATGTGATAACAGCGTATGGGGGTTGTGGAAGCTGGAGACGTAGCCTAGTGATGCCCCAACAAACAAACAGTCAGATATTTCTGTGTTTAAGTGTCATTGTTACCTGCTGTTAATAGTATTTCCTGAGTATGGAAAGCACTATCCAAGCAAACCCTGATGGCTGAACATAAATATCTGCTGTACAGGAAGTTCCACCTGAACATCAGGAAGAACTGTTTTACTGTGCAGGTGACTGAGCACTGGAATGAGTTGACAAGAGAGATTGTGGAGTCTCCCTCACTGGAGATATTCAAGAACCATCTGGATGCAATCGTGTGTCATGTGTGACCCTGAGACCCTGACTGAGCAGGAAGGTTGGACCAGATGACCTCACTGTGCTCCTTTCTGACCTTACTTATCCTGTGGTTCTGTGATTTGTTCAAGAGAAAACATGAAATAAGCTTTTCTATTGGCTGTTCCAGCGATCAATCAGACATTGTGAAGTTTTTAATTATGAGTCTTCCATTCTCCACATTTCACTGTTTTTCTTTGTGGTTATAAATTCAAAATGTGCAGGAACCTCAATAAAGCCAACCAGTTCAAGTTTACTGTTTTTCATTAGCTTCTCCAACACTTCTTAGCTCAAAAAATAGGGATCTGAATTTTAGGATATTTTTTAGGATATTTTAGGGGTTTACTATTTTACTTCTAAAAATGATGGCCTAATACCCAAAGAGGTTGTACAAAAGTATTCAAGCTTATATATAGAGTGGTAATCTACAAAAACTTCTCTTTTATTGCTTTAAAAACAATTAATAAATAGATTTGCCTATACTAGTGTTCTGAGATAAATTTCTGCGGACAAAATTAACTGTTGATAATAATATTTTGCTATTCACTTTTGTGCTTTTAAACTGAAAGTTTTTCAAGTCCCACTTTTAGTTGAATAAATGATCAATTTAAATAGATCAATCTATTTAATGCTGAACTGCTTTGCTCTCTATGACTCTTCACTGAACATCGTGGAAATATGTATGTACTATTAAACAAATATTATTATTGATTTAACTCTCCTATCCCATTTTGATGTTAATACTAACATTTAGCCCACACATTGACCTTGTACACCATGGAGTAATCAGGAACAAACTTGTCTAATAGAAAATGTTGATCAAATATGAAACTTGCCTCTTCAGACTGAAAATTTTTGGAATTCAGATGACTGAGGAGAATAGAGAAAAATTAATATACAGAATCTGTAAACTAAAATATTTATTGGTAAGAGGAAAGGGTGAAGACCTTGAATATCCAAGCAACCCAGTGGGCGTAAAGTAAGGGAAGGGGAAAGAACATAAAGACAGTGACTGGCGTTTTAATTATCAGATCTCAAAGAACAGTTGAAAGTGCAAGAAAAAAAACCCCAAACCTAAGAACAAAGAAGTATTTCAAGGTATTGTGTATCTCTGGAGAGTAAGTGGGGAAACAGTGTCTCATGGGATAGGACATGTGGTCAAGATGATCTGAAGGATTGCTGATATTTTGTGGGAGGCAGAAGAGGAATTAGATTGTTACTAAACTGGAAGAACAATGAAAAGTGTATCATGAGGTCTTATTTCCATTAAAAAACAATACATTCTTCATTGGTTACACCCTATTTTATCACACTAAGGAAAGCTTGAACAGACATATCCTTTCCCACTATTTGGAAGGAAGGAAAAGTAAGTAAAGAGTAGTAGTCACATTCCTCATGTTAGACTCAGTCTTTGTGGCTTTTGATGCCTGGTAACTTCTCTCACATCTGATATAATGCTCATAATACCCTCTTATGAGTTCATGTTTTCAGGCAGGCTAAAGCAGCAATTGGTCACATAAGCCCTTGTAACCATTTTCTGTCCATATGTTTGGCTAGTTACAGTAAACAGACCAGACAAATTAGACAAATTCATTTTCCTTTAGCTTTCTAAAGTACCACATAAAATATTGCATAATACATTACACATATAATTTTAACATAATGTTCATGGAAGTTCAGAGTGCAGAGAAATTCACAGCTTTATCAAACTAGTTAATACAGAAGACATGTTTGTTTTAGAGGAAAATAAAAGCACCGAAATATTTCAATCACTGTTATAAATTTTCATCAGTTTATTAAATCTTTTATTATGCCTAGAGATTCCCCAGCAATCTGAAATGAAATGGCCTACCTCTGAGGTGCTATTAGGATAAGAATAACTTACAGAATAAGCTTTACAAGACATGTAGAATCAATCATTTTTACTATTATAAGCAAGACAAATTCCCATTAGAAACTATGCTACACTTACAGGCATCTATTTTAAATTTTTTATGTACTTCGTGTATCCAACATAGCAGCACTGTGTCTCAAATTATTTTGTAAATCTAATTGATTTAATAAATTCACACTTAAATTGCTATTCAATTACTTACTCTTCTCTTCAGCAATTTTACAATCTTGAGCATATAGCAGAACAAGAATATAATTAAAGGGCTTATTTATTAAAGAAATACTTCTCTGCTGGAAGATCACCTGGGTTTTTCTCAAGATATTCAAGCTACAGCACTTCTCAGCAAAAAGGTTAAGATGAAAAACTGAAAAATTATACATTTTTGGTAATACACAGAAGCAGACATGCCTTCTCATGTAGCGAATATAGAGAATTTTAATCTCATATGATCATACCTTATAAATTCATTCATAATGTTTATTAAGTCAACAAGGTCTCCATACATTTTTCTGATTTTTTAAAAATAATTTGCTGTTTTAAAAAGGCAACAGCTTTCATATAATTACATGTTTGAATGATGTATAGTTAAAATCAAGCTGAAAAAATAATTTCCATGTATGTACACACAAATGAAAGGTAGAGCTACTCACAGCCAATTATGTGTCACACAGGTAAATTGCTCTAAATCCAAACAAAGCAGTGGGACAACCACTTGGCAGAGATCTCAACACAATGAAGAAATTTAGAATGAAAGTGTGTAAAGGTACTGAATATTAATATTTTAAGTTTCTTTATGGAACTATGGTTCCACAATACTAGAAACCCTATGAGTAATAATTTTTGTTCATTGCAAACTGTAGGAAAGTATCATCCATTTTGATTGATGAGGAATTTGAAGCAGGGAACTACTACCTGTCTTCTTCAAGTCTGTACAAAACTGAACATACAGCACAAACCAATTAATCATTAGGACAGTGCTTTGATCGAGAAAACCACATCCTCTTTCATATATATATATATATATATCTATATATATAAAAATAAACTTGCTTCAGCTTGAAGCTGCAATAAATCTTGCTAAAGTGAGATGTTACTTCTCCGAACACTGACAGATTGTCTTTTCCCCACAAGCAAGGAGTCTGCTTGCTCTGCATTTCCAACTTCCTGCTTAGCATCGCTTAGAGTGTTTTCCCAAAAAGCTCTGCCAGATAGAGTAAACGTGGAGAGGGAACACTGGCACTACTTCTGCCTGTGGGCAAAACAAACTCTTCCAAATAACAGCTTGACTCTGCTACTAGGAGGTGGATAAGCTAATTCAGCTTTTTCCCACCTTTGCACTTTTCAAGAAAGTTTGTATATGTTTTGCTCTCCTGGATGTGCCTACATAGTTAAAGACTCAATACTGCTTTCTGCATTTGACTTTTTGTATTTTCTTTTAACGGAATATTTAAGATGTTTAAAGATTTTAGTTAAATCTAGAAAGAGTGAAACAAAATAGCCCTGCATATGGAATACAACTTTTCCTTACTAATTAATGAAAGTAACACTCTTATAAATTTCCTTATGCCCTGAGCTATTCTATCTTTAAATATGATCAATACAAAAGAAAAAGCAACTGAAAAATAATTCTAAAAATTTATAATTGTATTATCTGCAATTTTAATTTTGCAATACAAACTAGTACTAAATTATTAAAATTTTTTTAGAGCTCTTCAAAGACATTTCCATTCTTTAAGCTAGCATATATTAATTCTCTAATTAGCATATATCCTAGTATCCTATTATCCTCTTTAAGCTAACAGTCACTCAAAATAAAACATTAAAGCAAATTTGACTTTGCCTAAATAAACCTGCCTAAGAGTATTAAGACCTTTTTGGTTCTGAATCACTTCACAAACAGCACAGACACTTATAAGAGTCTCAATTTTAGACTAGTAACAGATTTAATGCTACAGTATTTAATCTGGGACTTTGGCCAGAATTGTATGTTTGAATCATAACTGACTTCTGCACAAAGCTTTTATATCATAAATCTACTTTGGAAAATGATGGTTTCAGGGGTTTCATATGTTACTAGGAGGGAAAGGTTTATTATCTTCAATGTTATCAGTTAGCTTGACATTTTGATGTACCGGCAATTTTTTTCCCAGACCAAACAAATTAAACTTGTGTATGATTGTATCTGCCTGTTAGATAAATCTTGCAAAAGGATTACTCAGGCTATTAGGAATGATGGCTCTGTTCTATAAAATTTTATCTGGATCATACCCATGCATCACCTGTATGCATCTGAAGAGCTTGCACCGAAATCTGGACTACCTGCAAATGGGATACCACACTGTTAGAATTTTTTTTCTTCTGGAAGTTGCAGTTCTTGATTCATAATATAATAATACAAGTGTTCTACCACTATACGTTTTTAATAAAACCTAATGCAGACAAAACCATAGAAATACAAGTAAACTCTTGCATGAAATCTTACTTATGGAAAAAAACCCCAAAACTTGAAAATATTCTTATTACATTTAGTGTATTTTAATTTTTTTCATTTATCTAAGAAACATGATTCTACTATTGTGAATAGAAGTTCACCTGCATTTACATATGTACTTTTTTGCACTCTTGTCTAAACCAGAAAATGAGTATGTCAAAATGTTAAGGAGGAAGATCTTAAAAAATAGTCTGAAAACATCATCATCTTCTTTATCTTTAATGTATTTCATCCTCTGTTCCTACCTTCATGAACAAAAAAATTGTGTGAATATTATGAAGATGACAAATTCCTGTTTTGAATAGGGAAAAAATGGAGGGAATTATAAAGCCCTAAATAGTTACTCATGATTTTTCATCTTAAAACAGGGAACTGAAACTTATATACAGAAGAGGAATGAAGCTCCTTATCAAAAAGAGCCATTTAGCTAGGACTCAAACTACAAAGTCATTTTAGGTCAAAGCAAAACATTTTAATCATCACTCAACAAATTGATTAGCAGTCAGCAGTGACTAAGAAACTCAGTGATCTTTTTGCCTGAGACACTGTTTAGTAATTGGCCTCTTTCTTATTTTACAAATCTCATCAATCATGAGAATCATGATGAAATCTCATTTTCATTTCTTCTCATATAAAAAGCATTGCACCATTATATCCCATTGAGATTCTGCCAAGTAAACCTGACCATGTGCAAACATAAATGCACCAACAGAAAAAGGGAGATATAAGCTAATAGCTAAAGCCCAAATACCCAACAATCAATCCACACTTACTTCAAGACTTCTTTTAGCCTCTACTTATCCCATTGAAAAAGTACAGACCACCAAATGCAGGAAAAAATGCCCACTGTTAAGTTTCATGTTGATCAAGCATGCAGCTCAGCCTTTATGAAGTCAAGGATTGCAGCTGCAGTATGTTGTTTTGTCAGCAATATCTCATACTTGATTGTTTCTATGGTAATCATGGAAATGGTGGTGGTGAAATGGTAGAGCAGCACCGAACTATTTATCTTGCAGCATGTTAATACTCAGCAGTAGCCCTGCTGCTACTTGGCAGTAGCCAAAAAGCTCGTTCTGACCAAAGTGACTTAATCATTACTGTTTAATAATACTGGCAACAATTAACTAAATATTTTACCTTCTAAGTGTTTCCCTCAGGCCTTCTGCATTCATATACAAATTTGGGAAGAGGTAAATGTGATTTTTTTATGAGACACAAACATTCCATCATGAGAATTCGAGGTATTAAAAAAGATGAAGATGTTCTGATTGGATGATGTGCTTGAGATAGAGCAAACAGTCTCTGTTGATCCTTTGGGCCATTCACGAACTTTTACATAAAGACGTGTAAGTTGTTAAGGCTTAATCCAGTACTTTTTTGCTAAATGACCACCTCGTTAAGGATTGACAAGGAATAATATTTATATATTATGCATCATAATGCAGCACCTTCAAGGAACAATTCTCTCAATAAGATCATTATATGGGGGTGGCAGAGGAGACCTACCATTACAGAGCTCAACTAGGAGTTCTCCTCTTTAAATTCGCATAGTTTCAGAAATTTGGAGATACTTCTGCAATATGGTTCTCAATTTCAAAATAATACACAAACTACTATATCACATTGATGCCATTTAGATACTTATGGAAAATACTGTTGTGACCTCCGATTAATGTCACCTGTTGAGGATTATCATTGCTTTCATATGTGGTCAGAAACAAATAAAGAATAGTGAATTTTTGGAGTACTGTAATAGTAATTTAAAAAACCCAAACCACTGCAAGTAGTCTTTTTATTGATGTAACTTATAAAAATTCCTCTCACAAAGCCTGAAAATTCTCCAGGGCAGGCATAAAAGGCATAAAATACGGTGTACATCAAAACCTTTCATCCTTATTGATTGTCAGTTGGATAGATGTAGCAAATAAAAATCTCCTATCATCCTATTGTTTACTCCTCTTAAGGCACTGAAAATTTTCTTTAAGCTATCAACTACTTCTAATAATTAGTTATTTTAATACCCAGTGTTATTTTCAACATCATTAACAGATATGTCAAGGAGAGCAACAAAAATCAGTAAGCAAGAAAATTATTTACTCAGCATGATGGTTTATCCACAAATTTGCAAAGAAGGGTAGAAGAAATGGACATTACCAATCTTCTTTGCATAAAATAGTCTCTGAGTAGATCCATTTACCTTTAAACTGGGTCAAAAAGCAGCTGCCTGCTTTATTTGTATTTTAGCAAATATGTATACATGGAGATTGAATTCAAGCTAAGACACTCCTGACTTTACATCAGTCTTTTATTAAACAAGGGCAGGTCTCTGCAGATTTATAATGCCAAATAAGAAATTCTGCTTAGCAGGCACGAAGCATACCCTGATAACAACATCACACCACTATCACATTTACTGATGTAAACATTGTAAAATCATGAGTCTCTTTTCCTGTTAGAAATTACAAAAATAACCATTGTTTCATTTAGCAGTTCTTCAGGTCTGTTGACATGACTTGTCAGAGGAAGAAGCAACAAAAAGTCTTGTACAACCATCTGATTCACAGAAATAGAAAACAAAAATCAACAGCAAATTTAGCTTTTAAGACTGCAGTACAGACATCTATGGTGTACAGTGTTCCATATCTGCAAATTTGAACAGGTAGAATCTATCATACATGGCCTAAGTAACAGTCTCACCGTCGTTTTTCTACTCACAGGAGTTTGATGCATCAAACAACTAGATTTTCAAGGTAAAAGATTTATTATCCTCTCTGCTCTGAGTACATAAATGTCAATTTACTGAATCCAAAAGTTCTTGAATTTTAATGAGTTGGAAAGACAAACTGCAGAAAAAAACATCAACTACAAAAATACTTATTAGTACATTAGCACAAAAGGAAATTCAAAGTTAACTTTTAAAACTAATAATACGTATACACTGGAATTACACCCTTCTTTGATTATTTTTTTTTTTATTTCTCTTTTAAATACCAATAAATATTGTTCAAAGGTTTAAATCCACTCAAAGCCATAAAAATTGAGCCAAAATTACTATGCAAGGCTTCTTGCTAAACATTTTTATTTGTTGGGTTTTTTTCGTCTTTTATCAATAAGAACTCATATTGAACTTTTAAGATAAACTTGTCCTCTTGACCTTTCTCTTCGGCCTCAATCCCAGCAAATTCCTTTAAAAGTAGTATCTTCACAATATCTTGGAAAAGAATTTCTTTGTGATAGATGAGCCTTTCCTTCTACTCTCAAGTCATTTTCTTTTACAGGTATTAGCTGAACCACTTCACAGCTTTTATAGGTTACCATGTGATCAGACTCTGCCGGGGCATGGTGTA
Source organism: Pachyramphus minor (assembly GCA_013397135.1). Taxonomy (NCBI): domain Eukaryota; kingdom Metazoa; phylum Chordata; class Aves; order Passeriformes; family Tyrannidae; genus Pachyramphus; species Pachyramphus minor. The sequence goes on along the minus strand of VYXB01000861.1, from coordinate 30,837 downwards.
ATGAGTTATGTATGGATTTAAACAAGCCACCTTCAAAAGAACCCACAGACCCCAGGCCATTCTGTTATAGGGATTTACAGCATTTTAGCAAAAATTTTTATTCAAGCCCCCATGTTCCTGAGGAGAATTTTGAAAACAGGTGTTAGGACAGGTACATAATTACAACTATATTTTATTTCACTCTAAAAAGAAGCATTTTAGCAAATAGGGAGAGGCAATTATTTTGTTTGTTATCAGTTAGGAGCTGGGAAAGCAAAACATGAGAAAGGCAGGCTGTCCACTGAAGATGTTTAGTTTCATAATATATCAGTGGAGACACCACAGTCCCTCACTCCCCTTAAATAAAAAGTTAAAACAGGAAAAAAGGTCACTGAGTAAGGCTTTAGAATATCAAACCTTGCATATTCTAAAGAACAGGAGTGTAGATATGCTCATAGTGGATATCCTCTGGTTCTATATTGAGTTATACTTCACTTTCCTTTTTTTCAAAGATTAAATTTTTATTAGTCTTTTTCTTCCAAATGCTCCTATACTATTTACAATTAATCTTATGCAACTTGATCTGGAACTAAATATAATAAAACTGTAGTGTCATTTGGCTATATAATTACCTGCTAGAGGATCAACAGGTCTCAACTAATTTCATTATTTAGCCTCAAAATCATAAAAAAAAAACCCCTCCAAAAAACCCACTAAAAACTCCTAAACCAAACAACAGAACAAACCCAAATAAAAATATCCGGAGAGTAAAGGGTGTCTACATGGAATACATTTCAAAGTTTATGCCAAGAGTGTGGTTGTTATGCCAGTCCACGTAGTGGTTTGACCTTACTGGTAGAAGGCCACAGGATTTCTATTAAGTTACTAGTGAGATATCTTATGTTTTATCTTGACCAGAATTGAGTTTAGCAGCCAAGTAAATGTTGCCTGTGAATATTATTTATGACAAAGGTCTAACAAATATACAAAGCTGATGAGTAACAAACACTACCCCATATATTACACTGAGGTTGAATGAGGGTATCATACAACCTAAACTGATAGTTGCAAGCTGTTTTCACAAAAGGGCAAAGACAGTCACAGTTTAGGTAGTAACCAATGAATAAAACTGAAACAATAGCATGGTGTTTGAAAACATTAAAAAAAAATAATCTCGTGACAGACTCCCATCTGAGAAGAAAGAAATGGTCACCACCAATGATGAACTTTGTGAAAAGAACTCATGACTGATAACTTCGTGCAATCCTCTTCCTTACACAATCCTTCTTGAGGATGACTACTCACCTAAGATACTAGACTGACACCAGAAAGATGAACAAAACATCAGAGAAAAGAAGTGAAAACTCAAGTAATTTAGGTACCATAAATTTAACTGTATTTCCACTGAAGATTTTCATTAGGTATTTCGTCTTGTAAATTTTAATGTCATTGTAATTGAATTGGTAACTAGATATTTGAGCTACACAGTTAAGACTTTAGTTATACTAACTAACATTATGTTATTGGCTCTGCATGTACAGTGTGTTCCTGTTTATAGATGGTTACATGGAAACCAGGATCTCCTAAGTGAGCAGAGCCCTTTTGGAAGTGAAACCACTCTGTTTGTCTCCCTGTCTACTATTCCTACATCACAGACAACTAGATTTTTTCCTTCAAGATGAAATTTCCCATAGTGATGGAGTTTGTCTTCCCAAATAACTTTTAGGTGTCACGTAGCCCTGCTCTCCCGGAATGACTCTGAACATTTGACTGCTGATGGGAAGTGGTAAATGAATTTAATATTTTTGCTTTGCTTGTGTATGCTGCTTTATCTATTAAACTGTCTTTATCTCAACCCATGAGGTTTTTTCACTTTTAATCTCAAAATTCTCCACCAAATCCCACCAGGCGGGGAAGCGAGCAAGCTGCTGTGTGGGCCTGATCTACCTACCCAGGTTAACCACAACAATAAATTACATGACCTATAATTGGATTATTAATTTAATTTTTAGTTTCTAATCATAGTATCAAGAAGCAAGACTCCACAGAAAATGGAAGAATATACCAGTCATAAGCCCAAAGCACAGCATGAAAAGAAAGGGAGAAAAAAGTGCCAAACTTCTTTAAGAAACATTTATGTACCATGTAATAGAAACACAGAATCACAGGATATCCTGAGTTGGAAGGGACCTACAAAGATTATAAAAGTCCAGCTCCTGGTCTTGCATAGGATAACCCCAAAAATCACACCATGTGTGTCCAAATGCTTCTGGAACTCTGTTAGGCTTGGTGCCATGACCACTTCCCTTGTGGTAACCCCACACAGTTTCATGCCGTGTGCCCCAATCACACAGTTTCATGCCGTTCTCTCAGGTCCTATTCCTGGTTTCCCACTCAGCTAATGGAATCAACTTCTAGGGAGAGAAGCCCTTCCCATGCACCCTTCCTTGAAATCTGCTGCACCTGCCCTGGCTGCCACAACATGCTTGTTTCTTAAAACATGATTTGGCACCACTTACAAAGAGCCACATATATTTAAGGCAACAAATCATACTAGGAAAATAATTCAATTAATCCATGTTATCACACCTTGAATGAGTAGGAAAGCTACATAAGAAACACCTGGTTTTATCACAATTGACCTTTCTTAGGTGGTCATACTGCTCAAGTGTTCAGCAACATGTACAAATGTCCTACTTAGCAAATAAGTGCAACACATCAAAATTTCCAAGTCAGACCTATTGGGTATGATGTGCACAAATGGTATGAGTACACTCAAGGAAGGCAACAAATCTTTCTTGTGTCAAATTTAGTGCATGGTCAAACACAATGGTTGCACAGCACTGTAACACAACAAAACACATCTTCTGCATTTCCCAAAATCAGGGTGCCAACACACAAGTCTTAAGAAGCCAATCTACATAATGGAATTGTCCAAGATCCCAGATTTCCAGTTAGGAAATTTTGTAATCCATTCAGGACTTGTATTTTGAACAAGACCACTCTCAAAGTTTATAAACAAGACCTCTGAATGCCACTTGGATACAATTTCTGTGGGTGGTGGAGAGAAGAGATATAAACACCTTGTCTAAAACATCAGTATGTTTTTTATTAGCTTCTCTTTTATTGCAACCTCATGCTGCACCTTGAGATGGACACCATCACACTGAAAAAATCATTAGTTTTGCCAGTTACAGTCCTTCTGTAAATACACTCCTTCTGTATTATATGTTATCTTATATATCTCATGCATACCATTACCAATTTCACACAGCTGATACATATTTAATACATACGGAAAAGTTAAAAGCAACATTCCCACTAGGTTACCTCACTGCCTTGTTTAAGCAATTTCATACAGTTGCCCTAAATACACATTAGCACATTATATTAGCACAATATGTTAATTTATTCATACTTTGTAGTTAAACTTTTCTGTCTTACTGATCCACTGTACTTGACTAGATTTTTAAATTGAGAGCTGCCCACCTCATAGCAATGTAATAACCTTGGTGGGCTGATCGTCCTGGGGTTTTTTGTTTGTTTGTTTGTTTGTTTGTTGAATTTTTTTCTTGAAGAATAGACTTCTGCAGTAACTATGTGTATATGCTACCTGGCACAAAGGGTTAAAAAAACCCCACTCCAAAACTGTGTAAAACCCACTGAATTAGTTAAGTGTGGTGGAAAGAATTCACAATAAGCAATTTTCAGAGCACATCTAAAGCCTTCTTGCAGGATAGTATTGTTATTTCTGATCTCTAAAAGAAAGCATGCAACATCATTCTTCCCTCAGATCACCCAGAAGGTAACTCTAATGTGTGTGCTACAAGAACAGTGAGGCATTTCTGACAGGTCCCTTGAGCAATTTACCCGAGGACTATTCTGAGCATAATTTTTCTGTCAACATTTGCTGGTGTCATCAGGGGAATTATGCCTAGTTTTGCAGCAGGCTGGAGCAAAAGGGTAAGAGGACACAATACACAGAAAAAAGTGAAAAAGTTTAAAGATGAAAGCATTACAGCATTCTTCTTGGCTTCTGAAGGCTATGCATAAAAGCATAGCACCATTTCATAAAAAATTTTAATTGGTATGTATGATTTCCACCATTTCCCATATATATTTCTCATACCAAAAATTTCTTTTTGCTTAGTGTAACAAGGCCCAGTTTTGCTCTTCTCAGTGGGAATTCTTTGATCAAACATTTAACTTCTGCTGAACCATTTCCTATCATGCTAATGGCATGCTTTCTACCATATGTATAAATGGTAGAAATCAAAGATCTTGAGAGGCAAAAAAATAGCCAAATCTAGTCATAAATCCAATTATTTTTTAAAAATAATTTAAATATTAAAGGCTCCAAATAAGAAACAGGCTATATGACCACATAATTTCAACAACAAAAATTTGGAGTGAAAGGTTATATTTACCCTGGGATATATTAGAAAAGGCCACCATATCACAGATGACATTTCTAAATATCAATTTAGCTGATCTTATGAAACACAACTCCTGTCTCTCTGGAGACAAAATGAACAAATACTCCAGTGCAAGCGAAATTCCTTAGCCCAGCAGCACTGTTTAAGTATTAGAAAAATACAAAACCTTATCCTTTTGACCACAGTTCCAAGACAGATATTAAATACTCCGGCCTAGATGCACATCTAAGCTAGACTTTATCAGCTTACCTTTACTATTCCAAACCCACAGCTTAGTAGTTTATACACAGAGTACTCATTTAATTTCAGATACTGAATATCAGAATTTATAGTAATTCTTCTGTTTAAAGAATTATACACCATGTAGAATAAGAGTTTGCACAGTATTTATTTTAGAGTTCATGAATAGCATCTGTCAAGCATTTCTGATTCTGCTATTCATAATAGCATTTCTGCTATTATGCTGATTTACTGCTTGAAGGTGTTAGAAAGTGAGTTCACATGAATGTGCCTGAGTTTTGGAACATGCCATGAATTGGATGGTTCACAATTTTCCAATGATTCTCTATGACTGCATAACATGCTTATTTATGGGGTGTTTATATTATTTATATCTATTTATGTATATTTTATATACTGGTCCATATTGGGACCAGTGTTATTTAATATCTTCATTAATGACAAAGACAAAGGGATTAAGTGCAGGCACAGTAATAAGCAGATGACACCAAGCTGAGTCATGATGTTGACACACCTGCAGGCTGGGATGCTGTCCAGAGGGACCTGGACAAGCTTGAGAAGGGAGCCCATGGAAATCTCATGAGGTTTAACGAAACTAAGTGCTGCACCTGGGGTGGGGCAATCTCCGTTATAAAGGTTGGGGGATGAAGAGATAGAGAGCAGCCCTGCCAAGAAGGACTTGGGGGTGCTGGTGGATGAGAGACTGGACACGAGCTGGCAATGTGCACTTGCAGATCAGAAAGCCAATTGTGTCCTGGGCTGCATCAAAAGCAACATGGCCAGCAGGGCAGCAGAGGTGATTCTGCCCCTCTACTCTGTTCCGGTGAGACTCCACCTGGAGTGCTGCATCCAGCTCTGAGGTCTCCAGCACAGGAAGGACATAGACCTGTTGGGAGAAGTCCAGAGGAGGCCCACCAAGATCATTAGAGGGATGGAGCTCTTCTCATACAAGGAAAGGCTGAGAGAATTGGGTTTATTTAGCCTGAAGAATAGAAGGCATGACCTAATAGAAGGGTGATCTAATTGTGGCTTTCCAGTACTTGAAGGGAGCCTACAAGAGATCTGGAGCTGGAATTTTTACAAGAGCATATGGTGACAGGACAAGAGGGAATGGTTTCAAACTAAAAGAGATAAAGTAGATACTAGGAAAAAATTCTTTACTGTGAAGGTGATGAGGCACTGGAACAGATTTCCTAGAGAAGTTGTGAATGCCCCGTCTCTGGAAGTGTTCAAGGCCAGGTTGGATGGAGCTCTGAACAACCTGGTCAAGGGTAAGGTGTCTCTGCATGTAGCAGAGGGATTGAAACTAAGTGATCTTTAAGGTCCCTTCTAACCTAAACCATTCTATGATTCTATTATTTTGTTATTCTACGTATACTACTTAGGAGTGTGTAACATAGCTACGTTTTATAAATTGCCTTGTCATTGATATCAACACTGTAGGTTAAAAAAAATCACAAAGTTCTGTATTCTTCATGTCTCCCCATATTCAGAGAAGTTATTTTTTTATCTCCTGTGCAGGAACAATTCTAATCAAAATGAAGTACATTTCTAGCAGACTAGCTAACAACTCTTCATTTTCATAAAGCATCCCAACTGAAGTGGAATATGCTTTCAATTCAAAGAGGATTACAGTCTTTTTTTTTTTTTAGGGTTATGTGATTTTAAAGCATTTTTCTTGGAAGAAGCCCCAAATATCTAAAACTTAATTTTTACCATTTCTGACTTTGTATGACCATTTATTGAAATTTTGTAATTACATATAAAAATAACAAAATTACTGTATTTTTTTCATTTTCCAGGTAAGGAAAAACATCTTAGTGTACTGTATTACTGTATTTAACACAAAGAACAAATAAAAGCTTACAGTATTGAATATGAATATTTTTAAAATTCCTTTTCAAATATTACACTGTTTTGATTATAGATATGTTGGGTTTTTTCATCAACTGATTCTGTTTTATTATTTCCTTATGTGAACACATCTTTATAATGGACAAAATCCAAATGCATGGAATAAATATACCTATTCAATAATAAATATACCTATTCCGAAAATTATAAAAGACATATATACTCTATATTCTATGTATTCTATATTCATACATACTCTAATATTCCAAATTAGTATATGTAAATTAGCACTATATGTGAGATTTAGAGACACATCCTGTTTTCATTAAGAAGAAAAACATTTTTTTCCTCTGTAGGAGGAATAAGTGGAATTTAAAACGTTTCTAGTCATTGCTCTTCATAAACTCCAGTTTTCACAACTTCTGTTGATTGGCATATGACCTTCAGCATTCCAGAGTGCAAAACTTCTGCTTCATGCACACAAGCCTGATTTGTTCTTATGAAATTTAATGTAGGCATATCCTGAAGCATTTGATTTAACATTTCTGTGTGAGTTGTGTCCACTGTTCAAAGAAATTAACCTATCTGCATTTAGAAGCCAGTAAGCACCATATACTCTGAAAGGTTTCCTTGAAAACCTCTTGCGAGTTGTCATCATATATTTGGGTCACTAATAATAAATTCCTTATAAATAAATTATAAGCTGTATTTCATGACTGGAAACATTTAAGAAAAAAAAGCACATGGAAAAAAATAAAATAATTTAGTATTGGATAAGAACTAACTAGGACAGTGAAAAATAGGCCTAGAAATTCAGAAAATGTGATTTCTAATCCTTCATTACTTAACCAATTAGTAACAGCTTACTGAATTGTAGTCACAGTGGGGTTAAGGCATATAATTTCATTAAAATTTATTTTTTCCTATTTCAGAGAATGCATATATTAATCAAAAAAACTATAAACATTCAAGACTATTAATTATCTTCAATATCCTTCATCCTTTAGTGTGAACATCACAATTTTTTTTTACATCATTAGAGCATTCAATACCTCCTGATGAAAACAAACTTAACAGTTTATAAGCTGCAAATTTTTTGTGGAATGTTTTGAAATCAGAAAAGTGGAGCAGAATCAAATAACTTTTGTGGAAATTGTGGGATTTTTTTCCCCCCATATTTGAAAAATCTTTAAATTCTTCTTTTTTTTTTTTTTTAAATCAATGACTCATTTGAAAAACAACTCTTTCTTAAACATTATGGTCATCAGTTCAGATTTTCACTACTCTCCCGCAAAATAGTAAGAGAATGACAAAGGTCCTGACAAAAATATAGTTCTATTGCCAAATTATTTCTAGTATCATTTAATGTGGTACCATTTAATGGACTATTTAATGTTGTTTACATTACATCTGGTCCATACTTATTTATTTTTTCATTGTCATAACAATAAACCCTGATCCAAGAAAGAATAATATCTTCTTTTGTAAGCATTTGAAGGCCATATTAAAGTGTTATGCAGAGCTATAAAGTAATTGGGTATACCACAGTTATAAAAATACTAGTAAAAAAAACTTTGGTATTGAAGAATGTTAAAATATTTTTCATTAATAATAGTGGATGGAATAGCATCTGTTGGGTTTGAATTCAGCAGATTTGATTTGAGTTTGTTGTATTGTACTTATTTATTTTTGTACAGAAAGATGAGTGGCTTTGGATTACTTGGGGGTTAACAAATTCTTTGTTTCAACAAACAAACAATTCCCCTCCAAATCTCAAAACTACATACTTCTTTTCCTTAGATCAATATCTTGAGTTCTGTTATTGACCATTTCCTGAATATCACCACCATCCCTTCAATTGAATTAGAATAAATTCTGATGTAAGGTATTGCCAAGCAGTTTTTTTTTCTTCTACAGTACTTATAAATATCTATGACAGAAGTGATTTCTTATACATATAGGGCTGCAAATACATTTGTCTTAACTAGGAAGAAAGCAGTGCAGAAACACTGGGGTTTATTGTTTTAGGACAAAAAAGCAACCACACGCAGCCACAAAGGCAGAAATGGCAAAACAAGATGACTGTATGAGCCCATAACTCAGTTATTTTTTATAGATAATCAAGGACAAATCTTTCTCCTCATTTTTCTACAAGAGCTGCCACTCAAGAGATGACATGAGGTTCCAGTAAGATACAATATAAAACATCAGTTACCATCCATTACCCACTAGGGAACCAACGGTGGTATTGTAAACAACTTTGAACATCTGCAAGAGGGTTAGTTACATCACATGCACTGTACATTAGCTACTCACATCTTATTGTATGTTTTTCTCTTTTCTGTAACAAAATAACAGACTCTATTTTCACTGAATAAAACACATTTGGAGTAGAAAACAGTTCGTAACAGTTACAGCTACTGCATTTGTCCAGAGTCACATTACAGATGTGGCAAACCAGACGTCTTTTAATTTATCCTACATTGATTTTTTTTTTTTTTTTACACTTCAGAACAATGCGCAGAAAGATTTTTAAGAACCTAGAGTTCATCCTAAATTAAACCTAAATAATAACCCAGCTGTGAAAAAAAGACATTAATGAATTTTTAAAGTTCAATAAAAATTTGTTAATGAATGAAGTTTAGAGTTTAATAAAATGGGACATATATCTCAAAGAGAGTTAACTATCTGCTATTCTTTATTCCTTCTTGTCGCAAAAGTTGAGGTGTTCTCTACCACAGTATTTGTGCTTCCACATATTGTAACATGACTGTAAAATATTTAAATACTTTTCAGTATAGTAATTTATGTCATGTCTTGTGTCAGAGTACTTGATAAGAGTACCCATTTATTATTTTTAACCCTCCCTTCTCTTCCCTTTCCAAACTATCCTAAGTCTTCCCAAACCTCCCCAACACGTGTGCAAACATGCTAAAATATCTGATTTATTTCTACTTCTTAAAAGTTACCTTAGTTACTTTTCATGCAAATAATTTTTACTTAATCTTTTTAATAATGTTTCAGTTAAACAGTGAAACACTAGAATGAAGCCAGATAACACAACTTTTTCCACATGCATACTTACTAAGAATATACATCTAGATTAAATGTATTAATGAAAAAGAAATTAATGACATAACCACCTAAGTAAAATATTCAGAGTTAGTTCAGAATATAATATTGAATAAAGGATGAAGGAAAAGGTGCCAAGGTGAGTTTAAAAGTTTCAGTTGTATGAAAAATTTCTATAGTGGCAGAACACTTATTTTTGGCAATATGATTCCTTTAATTAAATTTTAAGAGCTCAATTTTCAATATCAAGCGTAAATATTTGACTTTTTTATCTTTTAAAAGCATGAAGATCTATAATTATACCTTCAGTACAATTTTTTTCCTTAGGCCAACAAAACCACTGGATTTTGCTGTCATGCAATGAACTATTTCTGATAAAGATTATTTGTAATATTTTATTCCAGAGCAGAGCATCTCAATGGTGTTACTTCTGTCATATCACTGTATTATCGTAAGTCTGAAGTATAACTTCTTTGGTATTGTTTCTAAAAAATCCCATAAAATTCAAAGAATTTAATGCCTCCAACATGCCTTCTCTACCTCCTTCATAGCTGAAAATGAAGAATTAGGAGAGTCCACTATTGGAGATTAGATTAAGACATGTCATAAGTCTATAATAAACCTTTAAATAGAATATATCTGAGTGCTGCCTCTGATTTGATTTGATTTGATTTTTGAGGTTTGCATGCACTGCACTCATATGCTAATGAAAACAAAAATTCTTTCAATATGAACAATGTGTAAAATGCTAAACCATACTGCCCTCCAGGGAAAAGAAAGATACTTATGATTTATGGTTTAAAGTGACAATATATGGCCCACATTTTTATATAAATATACAGATGAGCAGAAACACACAGTGTGTATACAGACTCAGACATACCTACATCTTGCCCTTCAAAGTGTGTAATAAGATTTGAAAGTGTAATTGTTACTAACACAAATCTGAAGAAATTGAGACAGCAGAGATGTTGAGACATATGAAAAATATGTAAGAAAATACAGCCTATTCTCACAGTTTGTATGAACATAAAGGGTAGTACTGAGAATTCCAGCAGAGTTTCAGAGTATCTACAGAACTCATCAAATAATCAATATCTTACTTCAAAAAAAAGGAATCTTGGAACTGAATGAACATCAAAACCAAAGTGCCCATGTTTTTATGCTCTGTACAGTGCTAAAAATACATTCATTCTTGGTGTCCTTTGTTACAGAACACTGTGATTATTTTTAGTGTCATGCTATGGCAACAATAAATCTGCACAGACTTTTTTTATACGGTTTAATGCTCAAAGTCTAGTGATGTACAAACTATTGGGTTAAAGTAGTACTGGGTTCAAAGACCTGACACAAACAAGTCCTTATCTAACTGAGCTGACTATAATAGTATTGTTGTAATTATTCATATCCATATGAATCCACACCAATTTTTCAACTACAATAATGTTCCAAATAAAAAGAATATGCATAGTCCCTATCATACAAAGGTTGATAGTCTGAGACCTGGTTAGCAAAGACCTTCCTGTTTTTTTCACCCAGAAGAAGCTGGTAGGATAACCAGGTAATTTCTCATGTTTTGATTGACTACACTCAGAGGACATATTGGTGGATTCAGGTACCTTAATATAATACAAATTTTAAAGCCATTTATTTTGAGAAAAGTATGAAAATTGGGGTACTGCAGCCCTATGTACTGTTATACACCAAGATAACTAGTGACTAGTACAACCACTGTATTAGTACTGAAGTACACAAGTACTGAAGTGCCTTAATGCAGTATGAAAAACCGAAAAAGATCTACGTAGATTGAACAGTAATACTAAGCTTACGTTCCAAGTACTGCTAAAAAAATTATACAGTTGCCTCTGTTCTATTGGTAACACTTGAGACTGAACACCTATTGACCTTAACAGTCCAACTTTGGGCGTTAACAATCACTCTGTCTTCTTTAATTAAGAAAACCCTTTCTAAATGTGGAAGTCAAAAGTCTGTCATTGTCACAGCAAATTAATTTTACACCTCAATCCAGTTTGAACCCATTACTGCCAAAACTTTAAAGCATGTCTTTAAGGCAAAAAACTAATTTTCAAGTTGGAATGCAACGTCTCTCGAGAATCTAAACTCTTATTTTCTGAAAAGTTCCAAGTAAGCATAAAGAATGAAAATAAATCTCCTTGATCCCAAACACTGACTGCCTCTTTTCAAAAATTATTTATTATGTTTCATGTTAATGTTGTTTTCAAATCTGTAGGATTAAAATATTTCTTTGAGGAGCTTGGCAGTGTTGTAATTGAGCATTAACAGCCCATGAAAGACAAAAAATTGCCCACTTATTCTGGAATAAGTCCAGAGGCTTGAGCGGAGTGTTGTTTATATGCTTTTCAGTGCGAAAAGCTATAGAATGAAAGATGAGCAAAAATAAGATACACATGGTCTTCACAGGAGTTTTGCCGTTAGACTTCAGGCTGGATGAGAATTGAACACTTCGATCACATCTGCAGTGATTTATTATATGTGAAAGATCATCACAGAAATAGTTTTAAGAGGATCTACCCCATAGAAGATTATAGACTAGTTTTCCTGTTCCTCGTTATTTCATTCTAGGACCTTATGTTCGTTCTCTGTATAGCACAATTTCGAAGAAAATTTTAGATTTATGGAATTAATATTCTCTAAATCACAAAAACTATTCTGGTATGCAAATCCAAAAAACCCTATTTATTAGATTTAAGAAGTCCCAATAAGGTCAATGGAAATAAAGTTTACTCTCAACATAACCATCAGTTTCTGAAACAAACAGAAACATCAATAGTTTTCTTCACCTAATCAATGCAGACAGATTGATTTTTCAGAGGGCAGACTATTATGTATGTCTAAGTACCATGACCTTTCAGATTTTACCAACAATATTCTTCATGTAAATTGATCCACTTTATACCATGGGAGCCAGGGATGCAGAACTGCCAAAAGCATTCACTTCCACTTAGATAGCTGGAAATATAAGTTCTCATGAAAAAACACCTTCTTCAATCGCAGTATGTGGCTTCTATATGTAATGTGATGAGTTGTAAATGTCTAAGACAATTCAGAACTTTACACCTAGTAATCATAAAACCACAGGAGTGTGAATGTAGAGTAATTGATTTAAACTTATCAGTTCTAGGCCATTAGGCTTGGTAAAAGGTATTTCCACTCAACTATACAGAAACCCATTACAGTCATTTCCATTTGAAGGTCAGCAATCACTAGTGTTGACCTTCAACATGACATAAAGGTTGTTAATTGATGAATTTACCAGAGCAACCAACAATCACAAAATAATACTAAAAAACCAACCAAACAAAAACCTTCCAAAAAACCCCAGCTCATATTTAATTATTCTGAACAGAAGGAACTTCATATTTTGGTGAATTGGGCTAGACACTCTCCCTCTTCTACTGCTTTATAGCATCTTAGCCATGTTCTAATGCAGATACTGTCATTTGATACTAAGTGAGAAGCAATAGGGCTCTAAGGGCAGAGGTTTGGCTGCCTGGGCTCTGGGTCACTTTAGATACAGTTGACCACATGCCCCTGCTCCCATTTTAGAAAGAACCTTAAGTAAAGCTCTTCCAGAAAGCTCTGTTGGAAACCAAAAGCAAGTGCTGCTCAGCTCCTGGCTTTCCGTCCCTTAGGGAACAGGTCAAATGTTGAGGTAGAGTTTAACATACTGTTTTTGACGCTGATACCAAAATTACAGTAGCACAATGTAAGAGGAGTTCTGGATTCCAGATACTTATAGGCACAGCATACAATATTGGCAAAAAAAGCAGTCTCCACTGACTAATCATCTACAAAGTTACAAGGACCCCTGTCGAACTCTATAGTAACGAAAAAAATATTTTCTAGACAGCGTTTGGAAAGGTTTCTACAATCTTTCTTAAGGTGTACAATAGTGTGTTAAATACAATACACTATTTGGTACTAAAGAAATTACATCTTTCAATATGGTTGCCACATTTGATAATGTGTAAATAAATATCCTTGGTAAAATGTGTGGTTTGAAGTAAGGATTTATTAAGGTATCTAAGCATTCCTGCTAAATGACTTCTTGTTTGAGATTTCTGCTTGTAGATAAGAAGTGAAATAATGTTGAAGATTATTTGTTTTCTTCTGCAATTTGCTTCCTGTCTTTCGCCTCTTATATGACAATTCATTTTGAGAATACCTTGATTTTTTTTAACATATTCACTTTAAAACTATATCTAAACAAAGAGACCATATTTCACCAAAGTGAAAACATATTCTTCACTTACAAAAGAAAAAAAAGGTGTAATTTCTTTCACAGTATTTCTGCATTTAGAAGGGCAGTTGTAGGGTACAACATAGTATTTTAAGAAATGCTTTTATTATCATCAAGTAAAACAAAATTTTGTTCAAAGCATCTTTAAAAAAAAAAAAAAAAGGATTTTACCTTCAGATAGGTTATGTAAGATAACCGAAATTATTTCTCTATCTTTCTTTTAATCACAATTTTTCTGGAATGAAGAAAGACAGAGAGGTCAATATTCCTGAACTGAGAAAAGCAAAGCATATGGGACCAGACGGGGTCAGACAGGAGGAGTTCCAATCTATAGATAAATATTTATGTCATTTGGGACTTATCTTTCTCCAGTCTCCACAAACAACAACTGATATTTTTAAGAAATCTCTCCACAAAATTTCCTTATCTAATGACAAAATAAGGGCTGTTATTTCTGTTATCTCTTTGGCACAGGAAGTAATTTTTATGCAGTTCTTAAGCCTTAAGGTGCTGTGCTGCCTTTTTTTTTTTTTTTTTTTCAATAAGGTCCAATGAAGAAAAACCAGATTATTTTGAATTAGATTATTCTTTCCATATAGAATCGTGGAATGGTCTGGGTTAGAAGGGACCTTAAAGACCATTTAGTTCCAACCCCCCTGACATGGACAGGGACACCTTCCACCAAACCAGGTTGCTCAGGGCCCCATCCAACCTGGTCTAGAACACTTCCAGGGATGGTGCATCCACAGCTTCTTTGGAAAATTTGTGCAAGTGTCTCACCATGCGTTTTTTTCCTAACATCTAATCTAACCCTACTCTCAGTTTGAAGTCATTCCCCCTTGCCTTGTCACTACATACCCTTGTAAAAACCCCCTCTAGGTCTTGTAAGTTCCCTTCAGGTACTGGAAGGCCACAACCAGGCCTGTCCTAAGCCTTCTCTTTTCCAGGCTGAACAACACCATTTCTCTAAGTCTTTCCTCATAGGAGAAATGTTCTATTCCTTTAGTCATCTTGGTGGCCCTCCTCTGGATTTGCTGTAACAAGCTGATGTCCTTCCTGTGCTGGGGATCCAAGACCTGGACACAGAACTCAAGGTGAGGTCTCACCAGAGCAGAGTAGAGGAGCAGAATCCCCTCCCTTGACCTGCTGGCCATGCTGCTTTTGATGCAGCCCAGGACACAATTGGCTTTCTGGTCTGCAAGTGCACATTACCAGGTCATGTCCAGTCTCTCATCCACCAGCACCCCCAAGTCCTTCTTGGCAGGGCTGCTCTCGATCTGCTCATTCCCCAGCTTGTGTTGATAATGGGGGTTGGCCCAACCCCCTTGAACTTGGTCTTTTTAAACATCATGAGATTTCCATTGGCCCATTTCTCAAGCATGATATACTAGGAAAATAAATAAGAAAGAAAGAGGGAAAGGAAGGAAGGAAGCAATTCGGTATGCATAACACAGCAAGGCATAGCGCAAGGTATTCCAAGCATCTGCTGCTCATTGCTTAAAGACTGAAATTTCCAGAGTTAATAAGAAATATCACAAATAAGAGTTCAAGTCCATAAGCATTCATTCTTAAGAGGAATACTGCTGAGGAACAATTCCTTCTGCTTTTTTTCCAAGACAGTTAAAAGATGCCTGAAACCGAAGGTCGAATTAGCCAGCCTATCTCTAATTTTTTTAAATTTATTTTATTTTTCTTGAAAAAGAATGTGAATCATAGGATATCCTGAGTTGGAAGGGACCCACAGGGATCACCAAATTCCTGTTCTTGCAACAGGTGAATTTGAAAATTTGCTACTTCAAAGGATTCAGAAGTCAATCAGAAGAACTCTTTTAAAATATTTTGTAACTGTAAGAATTACCTTGCCTACTGAGACAAACTTTCAGATATTCCACATAGGGACAAAGTTTTTAACTCAAAAGATTAATCACTGGATCTGTCACATTTGACAGGATGAATTTAAAGGAATGATACTTTTACAGAGCATCAACACACTTTATATGAACACATATATCG
Source organism: Pachyramphus minor (assembly GCA_013397135.1). Taxonomy (NCBI): domain Eukaryota; kingdom Metazoa; phylum Chordata; class Aves; order Passeriformes; family Tyrannidae; genus Pachyramphus; species Pachyramphus minor. The sequence goes on along the minus strand of VYXB01000861.1, from coordinate 14,961 downwards.
CACCTTTACCAACTGACAACTTAATAATGAGACAAAAGAAAAAAACAAAAAACCCTGCCAAAAACACCAAAGGGAAAATTCCAGACCTTGTATCAACAGCAAAAATGTAAAGAACATATTTCAGGAGTGCATAAAACAGAGAAAAACAGAATTAAAGATCTAAACAACTAAACTTAAATGAAAAATTTGAAGCATATTAATACTCTTAAAGTCATACCACTAGTCAGACGCAAATGAGAGATTAATTTTTAAATCTATTCTTGGACTTTCAGTTTTTCTTATCAGGAATTCTGAATTAAATATTTTTGAAACTGGAAATAATTTGGTGCGAAAAGTACCGTGCTGAGAGTTGATCCATAACAGTTTGTAATCTAGTAATTTTTTTCTCCTTCTTTTTATTAACTATCTGCACAATTTGCTAGAGAAAATGAACACATCTGCTAAACCCTTTTTATTTGGTTTTAGTTCTACAATTAAGTGGGTTTTCTGAGGAATTGAAATGAACATTTCACCAGAAAGTGATTAGAAAAAAAATCATACAACTGTAGCCCAAGACATAATTCTGACAAAATATATTGTGTTTTAGAAATCCGTTAAGGGAGCAAACTGTGCAGCCTGTACTGCTTTATCATTGCAACAACCAGCCTCAGAAGTCTGCATAGTAATAAATATAACTCGGCATTGGACAAATAGTGCTGGATGAAGACCAAGGGATTTAACAATAATACCATAACTATGTCTTTTTTTGAATTTTGTTCTGATGAAAAGTAAAAAAATATATCAAAAACTCAGTCCAAGAGATCTGTGACACAAAATCAGGAATGAAACACATGGCAATTATTATAAGCCCATAGCATACAAACTCCTTTCTTATCATCCAGGCAAATTATAAAACTCCTCCTCCATACCTTACTGTGTCCTCAAGCACATCTGGCAGTCCACAGGCATTCAGTCAGAGGGTAGACAGATCACAGTTTGCTGTTGTCACTGTTGACAAGGAAGCAGTTTCCATCTGCTTTTGCATTTGGCTCATTCACACCAGTAGGTCAGCACAGCAGAGGTTGGTAAGCAGACAACAGCAGCAGGTGCTGAGGCCCATCCACAAACACAAGGGTCTAGACTTTGCCTCTCCTATGGCCCTTAATCCACATGTAGTATAATGCCACCCCAAAAACTATCAATGCTCCAGCCCCATCCCCTCTCTTAGGGCTTGGAACAAGGACAGTAAATACCTGAAACAGAACTTCCTTCATAGTTTCATTAAAAAAGAAATTAAGTGTGCATACTCCTACATCAAATGATCAAACGTTTTTTTCCCATAGGCCACAGTTCTTCAAGAATTGGTCAAGAATGGAACCTTTCTGTGCAGCAAGACTTTTAGGAACAGACTGCAATACCTGCCTGGAGTTTGCATCCTACATATGCTTTCCGCGGGCTGCACCTTCCTTCCGAACAAGTCCACTTGTTCCAGCAAAAGGTCATCCATGGACTGTACTATAGCTATTTGCTACACCATGGACTGCCATGGGCTTCAAGGGGACAGCCTGTCTCACCATGGACTGCACCATGGACTGGAATCTCTGCTTGGGTGCGCAGAGCGCTTCTTCCCCCTTCTCCTTCACTGACCTCGGTGTCAGCAGGACTGTTTCTCTCACAAAGGCTCAGCTTTGGCCAGTGGTGGGTTCCTTTTGGAACCAGTTGGAGCCAGTTGTGTCTGGCATGGGGCAGCTCCTGAATCTCTTCTCATAGAGGGCACTCCTAAAGCTCCCCTGCTACCAAAACCTTTCTGTGTGAACCAGATACAGACAGCTTTTCAAAATATTTGCAGAAAAGAATTGAGTGTTTCCTACTTTTGAAAGTTCAAACCTAAAACATTGATGATTTAGAAAACATCTTGCTAGCTAATGCTAACCTAAATTGAGTTAGTCTTAAAAATACCTGGTGTTCATCAATCCATCTTTAAGATCTTTGGATTATTTTTTCCCCAAAAACAGGATAACCTCATCATAATAAAGTTAGAAATTAAACTTAGAAAAAAAATTAGTCTATGCATCTACAAGTTCCACAGTTCAGCATTCTGCACAAGTCCACTGCAAAATATATTCAATCGATCCAGTATTTCATAACTAGATATTTACCATAATCATTAGAGATTAAAAACCTGTTATTATTCCTGAAAAATAATTTGTAAGTTTGTTTAAAGGTTATAGTCACAGGTGAAATAGAAAGTATTTTTCCATAAAACAGCATGTTTTGGGTATTGAATTATACCATCAACAAGAGCTTTTTTTTCCTTCATTTTATCCCTTCCTAGATTAACCAGTCAGATTCATGCTATTTGTCAAATAATATAGCTATTAATTTAAACGGTATTTTCCATTACAATATGTACAATCGATGAAACTGCATAATAGCAGTGTCTGATCTCAACTGTTTCATCAATTATGCTCATCTTGTACAACTGAAGTCAACCTTTCAAAAACTGCATATGGAAACATTTTAAAACAACATACTGCGGGCTAAGAGTAATATTAAGGACTCACTTTTTTTGTAAGCCATAGTTAATGTTAAATTTTATGTTCAGAACTTCAGTCTTCATGGTTTACTACTATAAGTGGCCAGAGATTGCACAAATTCTATATTCTGTGGAGACATAGATATTAAAGAGCAAGATAATTGTCAACTTGAAATCATTTAGAAAAGGATGCAAGGATTTAATTTCTGTATTTTGATACCATGTTTTTGATCTTATTAAATCTTTTATTAAACAAAAAAAGTTGCTATTGTTTGCTTATACCTTCTACAAGTATGAATCAGCCATCTGTCGGTTAATACCACCATAGTGTTCTAAGCAACTACAATGAATATCCCAAATAATTTCCCAAATACAGGTTTTGGAAAAGCTAGGACATTAGATAACTGTGTTTTGCTCTGGAATTCATTCCATAACATCTTAGGCATATCCCTTTTTTCTACTTGTGAAATAAAGCCATAATCATACAGATCAATATGGACAAAGACCTTTAGACAGCTGTAATTCCAATCTTTGCTAACCTAAACACCTAACCATAACCCATATTTCAGGAATCATCCGTTTCTACTCTTCTAACCCTATATATGATGTGATATTTTATTTGGATTCAGAAATTAAAGGTTTCTGAATTAGAAGTTAAAGCCATTCTTTTCAGGTTATTTACAGTATTAGGGCAAATTAGAGAGAAACAGTTTCAGAATTTAGAAAGGTTCAGTGGTGACATTAGGATGTGTCTACACATGAATAGAGAAGTTCCATCAAAGATATAAATTAACTTGTGATGAAATCTTAAAGAAAGTCTCTCCTTCCTTAACTCCTGTTTTTCATTTAATGGCAGCAGCAACCTTAAAAAATACATTAACTATCTCTACAAATCTCTACTTTCTCCACATATGGCTGGCCAAGTCCCCAGTGCCATGACTGATTTGAACATGAACCCATTGCTGGAGTAATTTCCTCATAAGACTCTTTCTACCTTACTTTTTCCAGTTGCAAATAATTCATTTTGTCATTAAGGGTTCACCACAGTCCTTTCCTCTAATATTGCTGACTTTTATTTTTCTCATTTTGTCAGTGGGTCCTCAGTGTCACAGAAAACTCTTTATGGTGATACTTTTTAGTCTCCCTGCAGTCAGAGGCCAGGAGCCCTGCACACAGTGAGCAAGTATGTATGGGGGCCTATGGGAGGCCCTGGCAAGATGTCCTGGCTGGCAACGCTGCTGAAGACTACAAGACCACTCAGCCCTGGTGATGATGCATCCCAGGACATGCTTCTCAGCCCAAAATGGAGGAGACACACAGAAGACATCTCATAAAGGTTTTATTATCTCCCTCTGAGGCTGGGGCAGGCAGAGGCAATATCCTTGCCTGTAGATGAGATCAAAAAGTTCTGCTGCCAATCTGAAAGAAGGGGACAACAGGAACTTCGCAAAATTGCGAAATTGCAAAGTCCTTCACCTGGGATAGAAGAGTCCCTTGCAATAACAGAGGGGTTATGGCTTTTTCCAAAGTAACTGTTGCTTAGAGACTGGCTAGGCAGTCAGTCTGCTGGTGGTGTGTGATTGCTTTTGCATGCCTTCTTTTTTTTAATTATTTTTCCTTTCCTTACTCCTCCTCCCCAGTTATTAATCTGTCCTTAACTCAATCCACAAATTTTTTTCTCAATTTTGTCTTTCCAGTTCTCTCCCGCACCCCACTGCTGCGGAGTGAATGAGGGCTGGGTGGATGCTCAATTGCCAGCTGGGGTCAACCCATCATAAACACAATGCCCAGAGAGGTTGTGCAGTTGTGCAGGTTTTTGAGACCTCGCTGGACAAAATCATGAGCAACCAATTCTGACTTCAGAGCTGACCTTGCTTTGAGCAGGAAGTAGCACTGAATATTTCCTGAGGTCCATTCCATTCTGGCTTATGCTGTGATTCCACGTTTTGCTGGAATTGTAAATCAAATATAGAGGTGCGATACTAACAGACAGAGCTGATACTAACAGAGTCACTCACAGATGTCTAATAGTCTATGCAAGTAACTGTTTCGTAAAAAATCAAACAAATAAATAAACCAGCACAGACATATATTTGAAAAACAGTAGCGTGCCTTAGCAGGTGAGCATCTTTCTAAACTTATCTCCAACCACAAATAACTTGCATTACACAGAAATCAAGAAAACACTGATGTGATATGTTATGATATTATCTGATATGTATTATATGTTATGATAAAATAAATACTAATAAAGAAAAGTCCATACCTGATGTTTGCTATGTAAGATGTTTTAGAAAAATACGTTATATGCATGAACTTCAATTTGCTGTTCCTTACACATCATAGAAATACAGAAAAACCATAGAATTACATTTAAAAGCAGAAATCAAGTACAGATCTGAGTCTTTCCCAAGAGGAGTTATTTATTGTAACTAAACCCTCCATCTAGTTACTCAGAATGCAGTTATTCAATAATAAATGCACATAAATTAGATTATTTGTTATTTAGGCCAATTAAAAAAATGTTACTGTTGCTCAGTACCCAACTTGAAGGTATGCTGATTAGTTGGCAATTTTGGGGTTTTTTTGCTTTCTCCTACAGAGCTTTCAGAGTGTTAATGAAAGTGGGAGCCTTCTGGATTACTACTTAGCTATTGGCATAGAAAACCATAAAATAAAGGAAATATGCTCAGCTAAAAGTCTCTGAATAATTTATCACATAATTTTTAGCCGTACAATAATGTTAAAAAGTGAACAGATCTTTAGAGGAATATAGGAAAAAGAAGTAAGATTTTTACTTCTGTTCCCTCTCCCCTAAGAAGGGTTTCAGTGTTCAACAAGAGAGAAATGTTTTGCCTCATAGCTTCTTCTGCTTTGACCTTCATCAGGACTCTGTAGCTACCAAAGTTTACTTAATCTCTTCTGTTTTTTCCACTCTTCACTTTTGTTTCCTAGTCTTGTTAGACTTCTCATTTCTCCCTGCTCCTTTTGAAAAGGGAAAGATATTTCTTTCTGTTTCTGTACCATACAGAAATTCCAAGTCACCAAGTTACAGTTTTCCAAGTCTGAGGATGGGTTGTTCTGTCTTGTATTGGAACAATACAAGAATTGTATCTTCTTGTTTTAGGAACACATTTTAACATAGTGAAATAGTAATTTTGAGGGCAAGTGCTCCCCAGATAATCAAAGTAATACACATACCTTATTTTTAACCAAAAGCTTATGTTGTGTGTGTTTATGATCACAATTCAGTTTAGTTATTACTGGTTTATTTTTTCATCTCCAAACGTCCCTGTAGTTATTTTACCTGTGATTTCAGTTTTCTAGTCTGTTCTTCCAAACTGTGTTTTTCTGCTTCAAGTTGTTCTCTCTTTCCCCATTCAGAGGTATTCTCACACTGCATTCTTTCCAGCTGGGAAGGGTTGGAGTGGGAGGAAGAATAACCAAAAGAGGGAAAAAAGAAAGAGGAATAATATAGTTAAAAACTCCTGTTCTTCACTGGGTGAGGCTAATGGCTTCACCTGAAAGCTTAGAAATCGGGCCAAGCTATAAGTTTCCTATGTTTCATAAAGTTAAATATTTGAATTTGAAGAGAAAATAACCAAGACAGTCAATTTTTCATCAGTTGTACTTCTAAAAAAGTAAAGCATAAATAATTTTTAATATAGCAACTGGTAACAAAATTTTTCTTTTCCTGCTATTTATGGAAAAAAACAGTTTTTTAAAAAATAATGAAATGTTTTAAATAACATTGAGACTGATTTTGGCTTGACAATGTCAAAGTTCACTTTTTATTCTCCAAAAGATGAAAAATCAGCATGTTTTTACTCTGTTTACACTTTAGAAGGATGATAATGAATATTCATTAAACTGAAGAAGTTCTAAAGTATATTTTCAGTACTGCATACTGCTAACCTCATAATCAGAAAAAGGTTTTTAAGTTTTCACACTAATCTGTTTCTTGTGGTCACAGTTAATAGTTTAAGGGAAATATTATCTTTTATGGCCAATGCTGTGACCTTAATTTAGGATACCTTTATGAATTCATTCATCAGATCCACATATAGGGAGATTTAAATACATCAACAAAAAGCCATGTTACTAAGTCATATAAAGTAATTATTTAAGAACTGATTTATACTTCAGAGACAACTATATAGAGGTTTTGTCAAGGCTGCATTAAATGTTCCTCAGACGTCAAAAGAAAAATGGTAAAATGAATTTATTTTTATAACACAAAACAGGTACTTATCAGGTGCTAATATATATTGAAGAGAAGATTATTATTATGAAGTACTTACTATTAACAAGTCATTATTAACTGGTTCTTAAAATAGATTAAAAGAGATTAAGATATATTAATAATTGTGAAAATAAAAAGTTCCAGTTCTTTCAACTGAGATGAAAAAAGAACAGAAATGTTAATACATAAAACTCAAAATTTTAAGAACTTTTTATAATTTTTCAGTTCTGTGAGAACTAAAATCAATTGTTTGATAGAAATAGAGACTGATAACATTGTAAGGCAGTTCTTCATTGAAGAAACAGAATATCTGTGCTTTCGAAAGAGCCATAGAGGCGTACTTTTCAAGATATTGGTTACTTTTATTCTAAAATCAATTACTGGCCAACAATGGAAAGCTACTCAATGTAAGGCAAAGTGAATGAGTTGTTACAGCATCAGAGAAACATATTCAGACCCTATAAAGAGTAACAGTGATTATGTAGCTGAATCAAATTGCAAACTTGTCTGTTACCACCTCATTTCTGAGTAAATAAAAACAATTAGAAATTCTGTAAAGTTAAAGAGGTTCATTCAGGTTTTCAGAGGAAAGTGAAAGGGATAATTCTGCTCCACTCTGTGCTGGTGTAGCCTCACCTTGAGCATTGTGTGCAGATTTGGGTACCATAATATAAGAAGGTCGTTGGACTATTAGACTGGGTCCAGAGGAAGATGACAAAATGTTGAAAGGTCTTGATGGCAACACTTATGAGGAATGGCTGAGGATACTTGGTTTGTTCAGCTGGGAGAAAAGAAAGATGAGGGGTGACCTCATCATAGCCTACAACATCCTTGAAGGCAGGTGCTGATCTTCTCTCTCCGACGACCCATGATAAGAGTCAAAATGGCACAAAGTGACATCAGGGAAAGTTCAGGTTGGACATTAGAAAAAGGTTCTTCACTGAGAGGGGGGTTGGTAACTGAAACTAGTTCCCCTGGAAAGTGGTCACAGCACAAAACCCGCCAGATTTCAAGGAGTGTCTGCACAATGCTCTTAGTCATGTGATTTATTTTAGGTAGTCCTTCAGGTAGCAGGGAGTTGGACTCCGTGATCCTTATGGATCCCTTGCAATTTGAGAGATTTGATGATTCTAAGTACAGAGGATGACTACCAACTACTTCGTTCAGAAAACTAAATTGTCAAAGAGTTAAAAAGTGAATGTTTAAAAGCATTTTATTCTATCAGCAACAGATATTTCCACAGGCTGTTCCTTCTCATCGTGGATTATTTGCTCCCCTTAAAAAAAAAACCAATAACACGTGCAACTTCTCCCCACACAACAGTATTCCTAAAACCTTGGCCAGTCTTAACATCATGATACATTGTTGGATGGTAGTATTTGGAGATAAATCTGAAGCAGTTCTTAAAACTAAAATGGGCTTTTCATCTAAGCTTAGGGAAAATAGCAAGATAGAAAGAAAATAATGCGTTGCTTTCATATTCTTTATCATACCAGCTGAATAACTGGGAACTAATTTAACTTTTTAAACAATTACAGTATTCAGCAGTTTTCTTTGCATTATGGACTTGTTCTTGTATGAAAAGACTTAATACAGCTACAAAACTACTAATTTTGGGGGCTGGTCCACCTGATTAAAATACAACAGAGTGAGAGGTCTGTATTTTAGATTCATGCTACCTTATAATCTTTATAGGTTACTTACCAAGTTAAATTCCTTAGAATATGCTAAACATTTGTACTTAGATTAAACCGTAAGTTTAACAAGCAGTTGATTACAGCACGGTGCTAATAATACTAAGGTCATGGGTTTGATTCCTGTATGGGTCATTAATTAAGAGTTGGACTCAGTGGTCCTTGCAGGTTCCTTGGAACTCACAACATTCTGTGATACTGTGATGCTAAGCAGGGAATTAGGGAAGGATAATTTCGTACTATTGGGTTTGGGCTAGGTTTTTCTTTTGGCATGGTCTAGCAGCTAGTGATAGACTACAAGATGTTAACTTCAATGCATACAACATTGTTTGATGTTCACATGTTCCCAATGAGGTCTTTAAACTCTGCTCACCGAATTTCTGTACAATAGCTGTAAATGAAGGGGTCACATACCTCTGTTTAGCACCAAAAATTATTTTTTCCCTACCAAAATTATCCAAGTTTATAGTTGTTCAAATACTGTCTACAGGACTACAATCACAAACCCTATATTTTTTCCTAAATAAATATGCAGGCATGATGTGTTACAAGTATCCATTAAAGTCCTGGGACATGAGAGACCCTGTGCTCTTGCAAAGCATCTGCCAAAATACAGAGCTGAAACTGTAAGCCTGAAAGATCACCTTTTCCCAGTGTTGACACTAATCAATACAAATTCATTTTTGGCAGACTTCAAATAGAGAGAAATCATGAAACCATCCAAGGTTGAATTTCTGTCAGGCAATTATGCAGAAGATGACTACCAAACCAAGATTTGATGTCAAAGATAAATTTACTTACCTCTGTGTCTGTAAAATTTCAATTCATTGCACCCAAGATGTTTATGAGTCCAATAATGATAAATTTACATATTTAATTGTCCTGATCTCAGCTGGGATAGAGTTCATTTTCTTCCTAGTAGCTGGTACAGTGTTGTGTTTTGAATTTAGTATGAGAATAATATTGATAACGCACGAATGTTTTAATTGTTGCTGAGTAGTGCTTACATTAGGTCAAAGTCTTTTCAGCTTCTCATACTGCCATGCCAGAAAGGAGGCTGAGACTGCACAAGAAGCTGGGAGGGGATTCAAACTAGCCAAAGGGATATTGTATTCTATATGATGCCATTTTGAAAAAAAAAAATACATGGGGGTAGTTGGCTGGGAGGGGCTGATTGCTTCTCTAGCTGGTCATCAGTCAGCAGGTGCTGAAAAGCTGCAATGTGTGTCACTTGTTTTATATGTTCTTTTATAATTATTAATATTTTCTCTTCCTTTTCTGTCATATTAAACTGTCTTTATCTCGACCCACAAGTTTTACTTTTTCTTCTGATTCTCCCCCTCATCACACTGGAGGGGAGTGAGTGAACATTTGTGTGGTGTTAAGCTCCCTGCCTATGTATGTACCATATACATAAGGAACTCCATAATAAAGTCAGAAAAATAAAATCTACTTTACTTCTCTGTCATGCATGTCATTCTTCCAAAATGAGTAGGGAAATTAAAGCAAAGCAAAAAAACAAGTCTGGAATTTAGTTAGGAAGAACAAGCAAAATTAAATAATTTGTGATCTCTTTAATGTAATTTTCTGTAAAAAATCTTGTAGGGATGTGGGTTTTCAGAATACACCCAAGTCTGTCCAACCCTCTTTGAGATGTTTTAAGAAAGTTCTTTATATCATGGATGTTTTCTCTTTCAGGAAAGATTAAGTGCAATGACCAAAGGCAATGCTAGGTGTTAACTAGATTTTTGAGAATATATTCTTCTCCTTAAAACAAGGCAAAAC
>VYXB01000860.1:296778-308176 GCA_013397135.1 Pachyramphus minor | reverse complement strand
GCCATGCTGGTCCTCATAAAGCAAGATTATAATTTTAAGGAACTTGGGGGGACATCCTAAATGTTCCAAAATCTGCCACAGACCTTTTCTGCTCACAGTATCGAAAGCTTTGGATAATATCTTTAAATAAATCAACTTATTCATAATTAATCATTTTCATCTTGGAAAATCGCATGTTCACACTTAATCAAAGTTCACACCTAATCTTCAAATATAAATTATACTACATAAGCTTTTGAAGCTTTTGACTAAAAAACTCGCACTGGGTAAGTATCAAAGGCAAGGTGAAACTTTTCTGCTAGTTTGCTATTCTCACCTCAACTTATGACTTCATAAGTAACAGTTTTGTTAGGTCTCAGATAGGTCTCCTTTGTGTATAACAAATTATTTTTCAGTCCCTAAAACAGGAGCTGAAACGCACCATCAAGTACTCCTTCACCCTTGTTCGGTGAAGCTCTGAAATACCTATTAACTGCTTTCTAGAGACACAAGATAGAGACATCAAACAACTGTCAGCTGAATATATTTTATAAATGATTCAAAAAAGTCTAACTCCTGCTTTCAACATTTTGCTACTAAAATCAGTTTGTGCAACTGCATCCCTGAACTGCAACAGCTCAGCTTCTACTGTTTCTTAATGGGATCAGGATGAGCCTCAAGGAGCTCTTTCTATTCTCTCTGGTAACACCATCATCTGCACACACACTGAACATGAGGATCTGTGCTGGGCCTTAGCATAAGAAGCATTTTGTTGTGTGACATTCAGGTTGATTTTTTTCTGTCAACCCAAAGATGACATACAAGCAGGTCATTGCAAAGGAAGTCTTTGTTAGAGCCAGAAAACTAATGTGACTTTCTTAATAAGAACCCCATAGAAGTTTCTCCTTGACCAAATTTAAGTGCCCACTCATTCCTACACATAAATCCTACCAATGTGAAAGGCTGCTATACATCCAACAACACTGTAACCCAGACCTTCCAAAGCCAGAATGGAGCCAACTATAAAGTAAGAAAAAAAAAAAAAAACAAACCCACAAAAAAAAAAAAAAAATTGTTGTTATGAAACATGGAAAGTTAAAGAAGTTAGACAAGTTTTACTACCGTGATCTAAAAGCTTTCCTGCCCCTCCCTTGCCAAATATTTTAAGTTTGAGGGGTTTTTTCTTAATAATACTGCTCTAATTAATGGTAGTTAAGCATGTGTTTCGATTTGCAGAGCAGAATGGCTTTTTTTGAAAGTAGAAAAGCTTTATCCCAGAAGCACCTGCATTTTAAAAACAGTCTTTCCCTTAATCATTGGCTTCACTTTCTTACACTGAATACCTCTGCTAAATCAGTGAAAATCAATGAAGTGAAATCCTAAGAATGCTCAGATATTTTATTCTGCTATTCTATGTACTGTTGAAATAATGTGAAAGTGGAAAATGCAACCAAAGCTATGTAGTTTGTCATTTACCTCCGTTGTGTTTATGATGTGAATTAAACCACTTAGAGCTGGAAGCAAGAATTCCAACAAAAACAATTAGCCAGATGAAATACAGAGATTAAAACCAAACGCTGAAGAGAAAGCAGAAAACTAGAGATGATGAAGAGGAAATCATATTATTAAGGAAAGAGATAAGATGACAAGGGACCAAATAGCACTAGGCTAGAGAGAATGTCTGAGCTGCTAGGCTTAGACACTGAAGAATAAAAGACTTCTGTAAATTAAATGGCAACAGCACTCCTTGCAACAATAAGTGCTTTTAGCTTAATTTTCGTTACCATTAAGATTCTAGCAAGCATCTTGCTGCTGATGAAGTGCTCCTACAAGTCACAGAGAATGAAATAATTCAGCTTCTTCTAAGCTATGTGGAGATTTTGCACCCTCTGCGGGTCCAGGAAGACATAAAGAAACTACAAATATACCCAAGCTGTAATAAAATATATTTTGCCTTTTTTTTATAGGTGCTGCATTTATGTGGCAATGTCTGTTTTCCCCTTTTCAGATGTTCCTGACTCCTCTCCTTTATGAACCAAGCCATATATGATATTTATTTTTTCTGTTTAAGTTTTGATTAGTACAGAGGACTACTCTGCTAGCTGGGCTCAGGGCATTTGCAGTGACCACAAGTCTTCTTTAGACAATGTTTTTTTCTTCACTACTTGCAAATATTAGAAGAAAGGAGTTTTAAATGACCAAAGCCTACAACATATAAACATGATCCCCTTGTATTCCACTATATATTACATTAGATAGTCTTTCTTCTTCATATACTAGTTCATATTCTTTGTAATTCTCTGCACTTTTAACCATACACAGTAAGACTGAAAGAACAGCAATCATATAATTGAGATAAGATGATTTCAAGTAAAATCACTCAGGAAATATTCAACAAAAGGATGTTCTGTATTAAAAAAAAAAAAGGTGCCAACTTTTAAAGTTAAGACTTATCAACTTAATAATGCAATGAAAGTTCACGGTGTAAAAATCATTTAACCTAATACATTAGCACAAAATTCTATAAGTAGATATAAGAAATTAAATCAGTGGACTTTGAACTTCATTTCTTTAATAGAAACTAGTTCTCTAAAATATTAAAAGAGCAAAAATCTTGAAAGTTGCTGAGAAAAAAAGAAAAATAAATAATATTGTATTTAATACAAAAGTGAGTTCTATGGATTTGGTAAAACCAGTTATATATTTCTGTGTATATATTATCTGATACAGCTGCTCTACTACATGTTACACTGCAGCAAATATAAACAAAGCCAGCTATTGATTAAAATTTGTGATGAAAAAACATATTGGACTAGTATCAAGTGTATTTCAGGGAAAGATTGCATATTACTTTTCCTGACAACTTCAACGTGTTTTTAAAACAGACAGCTGCTTTCAATTGATTTTGAAACTTCCATTGACGTCAGTAAGAAAACAGTGTTAGCAAGGGATCTACGATAAAATAAGATGAGCTTTAGGAGCAACTGTGCTTCTGGTTATTTATTTTTAAAGTATTTTCTTCCTTTCAGTGGAACTCAGATGAAAAACACATTTATGTTTAAGAGGATGACTTCCCTGTTTGCCCTGCCTCTCTCCTTTCTCTCTGCATCTCTCAGTTCACATGTCTAATCTCATACTCTGCACCTCCTACGCAGAAGCCATTCCTAAGTTTTCCCTTGGTTTCCCCACCCGTTACAACTCCACTATCCTCCCAGTTTACTGAAGATCAACAATAAAATTATCTTAAAGCCCTGTTATTAGGCTAAGGAAGAATTCAGAAAACGTAGAGGATAATATGGACTAGGTATAAACATTGCAATTAAATTTTCACAACCAGAAGACCTAGTAGTGTGATACTTTCTTATTAAAACATTACAGTTGACTTCCAGGTAATGCTAATATGCTGTAAGGGATGACACAAATATCTTAGGAAGTTTTGAACATATCTCCAGCTCAAGAAATAGCTTTAAGATCAAGAAAAAATATCTCAAAATTGAAGGAAGAATAGCAGCATCTCCTGCAAACAATCTAGGGAAAGGTAGGGCCTGTGATCTTCATTCCTTTATAACAGCAGAGACTTTTTCAAACTTTCTTATACTTCTACCATAAAAAAGAAGCATAAAGCTACTTAAAATGACCACGTTAAATAATTTTCTTAGGAAAAAAATAAAAATTTCTCTTTTCACTTAAGCCTGCTGTTTTCCCTAAAGCTATTTAAAAGGTGGATTCTATGTAACTGGATTGTTAGTATAGTTCAGCTTTGTTAATAATTTGATTTTTTGAATAAAAGAAAATAAAATTGTCATTATACCTGTCCTGAACTGACTTCAGCACATAGTTGTCTTCTCTTCCCAAACAAGGTTGTAAATTTCCATTCAGAAACACATCTGCAGAGAGTCACAGAATCCTTTCTTTTTTACCCTTACACATCAACCAGGTTGAAGATTCTACTGTAAGAAAAAAGTCTGTAGATGAACATGAAAACAAAAATTTAAATTAAGAGTGTAACAGTGCAATAAATGTAAACAACTCTGTTTACATGTGGTTACTCGCCATTTCTAAGTGTGTGAGTCAGAACAGGCAGGCAGCTAGGACAACCACAAACTCAGAACTCAAACACAAAGAGTAAAGCGACTTCCATTACCTCGCTAATGAGGGGATCCTAAAAGCAACACCAGGGCAGAGGTACACAGGCAGATACAAAGGCACTGTTAAACTCAGTCCGTGCTGGAATATCAGTGGCCTGCTGTTCACACAGGTTAAGAGACCCCAGCTGCAGGGTCACTTGAGCATATTTACCAGTTGGTAACCATAACTGCCAGTTTTCCACTCCCTTCCAACGCTAAGTATACCTCCTTCTTGACACAAGTGCATCTATTTTAATAAGACCTTCGACTAAAAGACTGCCAATTCTCTCATACTAGCAATTTTCAGAAATGAGCCATCATCTAACCCATTTAAAAATCAACTATTTCCAGTTACTAAATGTAAATATCTTCTCAGGTACTTTGTTGGATGCCACCCAGGCATATCTGTTTGTTCATAGTCAGAAAAAACTGCCTGACATTGAGCTGACAGGTATTTGCACTTCAGAGTACAAAGAACTGCATTGCTGCCTGACCAGCACATTTCCTCACCAGTCACAACTTTCCTACACTCTTTTCCATGACCAGCCACCAGCATTCCCTTTGTATTGCTTAGCCCAGGCAATCAAAGCTGTCAAGGGTCTGGATCAAAGATGATGTCTCAGATCTTTTTTAAAGTGAACTTCAGTGGAAGAACTCCAAAATTTAAAGGAGGAAACAAAGAGAGGAAGGACCCTAAAATAGGCAGCAGTCAGACCACACAACTGCTGAACTGGAGAAAGCCTTCACAGGATTTAATTCAAGGCTCTTCTGAACCCAGTTAAAGTATGTGCTTATGGACATGTTGAGGGAGTGGGTTAGGCTGCTTCAAGAGTCACTGTCAAAGCCATTAGCAAAAGTAGGTTGTAATGTAAATTTGTAAAGATGTAACTTAACAGAGTTCAATGGCAAGATTTACTCTATTAATTATTACACAGATGAATCATACAAAGGAAAATTAGATTAGAATTGAGTTTGATTTAAATGGAGAGTGAGGATGCAAAGGGTGAGGGTGCAAAGGGTAATGGTGCAAAAGGGCTTAGCAACGCTTAATCGTTGACTAATTTAATATTTATGAAGTGATTCAATAGGATGTATTACAATTACTACAGTGATCTAACTATAAATTGAAGATAGCAACATATATACTGTACTTGAGAGGGTATTTGAATCAATGCACATGCATGCACACAGACACAGGGATGTTTGTATCTACAGGCATCCTGTAAAAAGGCCACCTGCACAATAGTCACCTCCAGCACAGTGCCAGCTTTGAACACCACTACCACATTTACTATGCCCACACCCACAGGCTGCAGTTCAGGCGTGCACAGGGCCAGGCCCCAGGGGCTGCCAGGCTGCCCAGGGTGTGGCAGGGAGGTGACTCAGCCAAAGCACACTTTTTTACTGTAAAGGTGACTTAGCACAGTTGGCCCAGAGAGGTTGAATACCTCCTCAGAGGTATTCAGAAGTCATCTGGATATGTTTCTGAGAAACCTGCTCTCAGTGGTTCTGCTTGAGTAGGGGACATGGACAAGAGGACCTGTAGAGGTCCCTTCCAGTTTCACCATTCTGTGATTCTCTGCTATGTCTCAGTCTTCACCCAGTGCATACTCCGAAAAGGTGCCCAGTACGCTTTTAGACTCGCAGGGGAAAACCCCCAAGTTTTACTAAAATGTAAATAGCAATACTTACCTTCCTACAATTCATGGAGTTACATCTGTCATTTCATTATTGGTTGCAATCAATACATTGCAATGTTGTGCCACATTTCTCTCTGACACAGATGACTCTCCACATCTTTCTTCAAAAAAGAAACAACACAAAATCCACATCCTGAACACATTTCCCGTGCTCTTCACTTATTACCTGTAGATACTCACTTGCCAGCTCCACAGGAAGAGACATTAGGCTACTTAGCATTAATTCAGCAAAATAATGCACACTGTTTCCCCAAGGAACACTAACAGCAAGGCTGCCTTATGTTGGGGCTTTCTAAGTAAGGACTTTCATCTTTGAAGGTTGGACTTGATTATCTTGGAGGTCTTTT
This sequence comes from Pachyramphus minor, assembly GCA_013397135.1. Taxonomy (NCBI): domain Eukaryota; kingdom Metazoa; phylum Chordata; class Aves; order Passeriformes; family Tyrannidae; genus Pachyramphus; species Pachyramphus minor. The sequence continues at coordinate 302,023 of VYXB01000860.1, read as the reverse complement.
CCAACCTTAATGGTTCTATGATTCTATCTTGACAAAACCATTCCCAATAGCATTGAACTGCCCACAAAAGTGATTTGGGTTTTTTTGCATTTCAAAAAAAGGTTCATCAAGAAGGAGCACCATTACTCTTCTTCTAGAATAGTCACTCTAAAGGAAGGACAACTCAAAATCAGACACACCAGTAAACACCCAGTCAGGTGATACTAATCCATGGCCATGACTAACAGGGTTATGTGCAAGTCGCTGCTTGTATCTGCACACTGATTTACGAAACATCATGGGCAGGGTGCTCCAGGGAGTTGCTAGACTTTGCAGGGAGCGAAATCACTATGAATCAGCAAAAATGTTGAGGTGAATGGGCCTCAGTCAGCACCCACACTGCATCCAGGAAATGACAATAATAATAAAAATTAAAGGAAGGCTTTTAAACTCCCACGAAGCCAGCTTTTATATGGTTTTAAATTATGATAATTATCTTTCTCCATGCAGATAAAGCAATCAGGTGAAACAGAACAAAAATACTTGAACAGAAAAGCCTGTATACATAGCTGTGTCCTTTCAGCAGATCTCCCCTGCTAGCCCATGCTGAGTCTAAGTTGCCAAAATCTCTCCCTGCTCCTCCCTAGCCTGCAGGAAGCTCACTCTAAAATCGTTAATGTCTTAGAACAAAGCTTTAGGAGGGGGAAAAGAGTTTAAGACTCCGCTTAGAGACATAGATAAAAAAAAAAAAGAAAGAAAAAAAAGGACAATTATGGTTGGGTTTCATACCTTTCAGACCAAGATTTTATGTAATTAAAGTAAGTTTAATAGTTCAATTGCAACATTTTTCTAGTCTATTCTCTACATAATTTTGATCAGCTTCTATTGCTGTAGCACCCAAGCACCTCTAATAATAAATTAAGTAATATGTATATGAGATAGGCTTGGTGTAATAGCTTGTCAGTCTAATCAGAGATCACGTAAGAAGAGTACTGTGGTCCTTTCTGGCCTTAAAAACAATGCACCATTACTGAATTTATAAAATCTCTACAGACTTTTTCTGGGCTTTTTTGGTAGATCATTCTCTCTTTGCTGTCAAATTCCTCACATCTCTTGCAGCAGCTTTGTCTTTTTTTTTTTTTTTTTTGGGGGGGGGGATGGGGAGGGGGCAGGGACTGATTTGATGTATGTGTTACTTCATATTTGTTTTCAATAGAAGAGACCTCCTCTCACTGCTCTGGTTTGACCACACTGGAGTTGTCTTGTCACTTTGAAAAATTTGATTCCCTGCCTCTCTCTCTCTGCTTCATATAAATTTGGTATCTTTTCCATTCTGCAAAGTGTGATGACATCCAAGGCAGGAGAAAGATTATGATAAAGCTTGGTTAAGCCAGTGGCTTAAAAGCTAGGCCAAGGACAGCAGGAAGAGATTTTGTTGAAGTATAAACCCAGAACATGAATTTGCCAACCAACTGAAAATACTATCCTATAAAAGCATCTTAAGTAATGCAAGTTCACAAAAATTTTAACAAACCACATAAAGCACCACAGCTAATGGCTCAGTAGTTCACAGTTGTCTCTGTATTTTGATAGGCAAACATTATAAGTCCAGGCATAAAATATTTAATTCTCACTCACACTGTAGAAGTCACAAGACAACAGCAGTGGAACTTGCACAACATGTAAACTGGTTGTCAGGAGTCAGCCATGAACAAGAAGGAGTTTATAGTAATATAAGCAAAGGAAAAAAAGAGATTCCAGAAGCAAAACATCCCTACTCTGATAATAAAACTCGAGGGTCTGTGACATGAGATATCTAAGGCAGGGTGTTGAAATTACATCAGTTTCCTAATGTGAAGCGTCTTTTCTTCCAGACAGCTGCCAGCTAAGCAACCCAGTCCCTCCAGTCCCCTGGCTCTTGATTTCTGAAGCACTGCATTTGTACAAAGTCTCCTGCTGCCTTTAAATATCAACCCTCTGAATGCCTTTTCACCATATGTAAAAAACGAGGGACTTTATTTGGATTAGGGCACTACCTGTGGTCACAAATCCCTTTTCCAGACTCTGACACCTTACTGATGCTGGCTGTCGTGTTAATAGAGCCCAGGGAACAGATACCTTCACATGGGCTGAGGCAATGGTCCTGGAGGGAGCCCACTCCCCTGCTAAGCCAGGGAACACAGAATTTAGCTAAAAGAGAAGACTATGCTCCCTTTTAATGAATTCCTCTTTGAACAGCAGGAGAGCCTAATATTATCTTGGAAAAATATGAAAAATTCAGTCCATTTGTCACCACCTGAAAGTGAGAAAATCCTCCAATGGCCTGGACACCCATTGTCCCATGCAGAAATTCTCATGACATTTGTCAGGCTCTCATTGCTGTAGAACCATAGAACAATCAGGGTTGGAAATGACTTTAAGATCATTGAGTGCAACTGGTATCCAGCACCACCATGTTCACCACTAACTCATATCCCCAAGTACCACACCTACATATCTTTTGAATACTTCCAGGGATGGTGATTCTACCACTGCTGTGGGCAAAGCAGAACACGTGAACTGCCTCTCCATTTCTAAAACGGGCAAATCATCATCAGGTTTCTGTAGCCAAACACAACCTCAGGCTGATGGTCATCTTGTGTCTCTCGCCTACGAGGGAAGGCGGGGAGGTGGGGGGGCCGGCCCCGGCGGGCGTGGATCGAGGCGGGGCCGGGGCAGCTCCGGTATTTACAGCGCCCGCAGGCAGCCTTGGGCACGCAGCGGCAGAGGGACAGGTAGCCATCCGTGGTGACCATGGCGATTCCCTGCGTGGAGCTGAGCAACAAGATGAAGATGCCTGCTCTGGGACTGGGCACTTGGCAGGTACTGTGGCGGGCGGGAGGAAGGGCGGTGGTCCGGCGGGCGCTGCGAAGATGAGAAATAAATGAAAAAGAAGAACCGCGACTAAAAGCGGACCTCCTGCGGTGCGACGGGGGCTCCGGCGGGATACATGTGCCCTCGTGGGGGCCGTGGGATCGTCTCGCCGCCCGCTTGGAGCGCCCGATCGCGGCCGCTTGTGTAACCGGGCGGGTGGCCAAGGCGGGGGGGCCGCGGGCGAAGGGGGGGGAGGTCGCGGGGAGCAAAAGACAAAGAAAAGAAGAAAAAAAAATAGGGGCTAACGTAGTGGAAGGAGGCACAAAAAGAAGAGGGGAAGCAAAAGCAACCGACAAAACAGACTCAGCGGTAGCGGCTCGCAGCACCCGGATGGGATCACGGTGCGAGGGGGACCCTGGTCACGGAAACGCCTCGTGGGGGAGATTTGGGGAGGGTGAAGTGGTGAAACTGCTTGGGCAACACTGAGAGCAAACAAGGGGAAATGCCAGTGGTTATTGCGCTGCTGGCAACGGCAAAGCCAAAACGTCTTGCAGAAACAAATTCCCTTCTGTACCTGTTCCCTGCAAAAATGCTGTTTGCCAGGAAACTCAGTTGGATCTCAGTTAAATGGAGGTGATGAGGAAACTCCAGGAGCCGCTGGAAAGGGGAACTTTGTGGAGCTGTCACAGCAGTGAGCACTGGGTCGAGAACATGAAAGAGCTCATGGCTGGCTTGTGTTTGATTTTAGGCTCCTCCGGGAAAGGTGGAAGAGGTGGTGAAGGTTGCTATCGATGCTGGCTATCGCCACTTCGACTGTGCCTATTTCTATCAGAATGAAAATGAAATAGGGAATGCAGTCCAGCAGAAGATCAAGGAGGGGGTAGTGAAACGGGAAGACCTCTTCATTGTCACTAAGGTACACTAAATGCAAGATTATTTGGGCATTTAAATGTTCTTGCAGAGAAACCCTTGCTCTACCTGTAAAGTAACATAGGGACCTATTCCCTTCTCTGGCATTCACTTCATGGTTGTCTTGTTGTGTGTCATAATTATTTGCAATTTGTACTCAGCTTTATCAGGAACCATTGACAACTTAGGATAGATAGCATGGCTATTACTGATCTAATAATTTCCTTGCATTGATTATACTGAAGGTTCATTTGTACACACCTAAGAAAGATCAGGAAAAAGAGGCATACCGGTTGTCTGGATTCATCAGTGCTATGCAAGACTTTTGAAAACTGTGTCATGTACAAATCATAAGCCTGAAAGGGAATAGAACTCAAAGTATGGGAGTTCAGTCTGAAGCATTTTATATGTATTTTCTTTGTTCCCTTATCTCATCCACTTGTCTCAGAAATGCTCCTTACCAAAAAGAACACTTCAGCTAATAAGCTTATGACTTGGGGTTTTCACCATCAAAACTTTAGGATAACTAAGCTTTTCCATATTAAGCTTTGTTTTTGTTAAAGAACATGGTTTAATTTAATAATACTTGCAAGTTCTTCTATGTAAACAACTTGAATTTTGATTTCAAAAAAATTGACAACTGTTCTCACTGTGGATAGTTAAAAGGGACAGAAGGAATGAGCTGCTCAATACTCAAAACTTAGACTGAAAAAAAATAATTTTAACACAGCTTTGCTATGTCAGATACGCTTGCCAGAGTGTTACATGTATTTCTGAAAATCTCTTTTCATAAGTGGGAATACTGACTCCACCTTCGCAACTGCTGGCTTTGTGGCATGTTTGTCCTACCTTGAGAGTAAAGTGCTGATATCCTCGTCTTCAGCATGCACTGGGGAGAGAGTTGTTCTCCTAGACCACCAAGGGAGAATCTTCTGTCCCCTGGTCTGGACTGCAGGAGCTGTAAAGTCACAGTCAGGCTTGGTTTCTTCCCACAGTTGTGGAACACGTTTCATGAGAAGTCCTTGGTTAAAGTAGCATGCAAGAAGAGCCTTGCTGCACTGCAACTGGACTACCTTGACCTCTACCTGATGCACTTCCCTATGGGATTCAAGGTAGTCCTGTCCTACATCCCTTGTCTCCTTACCTGCCTAGAAACGTGGTGCATTCTTCATTATGGGATACGCTATGGTTCGTTTGGCTCTGCCCTGAATCTGGTGGTAGCAAGTATATGGTCACCAAGTAGTGATATATTTTAGCACATGGCTTTTCGTACTTGTTGGAACAAGATAGTCATAGGTATGACCACTGCTAATGTGCCCACTGGGTCTTCAGGGAAGCTGTAAGCAACATGAAATGGCGCAGTTTGGGACTGTGGCCCTTTGCTGGGCTTTGAACAGCATGAACATCTCAAATTTTGGAGATGTTGGCTTAGTCTGGAGTAATCAACAGTGGAAAATGAAGCGTAGCACAGAAAGAATGTGCTTCTTTCCCCTCCTCCCCCCCC
>VYXB01000860.1:266870-296762 GCA_013397135.1 Pachyramphus minor | reverse complement strand
CCCCCCCCCCCCCCCCCCCCAGTCTACATCTGTGTAAAATAAATTTAAAAAACTAGGAAAGATATAGTGGAGGGGCATCTATTCTTTTCGCTCTAGATCTGCCTAAGCTACATAATTGCTGTTAATCCCCACACTCCTTTGCATGCAGGGGCTGAGTTGGAAAAATATGGCCCTCATCCAAAAGAGACTACTAATGAACGTGCATTATTTTTAGTTATGCAATGAGTTTAAATAACCTGCTAGCTTGCTGCCTGTAGATGCAGTCAAAAACGCTAGTTCACAGCAGGAAATTCAACTCTTAAAAAGCCTGTGTACTTTTTGTCTTGAAATAACAGGCCGGTGAAGAGCTGCATCCTCTGGATGACAAGGGTATGAGTATCCCCAGTGATACAGATTTTCTCGACACATGGGAGGTAAGTTAATGTTTGCTCTTTAGAGCAGGTATTAACACTAAAGCTGGAGCAGAGATCTGTGTGCACAATGAAATTGAGGGATATGTTTGGGAATGAAGGATAGTCACACAAAACTGTATTTTGACCAGATAGATGCTGCTATCTCTGGATTTGGGGAGTGAGATGTCTTCATTAAGGCTAAAGAGAAGAAAGCTATCAGCATTGTAGGTGCTGTCACTAAAATAATATTTGAATACACACAATGGTAGAACCAACTTACAGATGAATCCAGGTATGACTGTTAATCTACCGTGTGTTTTAGACAGATAGGAATTTTTTTATTATTAATGGAAATACTGTTATCTAATCTAACATGAGTTGTTTGTTCATTTGTCGCTAGCTTGAGGGAAATAAAACAATGTGGTTTGCCAGTAATATCACCAACTCATGCACACTCATTGGTTATCCTTACTTATTAGGCCATGGAAGAACTGGTGGACTGTGGTCTGGTAAAAGCCATTGGTGTCTCCAACTTTAACCATGAGCAGATTGAAAGAATTTTGAACAAGCCAGGGCTGAAATACAAGCCTGTAATGAACCAGGTGAGATTTTTGTTTCCTCTTGTTAGCTAACCTTGGAGTATAGAATCACAAAATAATTAGGATTGGAAGGTACCTTGTGGTTTAAACCCTCCTGCCAAGGACAGGGAACCTTCCACTTAGCAGTATTCCTAAATATGTTTAGAGTGTATGTGTTTTTGTGTTTGTAGATAGATATTTAGAGTATTCCTGAATACCTATAAATAAATATATACATTTTCTATATGTAAAATATATTTTATATATATCTATTAGAGAATTTGCATTGTATATATTTATTATAGAAATACCTATAATATATATTTAGAGTATTCCTAAATATATTCATGCTACACTTCAGCTCTAAAACTGGCTTTTGCCATGCCATTTAAATTAGTTTTGGTGCCATGGAAAGATCTCACAAAGCATAGGTATCTGGTTGCTTGAAAGATCCTTCATGTCAATGCTACTTGTGATATGCAAGGCTTTGCTATAGTGTCAGTCTTGGTGGGTTTTAGCTGACAGAAATCTCAACAGAAAAAATTTTTGTGTACTTGTGTGTATATAACCCTGTGGAGATTTTAGAGCAATATCTCACAAAACAGTATGGATTACTGTATATACTGCATATCACAGTAATATGAAACAGATGAGAATATTTCAGTTTTGGACAATGGAAAACAGTGAAAATATCTATTACCTTGTATGGGACTCTGAAATTTCCTGCTGCATGTCCTATTTCACACTTCCAAGTATCTCTGGGACTTGTGTGTCACAGCCCAAGTTGCCGCAGGTCTATTTTTTCCAGCCCTGGGATAACCAGCAAAACCCCCACTGTGAGTTTCTGCACCAGCACAGGAATGTACAAGGATGCACTGGACTTATTTATTTTTCAACATAAAATAAACCATTTCACTCAACCTCATTATAGAAAGGAGGGTTGAAGTATACAATTATATACAAATTCTCACCACATACCTCATGAACGTAATAACAGGACAGCAGTGGCGTAGGAGCCTCCTGACTTTCTTCCATGTGCAACTTCTTTGCAGTCAGCTCAGGGTGGCGAATTCCCCTCTCTGCCAGCTGGGGAATATCCAGGGAAATCCCCACACTGTGTTGCGCAGTGCTGTGATGCTGGGCTTGGGTCTAGTGTTTGCATTGGCGAAGCTGAGCACGAAAGGGATATAGGGCTTGGAAAGATTTTACTGAGAGTTTTAAAGGTCTGGTGAGTGAACCCAACTACCTCCTCCCTCCTTCTCTGCCACCCTGCCCCCCCATTAAAAGCTGAACCTACTTTAGCAGTTCAAAGAACTTCAGGCTTTGCCTCCGGTTTGCTTCTGTGTGACCCATGCCACACACTGCCATTACAGTAGTCACCTAATCTAGCTCAAGTCTAAATAAACTACAGTTTATTCATGTCACCATACCTGGTAACTAAGCTATAGCATTTAGAAACCGCTGGGTATGTGCACAATGCCATGTAAAGCAGCGTAGACATAGCCCTATGGTCATACTATGGCTTGTGGCAAGTTGAGCAGCATCCCTGTGTAGCTCCTGTTCTTTTCAGTTAAAGAACATCTTTCCCAAATAGCTGGTTGCAACTTGCTTTCCTGGTTAGCTCAGATCATCTCCCCAGGCTTCTACAGGTATCAGGGTAGACCGCTTGAAGCAAGGAGACATTGGATGACTGAGCAGAAAATAAATTTCAGGTATTCTGAGCTGCCCCTCTGAAGAGGCAATACTGCTCTGCAGTAGTCCAGAAAGACTGATTTCCCAGATACAGATTCCCTGACACAGATAGCACTTTCGCTCCTTCTATATTCTTTTTCACTGTCTGTGTTTAATGTGTAGCATGAGAAAGCTCTATTTTCTGTGCTAGGCCTCTAGATATTGCTGTCACATTAATAACTTTTTCATAAGATAGATTTGAATCATGATACTGAAAGTCAAGTCTTCACATTTTCTCTGACCCAAGGGAAATTAAAATGTCTTGCATCCCAGTGCAGTTTGCCTCTTTATCATCCATGTTTCTGTGCTTGCAGGTCGAATGCCATCCATACCTAACCCAGGAAAAGTTGGTCAAGTACTGTCAATCCAAAGGGATTGCTGTGACTGCATACAGCCCCCTTGGCTCTCCTAACCGCCCATGGTAAGAAAGCATTGTTGTCTGTCTTTACGCAAAACAGTGCAGTTGTAGCTTGAATCTTTGAGGCAAATTATGTAAATAATGCAGGTAAAATGAGAAGTGCTGTTGATTTGTTGCAGATTGTCACACAATGTAAGGCTTCCTGCAGGGAAACTATTATCTTTCTACCATCAATATTCCTATTTTCAATAGGGCTAAGCCAGGGGAGCCTATGCTGCTGGAGGATCCCAAGATTAAAGAGATTGCAGTTAGACATCATAAAAGCCCTGCCCAGGTAAGTGGGGTTATTAGGGCAAAATATTCCTCCTCCTCAGATGTTTTCAGGCTAATAGCCAGCCTTAGCAGATATGCCTTCTTTAGAGATACAGTATAATGGGGCTGGACTGCATTTGACTCTTCATTCTGCCCAGGTTCTTAACATCATTCATGCAAATTATCAGTTATTTTCTAAGAGGCCTTGAGTATCAAGTTTTGGGGTAGACTAATCAGCAGTGATACATGGTTGGGTGTTCATCTTCCTAAACCTTTTATTCCTTTCTTCAGCTAAGTTATTCTTCAGAGAAGTTGTGTAATTTGCAGACTTATTGAATTGCACCCTCTCTGCTTATGTTCACATAGAGTTATTGAAAGGTACTTGCTTATTTAAGAATAAATTATTTCTCTGTTAGTTGCTACTCACACAAATGAGTGCAGAAACTGCACTTCATAAAAACACACACGTTCACAGGCAATCAACAACAATCATATTTTAAAGACAGGCAGAGCAGGACAAAAGATTGTATGCAATAGTTCTTTTCATTTTGGGGATGGATGACATACACACTTCTAAAATCCAGAAATATGCTTTTTTTTTTTTTTTTTTTTTTCTCCCCCTGCTACTACCCTTAATGAAACCAAAACAAATCCTGGAAAAAACAAGATGTAGAAATAACATAGGCCAGAAACAATTAGAGTTTGCCAGTAGACTGGCAAATATGCATGCAAATTTTGGCATATCAAATTCCTGTGTGCAAATTGTTAGTCTTCCAAAGAGCAAACATGGTTGTAGAAAAATAAATTGGTTTTTGCATTTAAAAAACATGAAGAACACAAAATGCACCTGAGTAGACTTCTTGGTACCCCTGTGTTCATGCTGCTACTTGTTCTTTCCTAGGTTCTGATCCGGTTTCTTATCCAAAGAGACATCATTGTCATTCCCAAGTCTGACAAGCCACAGCGTGTTCAGGAAAACATGAAGGTGAAGTTTCCATTGGGACTTCTGCTACCTTTTTTTATGCAGGATAGACACCCACACCCGGAGGTCCCCCATGTTTCCAAGCAGACCCTAGGAGTCTGCTTACCTAGGAAGGTAACCCTAGGAATAGGGTTGATACATGACCCTAGGAAGGAGAGTGCAGAGCTGTGAAGACTGAGGCTTCATCAGCTACCTAACCATCTATGCTTTTTCTCTGGGGAGAAGCATTGCATTCCTGCAGGAGAGAAATGGGTTCCAATAGAGTTGTCTGAGCTCTGCTGCCCTGGAAAGGGAATCCCAGTTTTGGACTCGACCTGTGAGAAACACTTAGCAAGTCCTGCTTTAAGGTGTAAAAAAATAAGTTGTGAACATCAGACCTGTTATGGTTTATGTCTCACTTTGAGGCTGTGGTTCCTCTGGCAGAGAAGTTCAGCTGGACATTGGCTTATAGGACCTGGCATCTTAAATGATCTCTCTGTGTTACTTTTAATCCCTGCTGTTAGGTTTGGAGCTATTTCTCCTATGAACCACCAGCAAGAATTCCTAGGTGATTGATTAGCTTGAGACAGCTATTTGCAGCTGGTACCCAGTAATCTTCTGTTATAGCAGAAAATTTACCTCTAGTTCCAGTATTTGTGACACACCAGGTTATGCATCCTGAGCACCTTAATTCTTCTATTGGTGCATTACAACACAAACTGCAGTGATGTTGGCATTCAACCACCCAGAACTCTAAGATGTTCCTATAAACAGCATCTCAGAGAGAGGAGGACTATGTTAATTACTTCATGGGTAAATTTTTATTTGGCTGAGAAATAAGAGTATTTCTTAACTATGCTTAATGTGTTCCTATCACAAGTCATAAAAGCATGAAGCATGCACAGTAGCTAACTACTCATGAACCTAAGTAAAAAGAGTACTTTTTTTTTCTTTCCCTGGTAGGTGTTTGACTTTGAACTGTCTAAAAAGGAGATGGATGTCATCCTCAGCTTCAACAGGAACTGGAGGGCAGTTCCAGTGCTCCAGTATGTTATTATCCTTATAATCCATTGGGCCTATTTCTGTCTGTATTTTCATCCCCTATATCTTGACCACATACATGACCAAAATCATGGAGAGTTTGTACTTTAAACCATGGACCCCAGGTAATGAGGCATGCCCTGGAACTGACATCAGGAGGGAGATTCATTTGGAGTGCTCCTTTCAGCATACTGGTGTTACATGTGCTTTCTCACAACCCTGTGTTCAGTTTAATGACAGTTGCAAAATTTAAGTACATTGGAAGTGGGGGGGATGGGGAGACTGCAATAAGGAAATGTTGCCAAGCTACTTTCTGTGGTACTTAAATGACGAGTTCTTTCTCTTTTCAGAGCTGTCAATCACAAGGACTACCCATTTAAAGCAGAATATTGAATGCAAGTGGTTTCTGTGAGACCTCCATTTAACTACTTTTCAGATTAGAAGATGCACTCTCTAGCTTGATCTTGATTTCTTCTTCTGTGCTTGACAATAACTATGAACAGTTACTTTTCCTCCTGTTCTAGGAGGAGATCATTAGCTGATGTAAGAATGCACCAATATGGCTGTTCGATTTTTTNTTTTAAAGATGGTTAGCAAAAATCTGGGTTTTGTTATTAGAAGAAAGACAATGTATTTCATTTCCTTTTTTTCCTTGTCTTCCTTAATTAGAGACATGTCTTAACAAAAAATCTGGTTACATACATGATTTTTCTATATTTCTGGTGTGGTCAGTCATACTGGCTCGAGTCACTGTCAAGGAATGCTCTAATCACTTTGCTCTTTATATAGTTGTGATTTTTATAGAATGTATCTCTAATACTTTAAAACTTCATACGAATAAAGTTTATTAACAAAAGTTAATCAGTGTAATGCTTAAATTGTTTCATACAGTTAGTTAGGCATGTTTTTCTAAAGCCTGGGGTTTTGCAAATGTTAATACAGATAGAAATAAATTTCTATAATTCCTGTACAAAGACAGTACATACACACCACTTTGTGGCTTAAGCATCGAACAGGATTGTTCTCTAGTTAGGACCTAAAGAACCAAGTTGCACCTATTGCCTCATGTACCGCTTCCTTTGAATACCTAGAAATTGAACTCTTGTGTGATTAGTGATAAAAGTTGAAGGCAGCATCATATCCAGTGATAACATTACATTAAAATCTTCCCAGCTGAACATAAGGGCTACCTCCAAAATCACATTGACTTGCACTGGATGTTGCAAATAGAAAATTAGATTTTTGTAACTCTGCTGGCAGCATCCAGAACAATATGTTCATACACAGGCTGACTTTACCTAAGGAAAGCACAGAAAAAGTTCTTAAAGAACATGAAAGGAAACCCTGAGGCAGACTACCAATTAATTGTTTTAAAATATTTTTATGTAGATATTGCTGGGCCAAAGCATTCTGCATGATGATAAGAGAAACTGTAGCTAGAATGCAGAGTCAGCTGCAGGAAAGCAAAGAATATTGTTTTGTCTGAAAAATCATCACTTAAAAATGGTATTGAAATATCCCAAAAATCTTACAGCATTGCTGAGTCAGCCACTAGGCTTTGCCTCTACTGAATTCTGCCAGGAGGTGGTGCTATGTGGTTAGAACAAAACATGGCCAGGCCATTTTACAGTATTTCCTAAAAATAAACGTGATTGCAGAGCACGCTTCCACACTCTCAAAAAAGGAGCAAAACAAACTACCATCAGCAAGGAAAAGTGTCACTTCAGCAAAGCTTGTGGTAACTTGTAGCAACACAGTGTGAGGCAGGAAAACAGGCCCACTTTCAAGCATACAGGCTGTTTTCAGATTAAATTAGACAGCATCCAATTATTTCTGCCTCAGTAGTTCAGGAAGCTATGCTTGCTGCAGCCTTCCCATTGCTTTCTATGGAGCTGGCAGCAGCCAGGGGGCCCTCTTTTGGATGACCATGAGCTGGTTAGAGCAGGTACATACTGTACTGCTGTTGGAGCAAAAACAAAGGGACATAGGAGGATGATGGAGCCTGTAGCTCCCCATCCTTAGTCCCTGTGATCATCCATGTGTCAAAGCACTTCCCACCAAGATAGACAGAAGAAACATAATGGCTCTCACACAGAAAATTTATTTCAAAGCAGAGAAGCAGATGGTTGTACCACTAGGTCGGAATATACTTTGCTGAGCACACTGTCTCCCAGATGATGCACAGCTCTCATCCTGTACTGATAGGAATGACAATTAAGATTATTTCCATCCTTTTCTGCCCCCCCCCCCCAAATATGTGTGTTAAAGCTGTCAATTTTGTGATTTGTCTGTCTCCTGAAGGATAGTACATCAGGAGGGACATCCTTCAGAATTCTTTGCACTAGCTTATCTTACATGGACTTAGCACAATTCTTATCCTGGTTACAACTGGTCCATTCCTACCCATTAACAAACAGGGGGGTGCTGGTGGAAATATTCCATTTACTGTGGATGCAGTTTCAGAATACACTGTACGAACAAATAATTTTTATTGCAGCTATCAGATGTATTTGAAAGATTCAGAGGAGCATTTACAAAACCCCCAAACAAAACATGACAACTCCCAGACAATGTCAGGCACAGTGTCACTCCCTGCAAATAACTATGTGCATCTCTATATGTACACAAGATCTTTCAGCCAAGCAGGACAGCTCATCTTTGGCTTGAAATATAACAATATACTTCTTTAGGAAGAAGTCAGATGCTGTAAGAGATGGAAGTGGTGAAAAGGGAGACTCTGGGGGTTCCAATGCACTACAAAGCTGTTAATAATGTGCTCAGGGGCTAATTGAGCTGCTCAGTTTATGCCACCCATATGCTGTAGGATGTAAATGCTAAACTGTATGGCATGTAAATTCAAATCAAGCTGATGTCCTATAGCCATGTGTTAAGCGTATACAAATGAAAACATCCATAAAGAAGATATTCAAGAGAGAAAGGTAAAAAGAAGCTCTGTAAAGATTGAGGTTTACTTCATTTTCTGTGGACTTGGTAGACAGCACTAATGGATGGCAAGATTTAGCATACAGTGATTTGAAACAAATTCCAAATCTGTTTAGATTTTTTTTTCTTTTTGATTATGGTAGTTTTATATAAATTAAGCTACAACGTTCTATACAATGACCTATTTTTTACCCTCTATACCCTTACCTTTTCCTCTTTTCAAAACTATACGTTCTTTTTAATTACCCATTACTGGGCAACTGACATTTATAATTTTTTAATACTTATCTCACCATACCTCTAATAGCAATTATGAAATCTCACTATAGAAAAGTGTAATTTTTTCTTTATTTTTTAAAGCTGTGATATTGGCTAATTATGTAAGTTTATTACTAAATATAACACTCTAGCACATATTAAAAGCATTCTACCATTAGTAGTGCCTTTAGGCTAAACTTTGTAAAGCTACGTGTGTATATATTCTAAATTGCATTCAATTACTAGTCACCACCAACAAAAAGAACTATCAGTACCTCTGTCAGCTAACATAATCATCCAAATTTAGATATTAACTTAAACTAGAATGGAAAAATTGATACTTAAAAAAGTATAAAACAAAAAAATAAAACACATTATTGATGCAGTATTTCTCATGACATGGGCAGCTTACAGAAAATATTACACTGTCAACTAAAGATATTTCTTCCATGCCTTAGTCTAAAGTGCAGAAAGAAAGACTTCTGTATTACAAAAGTAACCATTGTTTTTATAGGTTTACTGCACATCCTTTCTTAAGCAACTTTACTTCATGTGCATTTTGGGTTGACCTTTTATGGCAGTTGAAATCACTGTTCAGATATATAGTTATGGCTATCAGTAGCAGAGTCTATATATTTCACAGCATGGGTTTCTTTAGGAATAAAGGTTCTTGTGCAAAGGCAGTACTATTGTGATGAATCTCTAGACTGATTGTTAAATACAGTGCTAATATACATGGGTTTAAGTGGAATAATGCAAAAAGACATTTTAGTAAATAAACATAAATATAAAAAGAACAATTTAGCACTTTTTCCTTTTTTCTTTCCCCAAACTGATTGGTCCAGCATCTTTAGTGGCATTCTATGGTTCTTTCTCAAATTGCCTCAAACCTGCTGAGAAAAAGAAAGATTAGACATGGCTTGAAACAACCAAAATACATCTCTAAAACAGAAAAGGCACAGCTCTAGATTAACAATATGTAAGAAGGCAGGACACAAGCTGGGTGCTGCTGTGCTCATATACTGGGATTGCTCAGAGGTGGTCTCCAAGAAGCAAGCAGGATTTCACCTTGCTGGCCGCCAACAGCCTGGGGAAGCAGTTCAGGGAGTGCTCAGGAACACCCACACAGAAATGCAGGGGTGCTCCTGAACCCATTGCTCTTCCCAGCCACCTGTGGCCGGACTGCTAACACCTTCCACAGAAGCAGAGCTGCACTAACACTGAGTGAGACTGAAAACCCCTCTCCTAACAGTTTGGTTTAAAAATGGAAAAGAGGAGGAAAACAATTGGGGTTTGCATGACTCTAAACCAATAAGAAAAGTTCACAGGCATACCACACGTCTGGCTTCACATACGAATGTGAAGAAAAATGTGTGCACATATTAAAGTGTAGAAAACCAAAAGGTTTTCCATATTCAACCATTTCATTCTTAGAGAAGAGTCGAGGGATGTTGCAAGGCATCTTTAAAGCTATTAAACTGGTCAGTTAATTTCCATTCTTCCCCACGGGTCCTTAGGCACATAATTGGTTTAATTGGTGTTATTTGGAGTGTTTTAGGTTAAAATAGAAATTAAAAACATAAGAGGGCGATTTTGATAGTGGTTTCAAAATTACAGTATGAAGACTATTTCTTCCTTGAAAAGACACCAATGCACAGCTCCAGCATTCCTGCCGCTGAAGGTGTTTGAACTCCATTCCAGTTTGGGTATGCAGGAGTACATGAGACTCACCATCAGCCAGAAGAATTATTTTTAAAAATTACAGTGCTGATTTTTCCTCAGGCTTCACCATTACCCAGTGGCTGTGTTTAAAATCAGATGCAGGGCTGAATACTGAATTTCATTATTTGGGCTGATTTCAGAGTACTGAATCTTCCTTCTCTGCTCAAATGATATTGCTGCAACAGCTTTGTGTTTTGAGCTGCCCCCCCCTCTACTCAGGAAAGGCATATCCGTTCCCACTGCAAGCTTTAAAAGAGCCTTTCCCAGATGCTTTGCATGTGCCCTAATTTGTCAAATGGCCATTCCATTCCTCAGCCCACACGCATTTTAAGGATACTTCCCAGCTACATCAAACATGCTATAAATCTTTTGAATAAGCCTTTGGAAACATGGCTGATGCACTGCTAGTACTCAGTCCTCCTAGAAAGATGATCTAGGTTTATTTCTCAAGCATTCATGTTTTGATGATATTGCAATGGAGTTTTTGAAAGGCAAAGGCAAAAAGGGCTTTTCTGGCATGAGCATTAATAGCTGTAGAATTTTAACACTGGTGCACCTGTGCGAAAATGTGGCAACATTTCTATATTGTAATATGTGTCAAAATATAAGCATTATATTATTATATGGATAACATTATTAAACTATATGTGCACAATATTATTAAATGTGTGTATAATTTGTATAATATACATGCAATAATATTATATTATATGTATAATGTTATACATATAACATTATATTATATATGTAATAATATGTATCAAAGTATAAAAATGGGTGCAATGTATGCATTATGGTATTACTTACCATTGGCCTCTGATTTTTTCCCCATAGCTGATGCCTGTTTGAAAAAGTAATAGCCCAAAATTAAAATTCAGTGGAGGAGAACGTTGTTATATATAACAGGAAAAAAATCAACTCCATGCAAAAGACAGATTCCACATATAACACAGCTCTGCCAAATAGGTGTTTAAAAGTTATACACTGCTTTGTGCACCTCATGGTATTTGCTTCCATAGATAAAGAGGCAGATTAGTAACAGAGGACATGTAGAGGCTTCATTCCAACAGACTGACTGTATGAAACTGAATAACACCTTGCTCCTAGAAAGCCTTCAGAGATATTATCCTCTTAACAATGCACAGAAGTGTTACCTTAGAAGGAGAAGCTGGCTTCTCAACTGACTGCTTCTCCCAGAGATTACGTTTGCCGGATACGTCTCCTGGTTTCAAATCCTGCCAAATGTCAAAGAACAGAAAACAACATTAGTTCATGTGTCTTTTAATTTGTTAAAGAAAATGTTAGAATGCAACTTCCTCATAAGAAAAGTTCAAGAACATCCACCATTGGTAAGTATTACATTGTCTATCAATGATAAAGCAATTCAGTATGATACATCACATAAGGACTCTACATATACACATGCTGTAAGAGAAGGAACAATCCCACCAAATCTATTTTGTATAGCACAGACTGGTCATCACTGCACTCCCTTGGTTGAGCATAGTAAGTTAAGAGTTACTGCACAAAAGACAATTCTAATTTTTGCAGGAAAAAAAAACCCACATTTTTTCAGGGATAGTATTTTTCTTAGGGAGGAATTCAAAAGCTTGTTTCAGTTATTTTAGATCAAAATAAAAATATTTCATAAAAAAATCTGTGGAAAAAATAGAGTAGGGCTTTTAATACAACAGAAAAGCAGATTCTACTCTGCATTCTTAAATATAGATTTCAGGATTTATTACTGTAGTCCTTCATATCCATTTGAATTTCTATTGCATCATTTATAATCTTAGGATGTACCAATCACTAGCCTGACAAAAAAAAACAAACCACAAAACCCACAACCAAACAAAAAAAACCCCAAACTCAAAAAGATAAGTAAAATCATTAAAGAATAATAGTATTCTCTGAAAACGTTATGGAGACTTAAAGCAAAACTCCATAAAAAGGTTAAGCATCTTCATGGAGAAAAGGAGGGCTACAAATCAAAATTATATATGCTAGGCTGATGGAAATGCACCTGCTTAAGGACAGATGGATTGGTATCTATCTCTGTGGATAGCAAACAAGAGACTCAAACAATTTTGGACAAAGGTACTCTCCTTTTCAGAAAGTATTCAAGTCCTGTACAGTTTCCAGAATCTTGTTCTTGCCATCCATAGATAGGTAGTTTTCTGCACATGACAATTTTTAACTCTAACATTTCTAAACTCAGTGATGAATGGAAATGTGATTTCTGCAAGGGATATTTGCACCCAACAGAGGTGTTCTAGAACGGATCATAATGTGCAGCCACAGAGGGTTGCAGATGTTTAAGACTTGAAGCCAATTAGGTATTTCAAAAAGCTAGCTCAGCAGTAACAGGAAGGAAGAAAACAACCAAATTGCAATTGACCTTATCACAAAACCACTTGCAGTGGAGATTATCACAATACCATTTCCATAATCCTGAAATCACTTGGGATATGTGATTTAGGTTCACCACAAAACTAATTGAAATCTTTGCTCCGTCTACTTTGAAGTCAATATTGTTCCCAAACTTACAAGAATCTTGATGGTCACAAAAACTTTGAACATTTGTGACGGGGGTGAGAAGTTATTTGCTAACTAAGAAATTCTCAGTTTCCTGGCCAAAAAAAAAAAGTAAAAATCACACATTATAGATGTATATCATTCTTCATAGTCAATTATAAATAGGTTTACCTGACCAACTTAGCAAACAGACCCCCAAAGAAGAATAGCATGAGGGTGGGCTCCTTCGAGCAGAGATATTGAAAGAAGAAAGAACAATCTATTGAGAAAGAGGGAAATTAAGACATAGATAGAAACAGTTGGCTGAAAGAAAAACAAGAGGTTAGTTTTACGTTTTCTAAAAGATGCAACTTAAAAGAAAGAGAGAAAAATCTGGAGGCAGATTCTGTACTGATTTTAGCAGTTTTGATTAAATACAGTGACCATAATGACTTCTTTTGATTTTATATTTGTGTCCATAAGAACACAATCTCCATGTAGCTACCAGTAAATACTGACATTAGGGACAACACTTTAAATTTCAAGATCTTTTTTGGGACAAATAGGAGCATGAATTAAGAAAGAGTTTTTCAGGCTGCATCTTTTATAAAGGGCAAGTGGACTGGCAGAAAAACATTATGTAAGAATATGAAAAGAAACAAGTTCTTCAATAGAATCCTAAAGTTTAACCATTAACACCATGACTGATACCCTGCCATTCTCCAATATAGATATTTTCAGCTCCAGTTCCTCATCCTTACCCTTCCCCATCCCACAGTTATCTCGTTCTGCTCCTTCCCACATCCACACTGGCTGCTTCCCAACTCCCACCTTATTACCTGGAAACCATTTTCTACTCTTACTCTTGCTGAAGTAATAGGCATGCTAAAGGACATTCATTAGAAATTATATTCAAGCTCATAAAGAATTAAATTATTTCAGTTTTTTTTAAAATATACTTGGAAAATTTTTACAGGGCAAGGGTCAAAGCCCAAGTGTTTCATTCAGGCTGGTAAGTTCTAAATTAGTGGTAAGCCACTAATTAATTAGAGGTAGCAAATTAATGTCTTTCCCTCCCAGAGAAGGGCAGAAGTGCTTTTCTGAGCACTTGCCTTTTTAGAGTATCCATGAGCTTTTAAGGTGAAAACCGCCCTCTTTCATCTGCCCCTTTTCTGAGCCAGCAGCCAGGGGTCCTCTGTGAGCTTCCTTGAGAACATTAAGCAAGGTTCCTCCAAAGACCACCAGCTGGTCGAGGAAGCACTGTCACCACCTCTGCCCGTGGAAAGAAGCCACCTACTGAAGAAGTAGTTGTTGCAAGTTTACTTACAGAAGGTTTTGGAGCAGGTGATTTGTTGCAGTCTGGGGTCTTGGTTAACCACTCGTTTATTCGACTGGAGACACCCACCTTCAGTCCAGCAGTTTCCTGCAAAATAATAAAATCTAATCAGGAGACTTTAAGAATAGCTTTTGCTCTGTTTTCATGGTTTAGATTTAAAAGCAAAGCCAAGCCTGAGTTTAATATAGAGGTCCTCACTGAGCCTATGACTAGAGTCATCCTGTCTTCTCTGAAGGTATTGTCCCTGTGAACTACAACAGTACTGCTGCCCTCTAGTTTTCAATAATGATAAATGTGGACTGACAAAATCATTTCCACTCCTGCTAACCCAGGAATAAATGTTAGACATAGACATGTTCTTTCTGTCATGAGCCTGAACTCCAAGGAGAAAGAATCTTTAGTTTAATAGAAGAAGAGATACCACATTTTTTGTTTTGTTACACTACTTTTTTTCCAGAAAAGCACACCATAGAGGAGCTAAGTGACCTAAAATTTAAAACGTTAAAATCAATCTCTAAAAGGTTAGAACAAATTACTAAAATTTAATTACTATCTGTAACAACCCCCTTCAAACCATGGTTGTTTTTCAGCTGTGATGATTGCTCATCAGTTGGCATCAATTTATAGAGAGAAGATCTTGTCTTAAGATTTTACATAGAAAAGATAAAGGTCTCACAAATATTTCTATGCATTATCTATAAAACATCATCACTATCTTGCCTATTTAATCCTTCTCTGACCCCAAAAAGAATTTTTCCCAACACAAAGAATTTGTTTGTACTCTGCTTGAACTACCCAGATATATTTTTTTAAGATATCTGATGTGGCTCTGGAATGTTTCATAACTCAGCTCAGTATGTTACTAAATTCTTACATTATACTCAATATTGCAGCCACAAATTTTGTGGATTTCTGAGGTCCTCAGGATCCTTTGGGATATTCTTCACCAGTGAAGTCAACAGGAGAAGACATGCTTACACACAGGAACATGAATGGCAAGGTCAGGCCCATAGCATAATTCTTTATAATCATTATGTTAAATGAAACACAAACCTTATTTGGTGTTCCTGTCCCAGAGGGTGATGAAAAAACATTCCCTTTCTCCCACATACTCTTGATATTACGGACACCCTCAGCTGGAACATGAAGGTCAGAAGCTGCTGGCTTAGCTGATCTTGAAGTCTTTGTGCCCTGGGGAAAAATTGAGACCAGTTGGTGTTTGGCATTAAGAGCTGGAGACGCAGGGTAGTTTGACTTCAGGGCAGTGCTGGCGAATGCAGCAGCTGCAAGTGGTTCTAGCACTGATCATGCAAGGATGAAAAGGAGTACTCAGCTCAAAAAGTGCCACTGACACTCTCTTCCCTTTTTGATTTACAGTTGCACCCTTGGCACAACTAACTGAGATAATTACAATCACTGA
This sequence comes from Pachyramphus minor, assembly GCA_013397135.1. Classification (NCBI taxonomy): domain Eukaryota; kingdom Metazoa; phylum Chordata; class Aves; order Passeriformes; family Tyrannidae; genus Pachyramphus; species Pachyramphus minor. Next base: position 281,196 of record VYXB01000860.1, on the reverse strand, counting down.
AATGTTTTCATTAATTGCTAAAATTCATGGCAAACCATAGGTCTGCACAGAACTGCTCCAAGGCTTTCATTTGTCCTCTTTCAGATCTTCACACCCAAATCCTGTAAGCCTAGCTCTTTTAGGGATATAGCTACTAAGGAAATCCTTATTCAGAGGCAGGGAAAAAATGCTGCTCTGTCGTTCAGCATCAGTCTGCTCCATCTGTCCCAGACAACTTAACCTCACAACACAGGATTTTAGGGGTAAATTTCAGCAATTACAGCATATTTTGAGTAGGGTGTTCTTTTAAAGAGTGGAGAATTCGGGTGGGGAATTTTTGTGGTTTTGGTTTTTTTTCTTTTTTTGAAATGTGCCTTTTGCATGGTCACCAAAAACACTGGACCAAATTCTTCCTCTTTCTTCTTTTAAAAAATCTTGTACATTTTACATATCATAGATTTGATCAGAATAAGAACCTGTACAAGCTGAGGCTTTGCCTCTAGTTACAAAGCAAGTCAAATTTGGCAGATTTTCAAAACACTAATAACTCAGCAAAGGAAATATTTCAAGTCAGATGGGAACTGTATATAGTTGTGAAGCCACATTGCCTTCCTCTGGCTGTAGAGCTATGCTTTTCAATGTCTAAATGGAGCACAGCCCTCCTGAAAATACTGGAGAACCTAATATAATTCAGAAAAGGCACAGAGTGAAGCAGGATGACAGAAGTCCTATGTCCCTGTTTTCATGATATGGGGACTACTGGGTGCCATGCTGGCATTTGTCCCTAATGGAGGAGTTTGAGCTACCTTCAACTTGACCTAAGTGCTGGAGGCAAGCTGAAGCCTTAACCCTTTCATCTATGTGCTTTTTTTCATTGGGAACTGACACAATATGAAACTCTCCAGCTGATAGACTTTCTAGCAGAAACATTAAACAGGCAGCACTCACAGGAAAAAAGACTATTAATTGATCTTGAATGACTAAAGTTTCCTTTACATTAAATGATAATAAAGCCCAACCAATTAAAACCTTAGTGGAATACCATGTTTACACTCTATATGCAGATGAGAGGAGAAAAAAATTATCCATCAGGGAAGGAAGAAGTGTCACAGCTATCATATCCTTTTGTATACTATTCTATTCCCAGGACACTTCACAACCCAGTCCAGTCAGCCTGCTATATTAACTAGTAGCTTTCACATTGCTGGTACTCACTGATTTATAAAAACAGCTAAGAAACCTCAAAACAACAACAAAAAAAATCAAATTCCTATTTTTCATGAACTATGAAAAGAAAAAGCTCTCAATTCTGATTCCTAGGCACATTATTAACCACTAGTTTTCAAAATCACTTGGGGTCAAATTTTGTATTTTAATGTGATTCTGTTTTTCCTTTGTCACTTCTTAACTCCCTTGCTCACTACACTGTATATCTTTGCCAAGGAATTTCCCTCTGAAGTGGCAGTGAGCAACACAGATTTAGTTCCCTGTTCTTCTAAATAAGCTAATAAGTCAGCTTTGCTCAGGATGGCTATCAGCTCAATGCTCATAATTCTTTCATCAGGAAAGAAGAGGATGCAACTGTCACTCAAGATTCTGACTGAGTCCTTCAAGAGCTGCTCCAGGCTTACAAAACAGAGTAAACAGAAGAATGAAAGGGAAGAGATTTTGTTTAGCTATACATATAAATGTTGGTTATAGGTGTGCCTGAAGCATTTTCTTCTTGAAGTCACAGTGGGTTAGAGCCTGGTGCTAATAATGCCAAGGTCATGAATTTGATCCATTCACTTAAGAGCTGGATTTGATGATCTCTGTGGGTCCCTTCCAACTCAGAATATTCTGTGATTCTGAGAAGTGCTTGTGACCAAAAAATCCCTGCAATTCTTAAGCAGTAAAACATAGTCTGATTAAAGCCCCCAAAGCCACTAGTAACTGCATCCATTGTGACCTGGAGTTAGCTTACCTCAATTGCACTTGTGTATTGCTCAAGTCTACTGTCAATCTTTGAGACAACTGCTGTCGTCTGGGTGGGCTTCATACCACTGTAGGAAGTAGGAAAAAAAAAAAAAGGAGAGAAAGACATTATTATGCCCTCCAACTAAACTCTGCTATTTGAACTAAACTTACTGTTTCATTGCTTTACCTCTTCTGAGCAGATTTGTTCAAAAATTCTGTTCTCTCTTCTATCTAGAAAGAGAGAAGAGCTTTAAGTTTAAGGTTAATAAAGCAGCAGCCTGTGCAAGGCCAGGCTAGAATGTAATTTTAAATGTCAAAAAGTCTGAAAAAGATAAATTCCAACAGAAGTCATCACAGACACACACAAATGTTTTATAGATAGAAGCCTATTATGATACAGTTTCATAAAGGTGGATGTATTTTCTGCATGAATGTTTGCATCCTACACATTTCTTCAGTGCCTCATTTGTAACAAGAGAATAAATGACCAACACAGAAAGTAGAAAAAGGAAGCAGTTTATCTTATGGAAGGGGTTGATGTGCACCAAACCTACATCATATTTCCTCATAATTCCCACATAAAAGCAAGTTAGATATCTCTTGAGAAATACAGCAACTTTGATAAAGTTTTACTGAATTGAGACATCAGACTAAGCTAGGTTTGAACGTCAGCCACATCCTCTCTCTCAAGTATGCTTTTGGAGGACACTAACAATTTAACTTGAACTCCAAGAAACCAATCAGACTAAACTCTGCTTGTGTTCAAGCAGGGTCACTGCTAAGTCAATATCCTCCAGCTGTTATTATACAAATTGATATCTTACATTTCATCCTTATTTTCTCTCTGTATACAGGAAAACATTGTGATGTTTCCAGGAAAGAGAAATCATGAAGGTCTCCTATGACTTCTGTAAAATCTCTCAATACTTTGAAAACAAAAAGTGAATAAAGATTTAAAATATTTCATGATGGGTGGATGGGTATGTGTCTATTTGCTTTCTGGGTCAAGAAATATTTCATCAAACTTCCTCAAGTCTCTTCCACATTGCATTGCTCCACTCCTCATCCGAGGTTCTACACTTTCACTTAAAATAAAATATATGCAAGCAGCCCCAAGGGATTGAAATTACTAATAATCAGCATGGCTAGATTCCTGGAGATACCCCAGTCTCATAAGGGTTCTCTATTTTCAATTTACTTTAACAGTGACTGCTATGGCATTCATGCCTTTAAAATAAGGCAATGACAGCCATTTCTTTAAATGGTTCTCCTCAGTGCCTTTAGGATACAGGCTGTACCAGAGTACTAAATTCCACAGTAATCCCATCAAAGGTCATGAATGTTTTATTTCTTATGCCACACAAGCAAAAACACAGGCAGTTCACTTCAGTGCAGAATTTGCCAAACAAGCTCACTGGAGGAACTCTAGCTAGCATCCATTCAGCTCAAAGGCACCTCTGAAACTCTAAATACATATATATATAATTTACACAGCGATTTACGTTAACAGTTTTAGTTGCTAATACGGGATCTAAAAGCAGTCCTGAGTGGAAAGATGGGCTTTGCTAAGGTAGATCCCAAGTGTTTCAGTGAACTGATGTCACAAGGTGGCAGCAAAAGACCAGGCAGAAGCAGAAGCCCCACACTCCGCGCGGGTCGGGAGCAGCAGCGCTACCTTTGCCTTCTGGAACAGGTTACAGCTTAGTTTCCCCCAGAGGCATTGCCACAAAACGAGAAAGTAAATGATTTGATTAAAAGTGACTAAACAGACCAAGGATGGTAAGTCAAAACACGTCTCCTCTCTTCTACTACAGTATAGTGTAAGTTTCCCCCAATGCTGATTTCTGGGTCATAACCAGCAATGCATCAAAATGATGAGTTATACCAGCAAGAGCCTATAGTTTCTCCCTGGTCTGTCCACAGTTGCATCAGTGAAACCCTGGTGGGCAGTAAGGACAAATAATATGTACTATCTCAAAGAACTAGGACTCAAGGTAACCACCTAATAATCAATTTACAGAATCTTCATAGTCTTTCATGTGCAGGTGGGAGAAATGCTTCTGCACAGCAGGAAAACTAGGCTTCAGCAGGCACTAGTGGAAGAGGGGCAGAGATGGGAGGGAAGAGGGACATGTATTCTTGGGGTTGTAGTGAAAAGACACAAAAGTGGGGTTATTCTTTACCTACTGGAAACAGTGGTTCTCAGTGCACTTGGTGTGGTATCAGGAGTAAGTTAGGGACTGTTCAGAACAGGAGAGTGAGGAAGCAAAACAGAAAACAAAAAGCAGAGTTAGGAAGCAACGCTCAGAACTCAGCAGGATACTCTGGTTGAGGAAGCAGGTGCCTTGTGGGGAGGGATAAAAATTTTCAGCACATGTATATGAGAATTTGTTCTAAAGCATCTTCCTCAAAACATAGTATGCATGAAGCAGAAGCAGACATTGAATACATCTAGAGCAAACAAACCAGTAGACACACATGTATTCAACATACAGGTCAAATACATTTAGTCTGCACAGCAACATCTAAAGGTCATTTGTCCACTGCACATCATACAAACTCCAAGCAAAGTATTTAAAATGCTTGACACGTACAGTAAACAGTATTACAAAATAGATCTGTAAGAGAAACAGGCAAAGCAAAGTAGTTAGCATAAAATGCAAAATATTTTCGCAATTTGAGACTAGAAACTAAAAATAATCTTTTTACTACATTCATTTTAAAAGGATCTTGTTAAATAGCTTGGACTATATTTTGTCACCAAGGAATACTTTCAGAATACACAAGTATTGAAAAAAGTCAACCTGCCAGCCCCTAATTAAATTATGACCAGAGAGAAAGAACATAGGCTGCATCTCTCCCACCTAACATCAGCTACTTGAAAGTTAAGCATTTAGTAAAAAATATTAATTTTTTTTCTCTCTGTAGTCAGTGGAGAGGTAGAGGAGCTCATCTCAGCCTTGGTATTGTTTGCTGAGGGTGGCTCTCACTCTACTAAACTATCAAAGAAGCTTAGATTGGATAACAAAATGTCTAGATGGACACCTACCCTTCTGCTGGTAAAGTCAGATGAAATGAAACCAACGGACAAAAATCAAAATCATGTGGATTCTTACACCTGATTAAGGCCTTACTCAAAGAAGTCAGTACATACAGGTGACAAGGAAGAAATTAAGCAAGATATACAGAAAAACATGTATACATTTATTCACATTCAATATTATATAGACATATTTTGTTTGCTGATTGTGCAAAAAATATCTTGCCAACTGAAAGTGCAGTTGACGTGTGGGTGTCAAATGCTTTGTCTTCCATCCGTACCTGCTCCAAGAACAGAAACAGAATGAAGAATGAGCTAACACAACGTGAGACTTGGGAAACAAAAAACATTAGATATTCCTAGTAAAACCTGTTTCATGCAAGCATATTAAATGATTCCTAGAAATTTTAAACTGTGTATTTGGATATTATGCAACAGAAACATGTAAATAGATATATAGAAAAATTCTTCTCAAAAAATGGGTCAAGGAGTAAGGGGAATAAAAAATGCACACAGAAAACAGAAAACCCTGTATTATAATTTTGCCTAATATCTAACATGTGAAAGAATGTAGTGGAAATCCATCTGGTTTGGTAGTCCTTGGGAGTAGAGTGGCTTCTCCTTATCCTCCCTGAGTTGCTCACATGCTTTTTTGCTTCATAAAGCACAGTTAAGCTTTTTCCTGCTGTCAGCAGCATCTGTGGAGAGTGTACCAATTTATTCCAGTTTACCTACAAGACTAGAGTGCTGCCATCAGCACCAAAGATTGGGGAAAAACAAATGTCACAAATACTATTCTTAGCACTCTATTTTACCTCTGCTGCAAGAGTAGCTCATCTAGGAAGAATTGATTGTGTGGAGCCTAATTCTTTGCAGCCACTGCTCCAGTTGTCAGGTATTGAGAGCAATAATGAGATATGACAATACAAAAGAAAAAAAATCTCTGAAAAGTCTATCTTCTAGTTTAGCTGTCAACACTACCTTGCGGGAAGTGCTGCTCCCACATCAGTCTGTGTTTCCCAGCCTCCTGTCATTGCTTCCTCCCCTCAATGCCTAACTGCTTTTGCATTTCTGTAGTGATGGAGTTCACCCACAAGAGGAGACTTACGTTTGAAATATCCTGTTCTCTCCTGATTAACCTATGGAATAGTTAACCAAGAAGTCAGTAACCCTTCTTCCCAAAGAAAACATGAGGAATGAACTTGTCTAGAAAGCAAAATGAACAAAGTTTATTCAGGACATCTCATTCCTTGAGTGCAGCATCCTTTGCATGAACTAAACTAAGGAAAGTGTGAGCTAGAACCAGATGGGAGAGCAGCAGAGGTTGTTCTCGTCTTTGTCCTTATTTAAAAAATAACAAGATAAAGGGCAAAGGTTGAGCAGACGTTTGGTGCTATTGCTGCCCACAGGGACTCCACACAGCCCTGAGAAATCCAAGCTGTTTCTGTCCCTGAGCTAGTAATGAACTTGGTCTGCATTTACTTTGCATGCTTTTTCTTCACTTTCTCCTCAGAAAGGACCAGTCCTCATGCTGTAGTAGTTGTGCTGAAGTAGTGTCTCAGGCTTAAGGGAAAAACTGTATTTAACAGTTAAAATAACAGGAGTTGTTAACACTGTGTAGGCTGTGATTTATTAGAGGCCAGACTAGATAATCACATAAGGTCTTTCTAAATATAAGCTTGTCTATGTTTGCGTACATACATTTTTATATGTGCATCCATGATCCATGTAATACATGGAGATAAGTTGCACACCTTGTCTCTCAATTCTGAGTCTGCATGGCATGCTAGTGCATGGCTTGCCTGATGGATACATGCAGCATCCATAAAATGGCAATATGCCACACTGCTTCTCGGATTATCTCCCTTCTTTCCTTTGTTCTTATACTTCACTTGGCAATGAGCATGCCCTACTTTCCTAATATAAGCCACTCCCAGGAACTTCTTTTTCTTCCCAAAAACTTATCACATAATTACAAGGGACAGGGAAGAAAAAAAAGTGCTTTGCCAGATTGTTATCCAGGAGAAGTCAGAATGTGCACATGTATCATAAGGTATTTTTATACTGAGCCTCCCTTTTCTCATTAATTCCAACCTCCCACCCACAGTGGTGCATTTGGGGTTCTCACATGACTTATGACATGTCTAACAAGACGATACATTCATCAAGGGAGAAAACATATGCCAGATGCTTACAAGTCAAAAGACAACTTGGGCAATGCATAGCAGGCAATGAGAAAGCTGTGTATCAACGAGGTTAGACCAGTCCGAGAAGTTTGTCCAAACTCAAGGTAACAAAACATACTGTCTTCTAATAACTGGATTTTGACATTAAATTTCACATCAGGCTATTAAACTGAGATTATTATCTCCTCCACTATTAACCACAGAAGGCCAAGAAACAGCTTAGAGAGTGAACTTCTACAGCATTACGTATCTACACTGGCCACCCACAGACACTGGTCTAGAACTACATATCAGGTAACACTGATTTCTCAGAGAGAGAAGCAGAGAAAGAGAAAAAAAAATGTGTAGAGTTGCATATATCAGGTTTTGTAACCACTTCTGCCTAACGAGCCATAAAAACCAGCAGCAATTATCATAACAAAAAAAAATTGTACCTTGAATGCTTAAAGACATTTGGAAAATTTCAGCTTTCCTTTAAAAATACACTTAGTAGAATAATGTAGCACAGTCCAAAAGTTATCTGAAAGCCCTTAACCTCCTGCCAAATCCAGTGGTTTCCCCCCCTTTCCCCAAAATCTGTATGTTTCTATTTTGTGTTTTCAAGTACAATTTCCTCTATTCTGAGCCTTCTGTGAATTAAAACTCCAAAGGCACATCATAAAAGGCATCTCAATAAATGAAAGAAGAAAAGGAAGCCCTCCCAGGGGGGGTTGGAAAGAAGCTGTATGTTTATAGTGTCTGTTACTGGCATCATCTTTAGCAACCAAAATGGCAACACCAGGTTTATCTAACAGGAAATTGTGAAGCTTGGCAATCTTTGTTTACACCTGCATGTATTCTGCCCTAGTATTTCAAATATGGTTCAAATATGTCTTAGAAGTCAAAGGCAAGTCCATTCAACAGTATTTGGACACTGTATTTGCTAGAGCTGGACCCAAAACAGTAGAGACCTGAATCCCCCAATTAGATCAAAGTGTAGGGTGAGTGGAAAAGTAATTCTGATCGAATGCAATTTTTCACTCAACAAATACAGTTCTTAAACCCATGGAGATCCACTTCATGGTTCAATGAGCTACTACCTGATAACCACCTGCCTATTTCTGTTCTCTCCGAGTTTCCACTAAACAGCCTTCTTTCTGACAAACAGTTCAGAATCTTAAATGACTAATATCACAAAATGAGAAAAGGGAGAGATAGTTGAAAACAATTAAGAGATCTGCAGTTTGAGTTTGAGCTGAGAAAGGAACTGGGCTGAATACTAAAGCTAAACTCCCAATAATTTCAATGGGGCCAGGAGTCCTCTTCCATGCTGAAAGGCCATGTAATTGATTCACCACACTTTCAATATAATATAGGACACAAAACACTATTTAGAAATTCTTCAGCAACAGAAGGGTGGGTTTTTTTCTTGCTATGCAAGAAAATTAAATCCAGCCCAGTACTTCTAGATGTTATTTTTAGGGAGATTAGATATAATCTAGAACTCCCATATGGGTCAGTTTCAATGAATGATGATTAGGCTGGATATGTTTAAAGACAAAGTAATCTGGCAGGGAAGAAAATAATTGTGGATGTGAAAGGAGTGAGAGAAGGTTTGTGACTGGATGATCTTAGAGGTCTTTTCCAACTTAATTCTATAGTTCTACTCCAGTTCACAAGGCACTCCTCCAATAAATTAGCATTTAAAAGCAACACAATAATACAGCTCCAAGTTTCCCAAATAATTTTCTCTGGAAGGTAGAGATCCTTTTTGGATGTTTTTCATCAACAAGAACAGATAACTCCCAGTCTAGATTCTAATTTTAGAAAGGATCTCTAATTTTCAATCATCCCAATGAATGAAGCCTTTCGGCTAAAGGTTTCAGGCTAAAGTCTATCAAAGCATCATCCTAGGTCTGATTATAAGTATTTCTACACTACTCTGATGTTTGGCTGTTGGTTTGGACGACAAATCTCATTATTTTTTATGTACATATAGATGTTAGTGACGAGGTTACCTTGAGAGATGAACCTTTAGGACTGAAACATTTAAATGGCTTCTTGTCTTCAGATACACCATCTTCTGGTATCTTTTGACGTTTCTCAGCAGCTTCAGCCCTTCTTCTTTCAATTTCTTCCTTCATTCTCTTCTTTTCCTCCTTAAAAAATATGAATGGTTACTTTTTCTTTCAGAAACTATATCACCATTGCAGGGCTGTTGAGTCTTGCAAACCAAATTTTCTAAGAACAGACTTTCATGCTAGTCAAAAAAGTTCAGTGACCTGTCCAAAATCTCTAAATGCATTAGTGCTAATTCATCTCAGTATTGAGGGTGCCAAGAAGACAGCTAGTCTGTGCTGCTTTAGTGTTTCCTCACAGCAAAGTCACCAAATATATTGTCATATAGTGCCACTTCAAGAGAGAAAAAAGCACATATAGACTCAAATTCAGTTTCTCTATATTTTCATGTATCATATTGGTACTTTTCTTCTGTCCATCTACTCTGACATTTATTGCACCAAGGTTAATACTTCACAAGAAAAAATCAATAGGTGACCAAAAAAATGAAGATTAAATGCTTACAGTTTCCCCCACTCTCTGGGCCTGGCCCTCCAGCCAGTTCCTAACCCAGCACAGAGTGCATGTGTCCAAGCAGTGAGCTGCCAGTTTTTCCAGGAGCATGCTATGGGAGATGGTGTCAAAGGCTTTGCTGAAGTCCAGATAGATTACTTTAAAGATATGAGTTTTACTTCACTAGCTACAAGTCAAACCAGAAGCCTTCAAACCCCATCATTGTGAGTGCTGGTCAAGTGGGATCTTGGCATATATTGAGGTCTGTTGTAAAGAGCTTAGTATATTAAAGGAATTGGCACTCATCTGCCGGATACTATCATTATTATTCATTTACCATTTTTTTCCCAAACAACTAGGATTCCTAAATGATGCACCAGAGATTTGGAAATCCTATTTGTAGAGTCCCTTGGCAGAAGAAGTACAAGAAAACAGATGTGTTGGGTACTCAATATTTAAATAGACAGGAATATCTCCCTAATGAGATCTAGCCCATTGTAACAGTAAATAAAATTAGCATTCCAGCTCACCTGCAGCAGATGAATTTTGATATGCGCTTTGTAATTCAATTTACGTAGTGTCAGATAGCCTGAACTCTGTGGTTATAACACTTCCCCCAACATTTTGTATCCCCAAGAAGATAAGAAATTTGCAACTATTGCAGATGAAATCCCAACTCATGAATACACATATTAGAGCCCTGCCTTTCCTGAGGCAAGAATAGTAAAATTGTTTTCTGCCCTGCATGACTGCATGTCTGCATGTTTTACCTCAGGTCTTCCCTAGAGCACCTATATGATGTGATCACTTGATACCAAATACAGCATCCTTGCAGTTAAACCTGAAGATTAGAAAATGGAGTGATTTTAATTGTATTTGAAATCAAGGTGTCTTGCAACAGACCGTCTCCTCACAGGAACTAAGAAACAGCAATGCTCACAATCCAGAGGACCCAGATAAAAGCTACAATTTAAAGCAAAGCCACAGCATCAATTCCCCATTCAGCAAACACAGATTTAAGAATGAGAAGTACCTGTATGTTTGGGTTCAGTCCTGCCTTCCTTGTTACATGCTCCTTCTTCATCTATAAGCCAATCTCCTCTGGCCTCATTCTGCCCTTTTGTTAAATACAAACCCACTGACCTTCAGGCCCACCAACTTATTTTGCCTAAAAGTGTCTCTGCAGATAATGCCACAAAGAGTTATCAATTAATGCAAAGACAGTGGAAGTATGGTATTAACCAGGGAATAAAACCCACGTCTAACACTTCATACTTTACATTTACCTCTTCTTTTACTTTTCTTTCAGCTTCCTCCTGCTTCTTTTTCTGCTCCTCTTCCTCCAGGATTTTCCGGCGCTCCTCCCTCCTTTTCTTTAGTTCATCCAGCTCTGCTGCTGCCTCCTGCTGCTTCTTCAACTTCTCTAGCTCCTCATTATCATTCTCACCTCGACGACGGCGCTGATCTTCTAGCCGCTTGAGAGCCTCGAACCCTGGCTTCAATTCCTCAGCATTTGCAGTTCCTCTCAAATTGGAGCGTCTGGGAAAGAAACGAAAGGGAAAGTGATGCACCATGTGTTTTCCCTTCCTGTCCAGAGCCACTTGCTGCCGTGTGCTCACCACCAGCGTAAGAGCATGGCACTCAAAGATATTTCCTTATAAGACCTTTTGCTCCTAGCAAACTGTGAGAGGCTCAAAACATTTTCATCTGGAGTTAGTAGGCTGGGCTACTACAAGGAAAAGCTCTCCCACCTGCTACCAGTGAGGAAGGAGTCTCTCATATGCTTGTGTACACACAGGGGCTTCACCAGTCTGCCTGAGAACTCGTGCCACCTCCATTTTTAAAGAATTCAATAACTGAAGTTGAAATACTTAACATCTCTTGTAAGTTCAGTAAGAGGTATCATATCCTGTCAGCATCCCTATTGTAGACAGCACACCGTTACAGTTCCACAACTCTGCTCTGCAATCTGCATACAAACACTTCCAATCACATTGCACTTCATACACAAAACAAAGCAAAGGAAAGCCATAACTAACTTCTCTCTGCTGTCTTTAAATTAGATAAATTTACATATAAAAACCCCACAGTAAAAATATTATGCTATGTTCTGTGTAATAAAAGATGCATGAATGCTTTGCTGTTAAAGGCAAATATTTTTAATAAACCCTCCAGAAAAAGACAAGGATCTTTAGGGACAGAACAAATTACTTGACTCATGGAAAATACAAGGAAATAAGAGAGGGGAGGGAATGTTACAGCTTTGACAGTGTTTAAAAAAAATCTAAAAAGGTTCCTGTCTCATCTACAACACCTATCACTTCAACTCTCCCAGCACACAAGAACAGAAAGGTTCACCAGAGTTTTTGCTGATGTTTTCTAGGGAAAGTATGGCTTTTTAATAAGAAACTGGAAATTATTTATTAATGCTAACTTTCCACAGGAGAAAACCAGAAGTTTTCCAACCAGCTGTAATATACGACAGAAAGAAAGAATAACAAAAAAAACCCAAGTCCCAAACCTAAAGTATGTGCATATCTGAAGTGCATACTCTCAACAGAGTCAAACATTGCTTTGTTAAATAACTATCACACCAATGTTTAGACAAATGTGTGCTCCCTGAGTGTGTTTAATGTTACTGCTGACAAGGAGATAGGTACCTGAGAGGCATCAGTGTGCTATTCACAAGAGACAGAAAGACAGGAATGGGAGGTACTTACTAAATACTTTTAAAAAACTTCCTGTACTGTTGGCATCCAAAAAACCTGGATATTAATTACTTCATTAATGCAACCAGAGTGTTGCAGAGTACAATACCACAAGACAGTATAATCAAACAGTCCAACAATAATTATTAAGAGAAAACAACATGAAGAACATACATCATATAAAGTTGCAACCCAGTGAATTACATCCAATCCTGAGAAGGATTGCTTTTAGCAAGGCCCAGCTTATAAAAAGGGAAAAAAAAAAAAAAAGGCAAATACTTGACCTTCAGAATTAAGAGAATGAAGAAAGTAACACTTGCCAAGATTCTCTTAATAAAGATGCATTCTGTTCTACATCAGTACAGAAGTCCTCACTCACTTCAGTGCAGATAACCTCAGTGAAATTAACAGCTAGTCTCAACTTTCAACTGATAGAAGCCAATTGCAGAATCTAGTCTTAAAATTTTTTTTGGAGACCTCAGGTGATTATTTTGATCTCTTTACAACAGAAGACATTTAAATTTTCTAGCTTATTTTATTCTCATGCTGCTCACAGGACTTCTTCTACTGATTCTGTATAATCCAAAATAGCAAACAATAAATTGGTAGTAATTCTCCTTATTTTCCTCCACTTCCTAATGCTCTGTTTTCCATGGACACTGGGAATCTCTGTTGCCTACTTTCGACACTGCTAAATTAGCATCGAGATGCTGAGTGGAGGAAGAGTTTCGTAAGCACCTCTTTGGTGCTAAGAAGTGAAGATGATTGCCACTTTCAGACAAGGAGGAAAAAGAAAGTGGTTTGTGGGAGCCAAAAATGTCAGAGGAATGTGAAAAAACATGTTACATCATATTTAAGGCTTTTGTAGTCCTGTGTGAGAATAGGGAGGGAGGCAGGTGAGAGGGAAGATGGGAAGGAAAAGCCATAAAATGGGGGTTTATTCTGTACTTCTCTTACTGGCTGATGTAGACAAAAAGACAATTTTTCTTTCTAACTAAAATGGATATGTTCATGTTAAAAAAAAAACAAAACAAAACAACAAAAAAACAAAGGACAGTTCCAGACAAAGCTCAACTTTGTGGAGGCAGTTCATTAGAAAATAGGCCAAGAGCCCTAATTCATATCTAACAACCCAACACTGGAGCCTCTGCTGATGTTGCCAACCCAAGTCTTTTACTCAGCTTATAAAAGGTTACTAAACAGGCTTATTCCCACTTCTATGAAACAGTAGAAGAAAAGCAGAAATAGAAAAATAAGGAGTGAAAACTCAAATCCACATGTTGCCTCTAATACCCATATCCCACAGGAAGCAAAGCAAATGAAAACACAACAAAATTATTTTTAGAAAACCATTCTTATGCTATTGATAATGTGACCCAAGCCATGAAGCAGGACAGTTTTGAGCAAGGCCAATTTTCTGCTATTCCATCTCTGTCTTTTGGCTTTAGGTCAGGGTGTCTCCAGGGTCTTTTGAACTGCATTTTATTTTAAGAAAGTTTGTTTTTCCCAGAAGAATCACAAGTGGAGATACAATAGCAAATCCCATATGCCTTACACAGATCACTCAAACTGCCTGGAAAGCTTAACCTTTTCTTTGTCTGTGTCCATGCAGGAGGAAGAGAGATGCAGAAGGAGAAAAATTTAGATTTCTAACCTACTCATCCCTGGGTTTCTGCTAAAAGGAAGAAATTAATTTCTACTTCATATATCCTCTGCTTTTAGCAGACAGGAAGGATCCTTTTAAATAAAATATTCACTACTAATTTGTTACCTTCATTGAATTTCCCAATATAGCCACAAGGCAAATATTTCCTTAAAAAGAAAAATAAAAACCAAACTCTTGCCCAGCTTACAAAAAGAAAAAAAAAACACAAACAAGAAAAAACAAACAAACAAACAAACAAAAA
>VYXB01000860.1:244358-266863 GCA_013397135.1 Pachyramphus minor | reverse complement strand
AAAAAAAAAAAAAAAAAAAAAAAAAAACCCCCCCCCCCCCATTTTCACATAACTGAAAAAAAACACCAAACCACTTTTCTAGAGAAATTATTAATTTCCAGGTTTGCCTTGAAATCAAGAGAGAAGTTCTTTCAGGAGTTGCCAACTGGATTGTGGTTCATTCTGCTATACAGGGTCTAATTAGAAACAGGTGGGTAATTGGAAAGAGGTTAGTTAAAGTAAGGGTTGAGATCTGACCAAAAAAATTAAAGAACACAAAATCTGGGTTGTCACTTTTGGCCTCTGTTCAGATATTAGAAATCAATGAGCAAGAAAACCCACAGCAAACTGAAAATAAAACACTTGTCTCTACTGAGGGAGCAAGGCTATTGAAATCTGCTTTCTGTACTGCTTTGTTACTGCAACAACATGGGGGTAGTTGTTAGAAACAATATACCTAAACCCAATGAACGCCTGAGGCTCTGCTGATTTTTCCAACCCAATTCCTCTACTCAGCTGCTACAAGGCTATTAAGCATAGACCCAGAGATGGCCCCATGCTCTGCTATAACACAAGCAAGCTCAATTCTTACTTGAAACTTACCCAAAAGCATTTTCAGTAGATTTAAGTTTTGGGGCAGTGAGTTCACGTTCTCCGTTCTGTGCCTTTTGTTCAGGAACACCCTTCTTGTTATCCCAGACACTCTTCATTTCCTCTTTGGGTGCTTTTCCTTTATCTTTGTCATCTTTTACCTGTTCAGGAGATACCATAAATCAAAGAACAAAACACAAGAAACAACCAACAGAAAAGAAATCACAATGATTCTAGTTAACAGCAGAGAAACACAGATTTCTTCAAAATGTTTATGTGCTTTATGGTAGAAGTAGAGCTCTAAACTCTGAGCTCTAAACTCAACCATCACTCTCCTGAGTGACCAAAGCATCTTGCATAACATTCTGTGAAAGTGTTCGTTGAAGCCATGGGACTATGCTACCACACTAATTCATTCTGCATCTGCATCCCAACCCTCTTCCCTCCTGCTGCAACTCACCTGTTTCCTCTTAAGATTCTGGGTTGCAAACTCTTTGGGACTAAGCTTGTGCACATATTCTTGGTACAAGGTTTAGGGCATTGGTGCAGTGTGAATAACACATAACTCCACTGATTGTCAAGGTTGCTTGACAAAGTTCACACTCCTTTCGGTGTCATAGCACATCTTCAATATTGCAAGAATAACGGCCAAGACACAAAATTCTCTTTGTATAAGACTAAAACTTACTCTGACAAAAAGCACAATCCTACCAGGAGCTAGTCATGGGTAGTGTATCAGACATGAATATTTAATCCCATGGAGAAGAAAATGCTGCAGAAAATACTAGAGTAAAAATTCCCTTTATCCTTCCAAAGCTTTGGCCTAGAATTATTAATAGTAATCAAGTAATCCATTACTGCATGGATTTCATTCTCCAGTATTCTTTCAGAGTTATGAGCTTGAAGTACTTATCAATACCTCAGATGACCTGATACCAGCATGCTGAGTCACGGTTAGATGCTGATAAGAAGAGAAAGTGGACTGATTTAAGTTCTTTATTCTCAGGTAGAAAGATTCATTAAGACTACCAACCAAAATAGACTTTCAACAGCAGCAGATGAAACATGTACCTCCAAAATATTTATTTGCTTTCCCCAGCTCTACTACGTTGGCAGAATATTCTAGTTGGCAAGTAAAACATACCTCCTGTGAAGAATTCAAATGGAGACCTTTAGAATATAAATACTTTTATCCTTTAGGAGCCTGGCATGATGCCATCCCATTTGCTAACTAGAAAGAAAAAGATCTGCTATAACAGTTCTGTCTGCAACACAACCGCTTTTACGGTGTCCTAAGTGGCACCTTGAAATAAAAAACTAATACACCCTCAAATCAAATGAAATTTCTATCCTTTCTCATTGAAGAATGACTTCTGGAGGTGG
Organism: Pachyramphus minor; assembly: GCA_013397135.1. Classification (NCBI taxonomy): domain Eukaryota; kingdom Metazoa; phylum Chordata; class Aves; order Passeriformes; family Tyrannidae; genus Pachyramphus; species Pachyramphus minor. Next base: position 264,910 of record VYXB01000860.1, on the reverse strand, counting down.
AATATCTTTATCACCAAAGGATGAGTTCAGTCTTCAAAGATCTTCCTAAGGCATTGAATTAGGCTGTTGATGAGTGAAGTTCCAAAGTTAGTCTCTGACTTAACCTGAGGCCAGTTTGCTTGCTCACAGAAACTGATATGCCAGATAATACCATGGTGGCACACACTAGAAGTGAGTATGAGATGGTTAAACTACTCAAGCAAATCTGCCATTGCTGGGGGAAGTTGGACACAACTCATAGAGGCATTTGCTCTGTCCTGGGAGCAAGCAGCAGCAGTGCAGACTTTTCCCACCCTCTCCTGCCAACAAGCTTTAGCCATGACCTGGCAGAAGCACCCTGACAGACAGGAGGGAAGTTCAGCTTCCATGACCGTGCATTCTTTGGCCATGATGCTGTAACTGCTACAAGCGAGACCTTTATTACTAGCAGCCTCAAGGAATGATTTACTGTTTTCTAGGAGCTGAGAAAATTAGGGCTATTCATTGATCCTAATGAGTGCCATCAGACAGTAACATCTTTTGGGTGTTCCCAAATCGGGGTAAGACTGTAGCTACTGATCATGTTCACAGAAAAAAAAAAAATCTGCTGCCTCTTAGCAATCTCCTAACCCTTCAGTCCCGGTCAGCGTGATACTGAAACCGGCTGTCTTGATTATTGCAAAATTTCTCATGCCAGGATGTCTGTGTTGGGATTTTGAGAGCATAGGATTTCCTTGGCTGAGATTTTCATCAAGACCTTTCTAAGCCTTATTAAAAAGCCAACACTTCCAGTTGCCTGATGTATTCAGGTCCACTGGGAGGGTCATATCTCTTACATCTTAATTGAAATCCCTGAGAAAACTAATATTAAAACAATATAGTTTGAAAATTAATAGGTTAGGAAATAATATTTCAGAAGCCAGTAGGATTTATGATAATGTGCCTGCATTTGAGAAAACCATTAACACAGCTTGGCCTCTTTATTCAAAAAGATGGTAAAACAGGATATTACAGAAACATTTCACAGTTTTTGGGTCCAATCCTTTTCCTACTAACTTTAATGCCAAAATAGAGATTGATTAGCACAGAAGAAGAAACTGTTGCATCCTATTCCAAAGGCAGCAACAGAAAAAGTTCTTTCCCTTGTCTCACTGCTTCCCTAAATTACAGACTAATTCAGATTCTGCTGAATCCAGTAAAAATAACTACACTGACTCCACTTGGAGCAGACGTATTACCTGAATTGAAACAGTTCACATGCTCTCACAAATCTTGATGTCAATATAGAATATGACCAAAGGTATGTTTAGTGAATTTCCAGTTTTATAGATTTATATTTTAATCTTTCTCTACACTGCTTCTTTTCAGTTAGAGTTTTATGCTACTATTTTGAGAGCTGAGATTTCTAAATCTTGAAAATCTAAATCTTCAGACCGAGGTGAATCTGTTACTGAGGTTGGAGTCATCTGCCAAATTTGATTCCTTATCTCAGCCCAATTACTTGGTGAGTTAAAAGCTGTGGGCATTTGGGTCTAGGGTTTCCATGCAGAGCCAACTACTACACCCAAACACCATGGGAAAAGCAACTGTTGCAGCAGAAACTGGAAGCAGGAAATACCAGGAATCTCACATCATGAGAAAGCTTTTTCTTATGAACTTTTCAGGTCACTTTTAAGAAGCAAAAATTGTGCAGCAGTGCAGAAAATGAGACAATTTTTGCTTGCCAATTTGATCACAATCTGAATTTCAAGGACCAGGTTTTGATCACATTAAGAAAGAACATGTGCTTGTGTTGCACGCCTACAAAAGCAAAATCTAATTATCTAGATAGACTGTATTGCTTCAGGATCTTGTTCATGGAACACTGGTGTCCTCTTAACTGCATGTATGCTCAGAAATAGATCTCATTGAATTTGTATGTCCTTCAAAGGGGGAAAGGAGTGGAAATGGGAGGCTGATTTTGCCTTGGTTTGGAGTCCAAGTTTGTCAATTTTTCTTCACAAGCCAGGAAGCAACAACCAAGATTTTCAAAAGACTTTGAATGCTCAGCATGATAGATATATATGCAAAAGATTTAACTTTCACTGGATGGCTATTCAGCATTGCACTAAAAATGGGATTCTACTACATTGTCTCAGCTTGAGCATCCAAAGGTGGAAACATTAAAATCACAAGCAATTTTTATAAGTCTTACCAATTTCCTGGAATAATCTAGCCAGTGGATAGGGTTTAAAAGCATGATGAGAGCTCCACTGAGAGTTGACTGAGCTCCACATAAACACAAGTAGGACAACTCTGTCTGAAGTGCCCCCCCAAAATCAAAGTTTGTGTTCAGTTACAGACTCCTTTTTACATTTACTGTTAATATTCAAAGACATAAGTAAATATTGGAAGCTGATTCTGTCTTTTGAGCTCTTAATGTAATTCACTTCTTATTTTTTTGTGCAGCTCTTACCCCTAAATTGGGTTAATTTAAAGTGATTATCTACTTTTTCTAGTGCACTGTTCTGAAGATCTCCATTAGGTCTCATTCAACATTTCCCCTTACTAGAGTAATTTATTCTAGTACTGCCAATCCCTCTCCTGATTCATTAGGAACCTTTCTTCTAACATCTTCATCACTTCATTTGTCTTTTCCATCTCATATGAGACTTATGGATAATCAAGCCAAGCAATTGGACATAAAATCTTATAACATCATCACTCTCTGAGGGTGACTAAGCATCTCCAGGATGTTCTGAATTGATCCACCATCTAAGGACTGGAGCTGACCCTCTTCAACTTCAATGCTCCCATGCAACTGGGTGAACAGCAAACTGCCTGTGACTACATCTTTGTGGTGGGCCTCCCTTCAAACCCAAGTGGGTCCAAGCCTCTGAGGTCCTTAATGTCTAATGTCTTAATGTCTAATTAGAATTGGGGGTATTTTAAGACCTGCTGCATTGAAACCAAAAGCACAGTTGCTACACAGCACTGAACATGGCTCCCTTTGTCTAGCTGTAACCTGCAGAGTAAATGGTCCCCAAATCTTATTTACTTACCATACAGTAAAACATCATGACACCAGCTCCTGTGTGTACAGTAGGAATGCAATGCAGTAAATTTTGTTGATTTTCTCTTTAAAACAAAAGAAGAATCTTGGGTATGCTGTTAATATAACAGGGTATTGCAGTTTTGGAGGAACTCATTAGTTAAGGCAGGTGGCCAAAGGCCTAAATGATTATTATTATATTATTATTGTAAGAGTAGGGAGCAAGTTTCATTCACAGGGAAAAAGTTCACAGTAAAGTGAAAGGAAACCAAGGAAGGATGATTAGTTGATACCGTTCTGAAAAATTCATCCCTAGGGTGCAAACCATCCTTGCATAATTGACCAAAGTGAGTTTCCTGAAATATTTGTTTTAAGACAAACAGGAATTTGTTCTTAAGGCCCAAAAGAACAAAACATTTAAGCATTTACTTAGCTTTAAGCACTTAAGTAGTTTCATCCCTATTTATTTTAGCAGGATTACACACATTCTTGAAGTGAAGCACATGCTTAGGACTTTGCTGAAGAAGAAACTTTCAGTTATAGCTGACTTACTTGTTTTCTTATCTCAAGTTTCCCTACCACATTTAAACCAAGGGTTTATGAGTTACCTGATCTTTTCTGGAGGTAGGTTGGACCTTCTCTTCTGGTAACTTTTCCCTTTTAGCTTCCACTCTAACCTCCTTTTCTTCTTCCTTTGTTTTTGGGTTTTCAATAATAACATTTTAATGCAAAAACATCACATCTGTTTGCACTTTTTTTTCTCCACTGTGTACCAATCCTGGGTGCAGCCACAGCTCCATCATATGCTGTTGTGCCCGTGTGCCACTGTGCTCCCTCCAGCCTCTCCAAATTCTTCACCCTTTCAACCCTCTCTCTCCACCCCCTCCCATTTCCCGCATCTGGGCCTTTCTCCTTTGTGTGGTATCATGCTCATGTGAGCCCCCTCTTGTGATTGTATTTAACACACAACATTCCTCCAGATGCTCATAATATTTTCTGCCAAGCTGTGTTTGCCTCCACCTCATGTGTGTTACTGCATTAGGTAGTTTATAGCAGCTGAGAAAAAAAGTAACGAAAACACACACAGAGGTCTGAGTACGCAAGGTTTTTTTTAGTGATAGAGTGAGGTCAGACATGTTGTGCACTGAGTTATGGCTAAGCAGAAAGAGCTTTATTTTTAAAAAGAGAGAGTGATAGCACAAGTATTAGTCATTTCAGTGCAGGAATAGATCTGTGAGGAAATTCCAAATCAATCTTTTTTTTCTTGCATTACATTTCTCACAAACAACAGGTGTCTTAGTTTGGTGCAAAATGTTTACTGTACCTGTTTTCTTACTGCTTGGGGTTTTTCCTCTTGCACTTTTGTCTCTTTTACCTGCTTATCCTCTATTTTCTGTTCTTCCATCTTTTGTTTTTCCTTTAATTTCTCTGCTTCTAATCTAGCCCTTTCCTCAGCTGTCCTCTTCTCTTCTTCTGCCTTAGCCCTCTCCTCAGCTGCCCTCTTCTCTTCTTCTGCTTTAGCCCTCTCCTCAGCTGCCCTCTTCTCTTCTTCTGCTTTAGCCCTCTCCTCAGCTGCCCTCTTCTCTTCTTCTGCTTTAGCCCTCTCCTCAGCTGCCCTCTTCTCTTCCGCCTTAGCTCTTTCCTCAGCTGCCCTCTTTTCTTCATCTGCTTTCTGTTTTTCCTCAGCTGCCCTCTTTTCTTCATCTGCTTTCTGTTTTTCCTCAGCTGCCCTCTTTTCTTCCTCTGCTTTTAACCTCTCCCTTTCTTCTGCTTCCTTCCTTTCTTCCTCAGCCTTGTCGTTGTCCCTAAGCTTCTCTTTATCTACTGTGTCAGCTAGACTTGGTGTCCCTTCTGGCACAACATTTGCATCATTCTCTGCTTTGTGTTCCTCTGCTTTTGTAGCTAGACTTTTTGTTTCTACTTTTTCTTCTTTATCTGTGGATTTTTCTGCTGTCACATCTATCTGATTTTCCCCTACGGGGACCTCCTTTATTTTCTCCTCCAGTACCTCCTCCTTGTCTTTTTCTTCTTTCCTTTGCTCTTCCCCATCTTGCCTCCAGTTGTTCCTTTGATATGATTTGGTAACTGTTTCTGTTTCCTCAACCTCACAGTGTCCTTGGTGTATTTCAGCCTTTTCCTCTTTCCCCGGGGTCTTGTTTTCTTCCACGTTGTTTACTTCTCTCCTGCTGGGCAGTGACAAGCTCCCATCTGTGATTGTGGGGTCAAATTCCTTCTGACGTTCCAGGGCTTCCTGTAGACGTTTTTGGCGTCTCTCCTCCCGTCTTGCCAGTCTCTCCAACAATGCAGCTTCATCATCTGTAGAACGCTTGGTTTCCTGTTCTGCCACACTACATAAAAGTGATAGTTTTGCATTAAAAGAAAAAAAAATAATCTTTCTAACAAGATATACACTTCACTGTTTCCAGAAAAAAAAAAAGGTTACTGTAACATCATTCCATGGTTTGAAGACACAACTTCAAACAGGCAACATACTTCAAAATTTAGCAAAATGGTTCCAGCGATTAATTTTGGCATTTTTATTTCCATAGGAATGCAATGTTTCACAATATCAGAGCCTGGAATAGTTCCCTTCCAGGACAGCTCCAAGAGCCACTGAGATTCTAAGGAGTCTTATTGACTCCGGTAGGCAGTGGAATGGTCCCTGACACTTGTAGAGCTGCACTATGAACTGCCCTGAAAAATTCACCCTCCTCCTCTGCATCCTGCAGTAGAATACTTGGAAGACCTTAGCTTGTTTTAGGTGCTTCCTTGAGCTTGTCCTGATTTCTATGTGTCTTATGCATAGTCTTCCCCCTAGGCAAAATTTTTGAAAATCCTACACAAGCAAGATACTTCCTGACTTCAGTGAGTTTCTCTAGCAAGAAGAAGTTATTCCTATCCCACAACAGCATTCACAGACACAGACCATAAAGGGTTAGTCCAGCAATTAATGTGCAGTGAGATTGTGATGGTCTATAGAGGGACAATTACACTCTACACTATTAGAAATCAGAGCTCAGCACTTAATTTAAGATACGCTATTCAACATCTGTAGATACCAGGAACGGACTTCACTCTCAGTCCCTGGAGTGAGACTTGACTCCTTTAAAATTCAGGTTTTTAGTACTCATGTGTGCAGGTTTCTTCCCTCTTTCTAGTTTTTTCTTATTTCCTTTCCTCTGTTGTAGAAAAAGATTATAATCTATAATCAGAAATGTTACTGTTTTCCTATCTATATCTATTCCCTTTGTCTTTAATAGAATGCTACTTGTGCTCAGAATCTATTAGCTTGATATCCCAATGTTTATTTCTGATTTCTTCTGTCAGTTGTGTTATGGCCACTGGAAATCTGGGTATATTATTTGAGACTATGTGAAACTAAACAAGTGATGAACAGATGGGAAGACCAGCTCTGGCCACTCAGCTTGTGACAAGTAGGTGGTGATATGAGTGATATGGTTTAGTGGTTAGGAGTTACAGTGGTAGTGCTGAGTTGACAGTTCAACTTGATGATCTTAAAGATCTCTTCCAACCTTGATTCTAAGTGTCACCTCATTCCATAAACTTTCCTGCTGTTTATGACACTGACGATGCCAGATGAGTACTGTGATCTACAGATCACACCTAGCACCTTGCAGGCATGTTTCAGCTGCAGCTTGAGGCCTGGGTGCCCACCAATCCCATGTGCCTTGGCCCCACAATGTCATGACCTATATTAGCAGGACAAAAGATTTGGTGGTTTGTGAGGCCAGATGCATTCATGCCTGAGAGAATCTGACAGACTCCATGACCCCAGCTGAACCACCCCATAGACAGCCTTGAGGACATGCTGAATATAGGTTATGAGCATGGCCTCAAGCCCAGAGTCAGTAATGCTCCCACTCTACTCTGTAGACACAGCCAGGGCAATCTTCACAGTGTTAGGTCCTTCTTCAGGATAAGGATAGCCAAATTGGGTACTTAAATTTTAAGTACCAAAGCAGACCTTTTCAAAATACTTCTTTACTCTGAATAAAAATTACCACTGACTTGTCAGTAAACAACAGTAAATGCGGTTTACCTGTTTTGAGCATTAACTTCTGATTTCTCCGTTACTTCTCCTGATAGATCTCCTTCTTCTTTTTGCCGCAGCCTCTCCTGTCGAGCCCGTCGGCGACGTTCTCTGGCTGCTTCTTCATCATCGTCATCGTTTCTCTGGTAGGACAGCCTGCAGTAGAGCATTAGGGATAGGGAAATAAAGTTGCTATGGCATATAGGACACAGAAAAATTACAAAACAGAAGTTTTCCAGAGCACAATAAGCATGGCTACAGTGGCTGCTCCATACACTGCTTAGAAAATACATTGTGCAGTTTGAGACACATAATTTCAAAAGTTGGGGTTTTTTCATCTTTCAAAAATGAACTTGACAAAATAATCATAGTGAAGGTGGCAGCCATACGACACTATCAGTTTCTCCTAGAAAACCCCATAAAACCCCAGCTCTGTAGCTGAGCAAACATCATGCTAGCTTGCACCATGATCCTGCTGGAGTGCTCAGAGCAGCAGTAGACTGTCATTCAGACCCACATAACTGTAACTGGACTTAGTCAAGCAGCTTTTCATTAGTTTCCTCCAAATGTCATGTGCTGAAAGTGGTGACAGTCTTCTAAAGTTTAAAGATTAGAAATCAGGGAGACACAAACATGACAACAACTCTCAGTGGTTGGTTCTGAGTGCCAAATATCTGACACCCACAAAATTTTTGTGAGCCCAGAGCCCTGTCAGACCAAATCGTATAAGATTGGTGCAGTGATGAAAGCCTACAGCTGAGAATTCATTGTATTCATCTAACCCATCATATTTAGTTTAGTTTCAATCTATTTGAAAAGGAGAGCAAGACCTTACAATTTAATAATCCCGTGGCCCATTCAAATCTTTGCTGAAGTGCATTATTACTGTGTGAGATAAAGGGAGAGGCCTGCATTCCTCTTATCTTTTTGTGCAGGGAAAGTGAAATAGGAAGTTAACACATGCCAGACCCAGTCAGAACTTTACTTGCAAATTTACTTTGCTTCTAGCAGTGGTCTGACATGTCATGGTTAAGATGTCACCTTCCTTACATAGCCACACAATCAAGTTAGCTGTACAGTCATGCACACAGAGAAAAACCAGAGTTCTGCATCACATAAAACCAAGCATTGCAAGGAATACTTTAACATTAAAAGCAACTAAAACATTTTGATTTAGCTATCACTCAGATGCTTTGGGCCCAATCCTCTCCTCTAAGCTTATTCTGATACTACTTTTCTCCTTTGCTGAAGATAAGGTGGAAGTATAGGTTTAGCAGGGATTCCATTACCCAAATTTTGCATTAAGATTTTAAAATGCAAAACATGGCTGAGGCACTTGCCAGACCGAGAAAAGCATTTTCATCCTAATGGCACCAAAGAATTTGATTTGCTACTTTCATGGTCTGTCTCAAGAGCTTGCTATCTTCTCTTTACAGAAACAACTCCTCTCAAAAAGAATGAAAACCACGAGCAGCATGGCCATGAAGGATCACAGTGTGAGGACAAGGAAGAAAGGAAGCAGACAAAATAAAAGCACTAGAGGTGATGCAAAGAAGGTAAGGAAAAACACTTCCTGCCATTTGTAAACAATTTAAAGGAGGATCAACATTTCATTTAAGTCTAGAACAGAAATCATGTGAATACAATCAAAATACCATGGAGTCTTTAATTTGCAGAAGAGACACTCTCAAATAAAACTGCATTAGCAAACTGATGACAGACAGACCATTCATTAACAAGATATTCTGGCTGCAGAAAGGCTATGACCTTTTTAGATCTGAAGTCCAAATGTAAGGGCACGGGAGAGGGCATACTGGTCTTAGCCTGCGGCAGCTGGATAATGGCCATGACTGAGTCGATTCCCAGTGCCTATGGCTCAGCATTTGTCTTTGCAGTGAGACCACGTGAGGATGAAGTAGATTATCCCACTCTCGGTACCCGCACACAACTCCATTCTAGGAGGTAGGGAGAAAATTGCCGTGAATCTGAACTTGTACTCCATTTCAAGAGTGTCAGAAATATGTGAAAAAGTTCCAAACAGAACAAAAACCTCTAAGATTTTTAAGTTAAACAGGCAGCTCATATCTACCTCTTATTTTCTACATGGTTCACTCTTTTCCCTTTCTCCTGACCATAAAACCACCTTGCATTCTTAGCAGTGTTCTCACAACATGTACCTCAATTAGATGCAACTGTACTTCTTCAGCAAGCTCTTTTCCACACAATTTTGTCATCTGGAAGCCCTTACTTGTATTACACATTAGTTTTCTCTGTGGTCCACCCCAAGAAATGAGATCATTCATCCTGTACCAGACTGTTGCACTTCCACTTGCAACCTAACCTACTTCTAAGACCTTCACCCTTCATCACGTAAGACCACAGCAACTAAAGTGATATTTGTTGACTTATGTATTTCTAAATTTATGTCAGATAGAGGATGCCAGTAAAATGTCCTCAATGATGAATTGAATTGCCAGACTCAATCTATAAATGTGCATTTGTTTGCCTTTTGTGCTCTTAGAAAGTCTTTCTACATACCTAGGCTCTTCCTGAAAGGATGGGTGGGGTGAGGATGGACTTCATTATAATACCCACTGGGGAGTGCTCTTTGTGTTGATATTCAGTCTCATTTTATTTATTCTTGCATATGTTTTTAATCTTTTTATTGTTCATTTAATTTGTGTTATGATAGGCACACTTCAAAATGTGGATATAAACAACTGATCAATCTTCACCTAAAAAGCCCCACAACAAATGCATACGCTTCCAGAGGGTTGTTCCACTTTCAAGCTTTGCGTGTCAATGTCAGCTGTATTTCATTCAAGTCATATTTAAAAATATGGTGGGGGGCAGTTTTGGAGAAAACTGTTTTCTCTAATCATCCCTCCATAATTCAAGGAGAACTGACAGCCTTCTGCTCAGACCTACTCAAGAAGATTCATTTTTATGAGGGAATGAGCAGAATCTCAGTCCAAATGCTCATGTTTCAAAAAGATGTAGTGAGTGAAAACAGGGGATTATGCTGGAGACATGCAGACATTCCACTACAGTTCTGAGTCCAATGTTGTGCATGAATGCTGATATTAACATCCATATTTCTTACATATTTCTCTATTTGACATGCATAATTTTTTTTCTCATTGAATGTAGGAGAGACAAGTGGATAAAATTAACCAATGGATGGAAATTAAACCCAGACAAATTAAAACTGGAAATCAAGCACATATCTTTAGCAGTGAGGGTAATCATATATAGAAGAAATAATGGAACATCCATCTCTTGCATCTTCACATTAAGATGCAACTTTTTGGAAGTTATATTACCAAAAAATACCAATTTTGGGGCTCACTTGTTGAAACTCCATTAACACTTAGGTATGGAAAGTAGACTACATTATACGGTGGCACCTGCTGTACTTAAACACTACAGCCTTACATTTACTGAAAGGTATATGCTTCTCATTTTGCTCACAGTTTATCTCTTTCTCACAAGTATTTTTAGTCTTTTGATCCATGCATTCTTCAGAGCTGCACAGCCTGTACTCTTGAGTGGATGAATAACTCAGATATCCATGTAGTTGTCTCGCAAAAACGAAGTGACAGACTTACCTTTCAGTGTACTGTGTACTCATTCACCTCATTTTCATAGTGTGTGTTTCTAATCTACTTGCTTTATCTTAGGTCCAAAGAGTTCAAGGATTACTTTTTTTCTGATGGGTAACGACTTATTCAAAAGGTTAGAAGAAGAACGTTTTTCTGTCAGACCTGGCATCCTTAATTTCTTACCATACCATAGAAGCATTTCTTCTACCATAAACTTTGACCTAAAAAACTAAAGGCTAAAAAAATATGCATTTTAACAACTTCTTGTTTGTTTGTTTTGTTTAATCTGAGGAAGATCTTGAGATTATTTACTTGGGCTAAGGATTTGGCTGGGAGACATGACAAAATAGTTAAGTGCGGGAAAGAAAACATCTTTGAGAGGTCCAGCTTGTGTACATTCTTCTTTTATGTTTTTTTTTGATGTTTCTGACATTTAGGTTTCTTCATAGGTAATGAAAGAGTAGCTACATTCATCCCTTTAACAATGTGATTGTAAAGAACTAAGGTGCAAACAATCCACCTTGAAGAATGAAGTATAAAAGGTGACATGCAAGCTAATAACCATGAGGAAAAAGGACTCCATACTGACAACAAAAATCCTTGGTGACTACCAAGTAATTAATGTGAAAAGCATCCAGGCATTTTATTGCATTGCTGGGGATGGCACTGAAGCCTTTGGGACAGATCTTGCCTTCCCAAATTACTGGTTTCTGTTAAAAATATAAATTTCAGTTTCATAGATGCCCAATATTTCCAATGCCCTGTCTCTAATTTTTTTTCTTTTTTCTTTTTTTTTTTTCAGTTTTCTGCTTATAACAACACAGTTCCTTTGGTTTTAGATTCAAGCCCTAAAACCTGGGTTTTGTACTTAGAGCCAGTTGGTAACATCATGGCATCATTCTGCACAACTGCAGAATGACTAATGCACATGGCTATTTTTTTTTCTCTCTTCATGGCTGAAAATTGATCGTCTGTTTCATAATATGAAATGCAAGCAGATTCTCCAACCACATTCAAATAACTCTAGAAAATCACCTCTGAGTACTTCAGCGTAAATCGAACACAGGGCTGCTAACGTGAAGTGTAAAAAACTTCAGCTACCGAAACAATGTCTAATTTGCCTCCAACATATATTATGTTTAGATAAAAGTGCTTTTTGGAAACATACCAGGGAAAAGCACATAATTCTCTCAATATGTGAAGTCTGTAATGCTCTGTAGTTTTACTTCATCCATAATACATATGGCATTGACCTGCCAGTGAGCAGAGAAGTATATTTATCCCATTTTAATTTAGAAGTTTCACACACACAAAAAAATGAATGTAGCAGAAAACAACAATTAGCCAAGTACCTTCTAGCTGATAACTGGTACATTTTTACTTCCTTAAAGTTTAGTGGAATTCACCAAGAACTCTATTTCCCTGACAGATGACAAACAGGCAAAAAAGCATAGAAAGCAATCTTGCTTTTTCAAATGTAAAAAAGTGGGAGCAAACTCAACCAGTGTGCATACCATTGTGGTTGATGTCGTATTTGTTGACTCCATAGCAAATTGCTTGCTACCACCACCCCCAGTCTCTAGTGCTTTATTGCATATAAAATCCAAAATAATTTATGCCACAGACTCACCCAGTAATATTTCAGGCATGTGAAGTGACAATAATGGGTATTTTGCCTAGCTGAGGCACAAGTAAGGCCTTACAGGATATACTCCAGAATATATAATACATAATTTCTACAAAGTCAAACAAGAAATTTTCTTTCTTGTGATTTTGGACTGCTGCATTCAATGTGGCTTCCAAGGCACTTTTGTACCTCAAATTGCTAGCTTAATGGATGCATGCAATATTAAGATCTAACTCTTCGTCTTTTATATTTCATTGCAAATAAAACTCCAACTGACATGACTGAGAGATTTAATAAAGACAGAAGGAATTAAAAATAAAGACAGACATTTAATGTAAAAAATCTCTCCTTCATATTGAGAACTATGGTCTTCCTAGAAAACATGCAAAAATTTGACGAATTAAATCCACATTTATTTACAGGCACCTTTAGGCAAACTGATGTCTCCAACGTGTCATGCTCAAGCTCCAAATTTTTGTATTTCCTCCAATTATTACTTTAGCTCATGCAAAACTCATGCCATCATCTACGATGTCTATCAGAGATCTTTAAATGAAGGCAAAAGAGGGAAGGCAGGCATGAGGATTTTTGTTATGGGGCTATCTCTTCATCCTAAATCCTCATGTCAATAAACAATAATACTGAGGGAGGTAGAGGCGGGGATGGGCATTCCATCAGCAAGTCTGGAGAAAAAGCACAGAATGAACCCTGCAGCCTTATGAGGAGGAACCTGAACAAGAGCACAGGACTTTCTCATGTCCTAAAAGTAATTTTTCTCTATATATTTTTATATGCATACATATATAATAGACATGTATTCTCAGCAATGAATATGAGAAACAGTTAAAAACTAAAAATTCCTATCACATGAGATATATTTTTTCCACCAGAGCCTGGAGGGGAAATTGTGTTGTCATTAGGAAGTGAGTGAGCCACTTCAGCCAGGTGAGCTAAAACCAGACCTACAAAACATGGTGCTCAGAGTACAGACCACCTCCACCCTTGCATAGTTACAGCAATGAGAGAAACAATGGATATTTTATCAAGGTTTCACTACAGAGATAAAAGCAAGGAGACTGAATGGGAGGAAAACGGTTTCACTCTTCTCTGTTCAATGTGCAGTTTAGTCCAGTAACTGCAGCAAGTAAAGTTTTCTGGGGAAAAAAATATAGTTTCAATTTGTTTTTTAAAAAACTATTATTTCTAGTTGGTTTTTTTTATTCCAAAGAAGTATGCTGCATCCTCACAAATTAGGAAACAAGAACAAATCTATGGTTTCAGGAAAGCACAAACTGAATCATAATAAATTGTGTATGTATTCTAACCTGGAAACCCAGGCTTCAATTTCATCTGCTTATCTACTTTCATGCTGGTTACCCTCTTGGAAGGCTTCTTTAAAGCAGAACTCTACAAAATAGAGAGGCCCTTAACAAACTAGTGCTTGCATTTCATTTCCTCCACAAAGATTAATAGGATTGCTGCATTTTAAGAGCACTGTGTTTTAAAAGGAAATAGAAGACCATGAGGATAGGTCTTGTACACAGGAACCTTCGTTAATTTCAACCCGTACTTGCTCCACTGAATATCATAAAAGGACAAAGACTAAAAAAGTTAACTCAGAGAATCACTAATTTGAGGGACGAAATATTAACATTCAAACCAATCTCAGTCACACAACCTAATCCTCCATCACCATACCCAATCTACTCACAATCAACTTCCAGCATACATCTATTCACCATCCACCCTGACAAAACAAGAAATTTATAAAATTTGAGGTGACACATGACTTTGGTTTTCAAAGATGACAAATTTCTAAGCTAAATCCCCTTTTGAACTCCTGCATTTTCTTCACTTGCCTGACAGGCTTTGAAGGGTGTAATGAGAAACCAGGGGACAGGATTCTACAGTGGGGGAATGTTGAAGGGAAGAAAGGTCTTGGCATCACATTGATTGATATCAAGCACAACAGCCACCATTAGTGCTGAACCCATCTTGAAAGGAGTTATTTCATCTGAATGCCACTGTGCCTAGGGCAGATCAGAATGTAGGCGATGGATATGGCTCCATCGGTCTCTGATTTAGACTGACACTGAAATTCATTATGGATTTGAACAAAAGTGGGAGAGGGAAACAATGGGGCAGTAAGGAGCAATACGGAAGCAGGAATCAAACACAGACTGGGGCTGTAGGAAGGGGCCTGAAACACGACATCTCCCTGGGCTGTGGATGGGGAGAGAGGATAGACAGCAGCAGTGGATGAGGAGCCTCCATCCTTGCAGGGCATGAGGTGGTGAATGGAGAAAGTTTGATGGAGAAATACTAGGAGGACAGGGAAGAGGGAAAGGGATCCATCAGGGAATTACGAGGACAGCAAAAGCACCAGGACTGGGCAAGTGGCTTGTCATCAACATCCAGCCAGGTTTACATGGCTGTCCAGGGCCTGGAAAACCAAAATCCACCATGACTGACAGAATGGAAAGTGTAAAATAGCAGGTTGTGATTACCCAGATTACACATCACTCAGTAACTTTGGCCTTGCCTGAAATGTTCTGTGATTTAAAACACCCATAAACAGTCAGAACCTGTTATTTATATTGCTTGTTTCATCAAAGGTATGGGTGTTAGCATTAGCCTGGGTTCTGTGAAACATCAAAACTCCTCCGTCTTTTCAAGGGGATTAGAGATTGTAACAAAATTACTATTGCTTAGAGCCAGGAAGATCCCTGAAGATGTCTGTTGAAGCTTTCAGAAACACAGCAAAGACTGTGGAGATGAACAAAATACAAGGTGTGTATTTGCACGCAGGGAGTCTGTAAAAATAATTTTACCAGATAATCATTCAGATAATCATGGAATCTTTTTTTATCCACTCTTCCCAACACAAAATACGCACTAGGAGGACATAGCCTTAACATATTACAGGAGACTAAATATTGAAATAAATGCCACAAACAGGAAAGAGATGAGATGTAAGAGTAGAACATGCAGCAAAACAGCAGACTGCAAACCCTTATGCTAGATGAAATGAACCGCTCGAAGCGGGATATGACACTACAAATACATTCAGTGCTAAAATATATGGTGAGTGGGGGGAAAAATTGTCTCAAAGTTTTCTATTACTGATTCCCCATGCATACGACTCACGGATGCTGTGCAGGTGCAGATTCAGATTCTGTTTCAAGGGAAATTCATGGCTGTTCACTTTTAACATGGACAAGCACCTATCTCAGGTGTTTAAGAAACCTACTGTCAACAGCCAAGGTAATTAGCAGATATTTTCAGTGAGACAGCAGAGGAATTACGAGTGCAGATCTCGTCATTTGCTAACAGGATTAGGGGCATCTACACTCCACTCATCCCTCCAAAAGCTAATCCTGATGTGTCTTTCACCTTCATGAAAGGTAAAAAACCCTTCCATAAAACAGGTCCATACAGATATGCAATGTTGAGTACGGCACTTTGAAGAGCACGTTAATGTTCCAACGATTTGCAGATCATATAATAGCACTGTGCAAATTAAACAGTTGGAAGTTTGAAATGCAACCACATAAACATAACAAAATTCCCTGGTTTTATCCTTTCAGTTAGTTTTCCCTTAGATGTGCTTGTTCCTCTCATGGCTTCAGTGTGATTCTTACTCCAGAGAAGTTGTAAGAACCTACCAAACTCAGTATTGGAGACAGTCTGTGGAAAGCTGACTGCCTCATGAGAGCTGACTAGTCAATTGGAAATACAAATCTGAAGGCCACTGTTTTCTAAACAGTGAGAAAAACCAAACCTTTTCACACAACTCTAGCATCCAACAAATAACCTCCTCCATTTCAAAGATTCAATAACAAATTGTCTGCAAGTTACAAGTTATTCACAGAAAATACCAGACAAAAACTAGGAAACAGAATAAAATAACAATTTGCTTGCCCTAGGAATGACCACATTCTGTGGATTTCCAATGGGACAGAGGCAGCTGTTGGAGGAATAAGGCATCTAACACAGAAAAATTGCCCTGTGGAGATACAGTGGAGAGGTGAGGGGCTTTTCTGCAATATTCAGTGTGTTTTCAAATCACAGCAACTATTGTGGTGCCCTTTTTTATTGTTGTTAGTTTCAATTTCATTCTGGAATAGCAGTTCCATGCAGGAAACCAGTCTATAATAGCTGTTGCAAAAGGCTTTATACAGGTGGGCACCAAAGTGGGGAGGATAGCAAAGAGCTGCCATGATAAGAAGGCAATATAGCTAATGGAAACTGTCACAGTCAGGGTGGTCAAAGTGACAAAATTTCTTCTGAAGAAGGGACTTTTTATTGTACACTTGCTGTGACTTTTATACACTTTTCTGATCATACATGTCAGGGCACAATTGGTTTCTTGCTAACATAAATAATTTACAATTGGACATACAAACCACGCATGTCTGTCAACAATGACTCAGCACTACAGACAGGAAACCCATTCTGTGTTACATCCTTCCGGTCCGTGCTTGCCACCTTGCTATGTGCAATGGTTCCATCTTCAGCTTTCACAGTTCTCACAGAGACCCCAGACCAGCTGGGGCCCCCCACAGACTGCATGTGAAGGCAAAAGAGTTTAATTCCAAATGTGAGAGGAAACAACCGCTGACAAGTTTCCATCACCAAGAAGCAAAGCCTTCCAAAAGATTCAATCGACATTTTCACAGAAAAGGTAATCAAATGGTAAACAGATGTTTAAGCCAAGGCTTCCAGTATCATACATTACATTACAGAGGAGAATGCAGACCAGTGGATATTTTCCCATCATTGTCACATTAGTTCTTGGCACTTGCTCAATTCTTTCCCTCAAAAGATCTCAACATGTTTTACAAATGTTAAGTAATCCTCGCAACCCTTTCTGACTCCTGTGTGGCGGGTATTGTTACTATTATAATGCCAGTGTATGAATGGAAAACCAGAATATAGATGAATGTACTACTTTTAGACTAAACCATGCAGATAAGGTTGTCATTTTGGCTGCACTACTTCACAACCTGTTCCAAAACGCGTTGAAGCTACTAGAAGCTCTTCCAGCAACTTCCAAAGGGATATGTAGGTACATGAACTCCTTCTACCCAGGCCCATCTCTAATGGCATCACTGCACTTGAAAGCATGTGAAAGCCACTGGCAGAATTGATTATCCTGGGATGTCTTTTTACTATCATACTGAACAAAGAGACATGCTCCTCTGAGCTCTCTCTGAGCAAGCGATAGCCTGCCTCTCCTCTACGTAATGCCTTCTGTTGCTAGGTATTACCAAACCAGTACTTTATAGTTTAAAAAAAGAGGTGTGCCTGCTGGGAAATGGGTGAAAAGGAAGGGTGAAAAGCAAGTTTAGCCCAGGGAATCTTGTTGGCCTTGTCATTGCAAAAGCACCTCAGGTTTACACAGGGGTCAGCAGGGCTCAATACAGCCTGGCACCTTTTGAGGTACTGGGCTGTGAACTGAGATGAACTTAAATGCCTGAAAATATGGGAAATGCACTGCAGGGTCCTAACTCTACCACTGGGAAACAAGGAGTTAGCTTGCTGTCAAACCCTTCTGCTTCTCCAGCTTCAACAGGTGCAGAAAGCCAACTTGGTGAGGTAGCACTCCCAAAAGGTGATTGTGTGAGACAACACCAGCTCTGCACCAGAAAAGTTTCAGTCCTACAGAAACTGTAGGATTCATCACATGGGAAGGTTTCTGTGCAGCACAGCTCTCACTGCACCCTCTTCAGTTCCACAATGTAGATAGGACTGACATGAATGTCATCCAACCCTTCCAACACTGGCTCTTGCGAGACTTCATCTTGATTCAAAGTCAAAACTTTTCCTTTCTCACCTGGGCTGCAAGAGAGCATTTTAGTGAGTCACTGAGCCTGCTAAAATAAGACATTTGCGCAGCAAACAACACCACCACAGAACAGACTTGATCCAAACATGCTACTGTTCATCCAAGTATCCTCTTCCCAGCAATCCATATTGACTATTCATATACACACACCAAGCCCATTGCAAGGGAAAAACAATTCAATATAGCCTTCTATGAAAGTTCTCACTGAATTTAAGTTATGCATTCTGAAAGGTACTGGGAGGGGCCAAAAACCAAGCAATGGATAGCAAATCTACATCCAGTATAGATTATAGATGTAGATATATCTACATCTAATATAGATTTGATATTTTGTGAAAAGACAATGTTTGGAAAGCAAGGATTTGGCAATGTAAATTGAAGAATATTTGTCACAATAAAGAATTAGGACAAACATAAGGCAATTTCAATTCCTGCTCACAAAGAGTGTGATCCAACCTGTTACCATAATTCAATTGACTGAGATTACTGAGTAAACAAGAATATGGTAATCAACTGCCTGAAGAAGATAGCTTTAGCAGCTATGAGGTTAAAGGGTCTAGAGATCAGCAATACTTTAAATTGCACAAATAAGTTAAGACTGCTCTTAACGCAAGCTAACATGATGATAGTTAAGTTGCTAAAGATGGGATTTAGAAGACTTCATTTAGCCCCTCTTCAGCTACAGGTGCATTAAACTCCCTTGTGCTCCAGCTCTCATCTGACTAACACACAGAAATGCTCAGTGAAAATAATCATGCATTTCTGGCGTGTCCAGCACAAGAAGCATTATCTACATCAATAAGGTATTGAAAGACCAATTGGTATAATGCAAACACACGCATAAGTGAAACACCTCTGCCAATAGGTGCGCTTGGATCTACTTACATATGTTTCTGCCAGCTCAAGATGAGTATGAGACAGGTTGTCAGTGTTAGTGCATAGCTATAAACATACACAAACAGTTTTTCTGTATATTTGTCCCAAGTTTGCTCAATATACTACTACAAATTTAACAAATATCTGAGAAGCTCCAGGTAAGACTCCACTACCTGCTTTACGACATTACAGAGGAAACTTTTAAGTGGTTTTCTCCTCTATTTCAGCTCTCCAGAACCTCTCCCAGTGTCTTCTCCAATTTCTTCTCATATTCCAGGCAGGCCCCATCACTCTTCACCAAATGGCGTTTTAATGACTGTCTTTATCATCTTCCCCACACCTGTGAGCCCTGTGCAATAAGTCCTCCCAAGTGTAAACCTCCCTACAACCTACTCTTGAAATACCACCAGCCTTTGCAGGACTCAGTTTTCACTGAAATGATATTATGCATCTTGAAAAGTGCTAGAAGGGACCAAAAAACCAGAGACAAGGCCCTAAACAACAAAATCTCTGCTTGCTATAATCTTGTGAAAGGAGTAACCATGTCTTTTGAGGGAAAGAAAATACATTGGTATGACTGCTAAGGCACAACACCACAAGAAACAAATAGCACACACAGCATGTAGCAGAAACAAACATCTTTCATAGGTTTAGAGCATTCACCTTCCTAAGTTCAGGGCAGCAAACATAGGACTTGATGGGACACACCGTCTTCTAGCTAATCACTTCACAGGGTGTTGAATGAGTTTGAAAGAGAGAGAAGAATCCAGGAAATCAAGTAAGGAATTAACCCTATGGCTATTCCAAAATGACAAATAACCCCATGGCTCTCCCAAAATGACAAAGGACCAAATGCAGCTCTCAGATATGCACAAGACAGGAATATTTGTTTTTGACTGGATGGGCTGCAAATTATCACAAATCTCTTCAGTACCAGCCGTGTAGTTCAAGACTCAGCAATTCAGTACATTTCACAACAACTGGTGAAAACTGAACTGGATACTGTCCCCACCTTGGAAGAAACCCTTAAGGCCATACAGCAGGTGAAAACTGGCAAGGCAGCTGGGGTTGACGGAATTCCACCTGAAATCTGGAAGCATGGTGGCCAAGCACTCCATGCCAAGTTCCATGAGTTTGTAGTGTGTTGTTGGGAACGAGGCAATCTACCATCAGACCTCCGTGATGCAGTCATCATCACCTTGTACAAGAAGAAAGGAGATAAATCAGATTGTTCAAACTACCGAGGCATTACTCTGCTGGTAGAATCCTCGCAAGAATTCTTCTGAACAGGTTAATACCGGCCATAGCAGAAGAACTTCTGAGAGCCAATGCAGTTTCAGAGCCAATAGGAGTACCACAGACATGGTATTTGTTCTCAGACAACTGCAAGAGAAGTGCAGGGAAGAGAACAGAACACTTTATGTAACCTTTGTCGATCTTACCAAAGCTTTTGATACTGTGAGCAGAAAAGGTCTATGGCAGATTCTGGAACGCTTAGGGTGTCCACCCAAGTTCCTTAAAATGATCATCCTGCTCCA
>VYXB01000860.1:131393-243866 GCA_013397135.1 Pachyramphus minor | reverse complement strand
GTCTGTTCTTGAACAGGCTGCAGTCACAAGTATCGAGGCCATGCTGCTGAGAACACAGCTGCGCTGGGCAGGGCACGTCTCCAGGATGAAGGACCACTGCCTCCCTAAGATTGTGCTCTACGATGAACTCACCACTGTCGCAAGAGAGGAGCCCCGAAAAGGAGATACAAGGACTCCCTGAAACAATATCTCAGCCTTGGTCATATTGACCATCACCATTGGTCTACTCTGGCCTCCAATTGGGAGGCCTGGAGACAAACCATCTATAACGCCGCTGCCTCCTTCGAGAACTCATGCATGTTCACTCTTGAGGAGAAAAGAAAACTCAGAAAGAATCACGTCCCGTCGTTGCAGCCTGGGGAATCTTTCTCTTGTCCCTTCTGCAACCGGACTTGTCTATCATGCATTGGCCTTTTCAGCCATCAGCGCCTGCAGCAAGTGCGGGTAGAGCCCTTCGAAATCTTTGTTCGCGAAGCCAAGCCATGATGATCGTGATAGATAAGGACTGGTGGGAATCCCAAAATAGCATCACTACAGTGTTAATCAAGTCTTTTAACATATTGGTAAGCCTTGAGTAAAAGCTACATTTGC
Organism: Pachyramphus minor; assembly: GCA_013397135.1. Lineage (NCBI taxonomy): Eukaryota > Metazoa > Chordata > Aves > Passeriformes > Tyrannidae > Pachyramphus > Pachyramphus minor. The sequence goes on along the minus strand of VYXB01000860.1, from coordinate 243,275 downwards.
AGAGAACTGCTTTGCCTTTATGACAAATTTAACAGAGGAACCAGAAGAGCATTAGTCTTCAGACTAAATCTTTCTAACTAAAGTAAAAGTTTAGCTGCTTTCGGAAACAGGTGTGGCCCCTCCTAATTAGGCTTTGGGGCTTTTACAAATCCTGTGAAAGAAAACTGCTCACATGATGTCTGTGACATCCTCCTTCCAGGAGGAGGTAGATGACTAAGGCCAAGATGCACAACACCCAGAGTACATGCCAGTGATTTCCCTTTTGTGGGAGAAGTGCAATCCTAAAAATCTCATGCTTAACAGAGAAAAGATGACTGTTACACAAAATACACATACTAGTTTAAAAATGGGGTGCTTCTTTTAAAGTATGCAAGAGAATACAAGATGGTTGGAACACATTTCATCTAGACTTTGAAAAATAATCATGTAAAATGTTATTGGGGAGACCTGAAAGGGAAAAATAAAAGAAAGAGGAAAAGAAAACACATGGTATTGAAGAATGCCACTGTAGCTCACAGAAGCTGGAACAGGAACAACCTGAAAATGAACAAAGAGACTAGAAAGGTTCTACCATGACCATGTCAATGTGTGATGCTGGTACACATCATTTGTGGATGTTGAAACCTACGGTGTATTGAGCTTGTGAGGCTCACCCATGCTATGTTTGTAACTGCTCAGTTATAAATTCCACTTAAAAAAAAACCAAACAAAAATTAACAAAAAGAAAAACCACAACCATACAAAAAGCAAACAACCCAAAAAACCTTTAGTAAGAAATGTGACAAGACAGCAACAGTTACAATGCTAGAAGGTACTTCTGCAATTACATTGAAGCAACTTCAGCGCCTCAATTGCAGGTGGAATTTGGCAAGCCAAAACCCCTCTGATCAGAAACATGTAATATATTTTATCGTTAAAAAAATCTGTGGGCAATTTGGCTTTGGCAAACACAACAGAAGCCCAGATCTCAAGGACGCACCTCTAGGACAGGCCTCCATATTTCCAAGAGAATCATGGGAAGGAAAACAAGTGCACATGGACGGTTTCCTGCTTTCTCAAATTTTTGAAATGCATGGTACACCATGCAGTTAGGAGATATTTTCTGAATAAGGTTTTTAAGCAGTCTGGAACAAGAACCATAATTTTTTTTGGTTCTGTAACACAGCAACATATACCTTGAGAACCAGCAGGACCAGATCCTCCTAAACAGAAGTAAAAAGCAGATTGAAAGCAATCTGAAAAGAGTCAGAGTTAAATTTCTTGGACAGAGTTAATCCTCTCCAGTTGGTATGCCAGCAATTGGAAAGAAAAACAGATTTAAAAAACCCAGATTTAAAGCATCAACTAAACCTTGTAGATAGAATTTTGCTTCGATAATGGGTTTTTGAGAAAAGGCAAATTTCATTGTAATACCTTGGACTAAAGTGCAATTTTTCTGACACTTTAGATGTAGAACAATGCACATGGAAAACTGTATTGCAATGTGCTCACTGTTCCCCAAAAAGGTAACTACAGTATGGCACTGTTAGACTTGCAAAAATGTCTCATTTTCACATCCAGTTTTGGGTGTCAGAGTGAGATTTCACAGCAATGCTGAACGCTTGTGAAAAAGTGAAGGAAGAGGTCAGGGAAAGGCAAAGGTGAGCATGGGGAAAGCCTTCCCTGACTGACAACTCTGCAAAGGATTTGAACTGCAGAAAAGAGGAAACGTCATCAAATGCCAAACCAATGTGATACCTGCCAAACCACATCTTATCCTTCTCAATCAGCAAAAAAATTATCCACGGCCTGATTTCTCTTACCTCACCAATAAAAGGCTATTTTTCCCCCCTTATTAGGACAGTTTCCATGCTGTAAAATTCTGACTCTAATAAGTGGTTTTAACAATATGTGCTGCACATCAGCACAAAAGGAACGCAATGAATAAAAGTAAAGCAGAGAAGGAGAATAAAAGGACTAAGTCCTAAATTAAAAGGGACAACATCAGCTTAGTTCAGGCTCCAAAATTTGATCACAGATTTTATGAAATGGAGAATTAAAGTTGGAATGGATAAATGTATGAAGGCTAACATTACACAGATATATAATTATAAACTTGGCAGCTGCTTATAAATGTAAGCTGCCTTACTGAAGTCAAAGGGACTTCAGTTTGCTGAAGTGGTTTTGGTACACTTAAGAGCTTACACATCTCAAAATATAATTTAAATGTCAGTACATGTAAATAGTGCAAAGCAAGTTGAGTTTTTTAATGGTTTTTTTTTATAAAATAAAATACGGAAGGAGAGAAAATTTACAGTGAGTAGAGACTCCGTGTTTCAATTATTTCAACAATCGGGGGAAGTGTTTTTCTTGGTGTGATTTTTAAACATTTGATTATCTAGTTTAGTGCATCTGTTTTATGTATGAACAGAAAAACCAAGACTCCATCTGAGAATTTCCCTGATTTTTCTTGACTTTTCTTGTTTTACTCTGAATTGGGAACAGGGTGGAGGTTAGGCAAGGAATGGAAAGACAGGATATGAAGAAGCAGGATGAAGTTCTATCACACCTATCTGACACTAGTTGAACACCTATGCCAACAGTGAGGCTGTGGAGGAGCTATCTGGATTTCAGATCTGGTCTAACAATGAATTATCTAGTTTTCTTGAAGCAGAAGTAAAAACTCTTGTCAGAGTAAAGTGCTATGGAAAATGTTCAGGGTTGTTTTATTTTAAATCAGTCTGAAACAAGAAAGCAAATCCTTCATTTAAGGTTTTTTCTTTTAAATTTTTTCTTTAAAATATAGGTCAATTCGAATCAAAAGATTCCAAAAAAGATTAGAATATTTTATTTAAAAAAATATTTCAAAGGTGCAGCTTAGTAATTTCTTATTTTGAAAGTGTAAAAAACCCTAATTAACAAAAGTATTTCCTATTGTTTTCGTTTAGACAAAGCTACCAGTTCTGCTCTGAACTGCTCTGAAACAGTTGTGCTCAAAACTCCCCTAAATTTTCTTGGTTTAAAAAAATTTACCTTTCATCAGAAACTGTTCTCACAGTTCATTTCAGGCATTGGGACCCACAGAGCTTCACGTTCCTGGCTTAAACGTGGTGGAAAATACAGCTCAGAGTTTTCATGAAACTCCCCAGAGTCACTTCTTCTCTGACAAAACCTTAGACATTTGACTCTCACAGTCATGAGATGGCGGATGGGTGGATGCCCAAAACTCCACACAGATTACTCCAGTTTATGCTCCTGACCCAATGTTTTGCTTACACTGAAAAAAGAAAAGTATCTTTCACTGAGGCAAGAAGGCTGCAAAATCCCAGACGTTTCCGGGGAAACGTCTGTCTCTTGTCTAATGTTTCTTCCACCAAAGATACTCCCACTCAAAAATCATAGAATCATAGAATCATGTTCCATTTCTTCCAGTAAATTTCTTCTAATGCATTATGAGAAAAGTTCCTCAATCTAAGCAACATGTATTTCATTCAGGTGGCGACAACTAATACATCATGAATGCTTATATAGGTGGAGTGTTGTTACAGTGTTAAACATAAATGTGTGGGTTCACAGACACATAAACATATTTGCATCAAAATGACCAGTCCAACTGTTGGATGCAAACATTGCAGCTCACAAACAGACAGGACATTGTAAGAAAGTGCCTATTTCTTGGACCATGGTAAACTTGTTGGGGAAGAGTCACTTTCAGAATGTGACTGGGATTCTTAGCTTTTAAAACGGAGATAATCAGCTTCACTACAGGCTAACATCTTTGAGGATCTGGTCTTCAGTTACACTATGTCCCTCTTATTTTACCTCAGTAATATAAAAAGACTTTCAGAAATTAAGGATTCGAGCCATTGCCCACTGTGGAACAGAAATGAAGAATATGGCCAACAGAAAAGACCAGAAAGAAGGAAAGAGATGGCTTCAAGGGAAAATTAATAGCCTCAATTTTTGGAGCAGAATTAACCAGATAACACAGTGGCACTAACACTACTACTGTCTGTGAGGAAGTGTCCTCCTTAACCCCTCTCTTCTCTTAAAAAAGCTACCTGATTATCCGTCCTGAAAATCCAGCCAAGAAACAGAAAACGTAACATAAAATATGGAGCAAATGTTGTGAAAAAGCGAGCTTCAAATAATCAAACTCTGAAGTTTAAACAGAAGTTATAATTTGCTGGAAGAAAACATTTTACGTGCTGGCAAAGACAACTTCTGCTTTCCCTAGGAACTTGCATAATAAACACTTTATTGCCCAGCAATGTGATCCAAGTCAATCTCTATGCATTTATTAAACAGATTTTATGTTTTCAAGCCAACCAGTATGATTTTTTGGCTACAATGAGAACTTCTGCTTTTAATTTCTAGTGTATCAAATTCTAACAGGATTATATTCAGCTATTTAGCAATTACAAAATTTTCTGCAAATACTACATGTACATTGAAAACATAGAAAATGAGGGTCATTAGAGGACGTTTGCAAGAAGTTAACAATCACACTGTACCTCATTCAAAATAATGCAATAGCAGCCTCCTTCTTTTCCCTGGAGAGTCTCCAGAGAGTAAACTTATAAGGATTTTAATGCTCCTCTTCTTTTCCACTGTAGTCTCCTGAGAAGACAGGAGCACTTGGAATGATTATGTTATGCCTCAGCCTGGGAAGAGCAGTATTTCATCATGTATTTCTCTGAGCAATGCTTTGAAGAAGCCTTTGTGGGTAATGCTAAAGGTGTCTTCCCTCTTTTGGCCCGAGATCATGGAGATGCTTGTTGAAAAAGAATAAATCTGTTATCAAGTTTTGGCCACCAATTTGATTTCTCTTCAGAGTCATCACCAAAGAGAGCTTTGCTTTTCTTCTCCAAGCATGCTGCTGTGAGTCTTGACAAAAGAAAACCCATCTCTGGTTGTCAAGGTGTGTCTGCTCTTGTTAGAAGCTGCAATAACACCCAAATCTCCCAAGATACTGGAAACCAACAGTATAGTAGCTGATTACATTTCAAGAGAAAAGGATTGTTTTCGCTCATATATAATTTTACTGATTGCAGTGAACTCACTTCATGTAACATAATTGTGGGTGTTACAGTGCACGCAAGCTAGGGCATTCCTCCCAGTACTCATCCAACACACCAGAGATATGTCAGATATAAAGCTATCACACTGCTAGACCTGTCACTTGCCCAAAAGGGAATGAAGGAGAATCTCTCAGCAAGGATATCCAGTGGTCTCTAGCATTTTAAGTAAAACAGCCAGGCCCTGACATCTAACTAAACCAGCCCCAATGCAGACCAGAGAAAGGGTCTGAAGGTCACCTTAGAGACTTCAGCTTGGATCATTGCACTCAGTGACAGATCCCCACAGCAGTTATCAAGTCATGGTTTTCACCACTTATATCATCACTACAGTGTCCAAATCTCACCTACTTCACCCTTTCCCTCCCTTGCTTTCCCCTTGCACTGGTTGCAGAGAAATTGGTGCTTTGCCACAGCTGCTCCCCATTCCAGTACAGCAGTAAGGGAGTGCTGTCGTGGCTTGTTGCTGTATTTCACCACAGAACAACACACACACACACACACACACACACACACACACACACACACACACACAAAATCCACTTGACACACTCTTAGTTAAATTATTATTTATTGTCCAATTTCTGAAATCTCAATGAAGAATTTCAGATTCCTAGAAGGGACTTCTTGGAGGGGCTGAATTTCGAAAATGCCCAAGCTTTCCCTCCAAGAGCACAGGATTTCATGCTGGAAACTCTAAAAAACAGGCATCCAGAAAGCCCAGTTGCTTTTCAACTTTTAAACCAAACTCTGATATAAATCACTGTATTTTAGAAACATAGTAGTGTCCTGTTTCCCACCCCTCAAAACCTAAAGCAGACAAACAAAACAACAATACAGGACACAAATAAAGCCAATTATTTTGTTGACGATATTACACAGGCTAATTGATTTTCTTCTCTGGTTTCCCTCCCACACTCAGGGATGAATGTGTCATGAGGACTTAATTTACTTGGTGAATTAAGCAATCTGAGTTATGCAAAAGCTTTTGCACAAACTAGGAAACTTCTGCAAACTTCCCACTAACAGAACTCCAATTAGCAACCAGTCCTTCCATCATATTCTTCTGCCACTGAACAAAGCAATTTAGATTCTGCAATTCAGGTAAAAGAAATGCATAAATACAAAGAATTTTCCCTTAGAAGATAGAGCACGATATGACAAAAAAAAAAGAAGCAAAAGGACCCAATCTGCATCCAGTGCTTATTCCCCAGTTAAATGAGCTTCCCAACTTGTTACACCATTCTGTTTTCTCTTACCCATTGCCACCATCCAGCACTTCCTACACAACACCAAAAGGCTAAATCCATAGAGATATCATAATAAATTGGCAACTCACTTGGAAAGGCTTGATGAGTTCTGCCTGCAGTATGATCTGCAGATCATGTCTGCAGCGTATGAATCAGTGCAAACTGCTGGCAGCTTCAGGGAGCAAATGGATGGAATGGAAAGGGCGTGGAATGAGATAATAAAAATGCCATTATGCTTTCAGGCATGTGAAACTCACTGGATGCTCTTTCCACCCCACAGGCTAACCATTAGGCTCCTGTAATGACACTCTGTATTTATGTATTGTCAAGCTCATTATCTATCTTGTATCCTCCTCCTCTTCTTTCGCCCCCCTCTGCTCTGTGATCATATGATTTTTTTTTTTTTTACTGTAGTCTCTCTAATAGATCCTCTTTTCTATGCCTGGGCCCCTAGTTACAGAAATTCCTGCAGATTTCTCAGCTGCTCAAGGTGAATGACAAACGTTTGCTTCCTGTTCAGCTTTCACAAGAAGTGCTTCTGCTTAGCAAGCTTGTCTGACCACCGCGTAGCCTCAGCACTGCACAGAGGTGCCTTAAAAGGTTCCTAGGAAAGTCACATTCTAGCCTACCAGGAGTACCCAGATATAAAATAATGGTCCAGGGAACCACCCTCCCTTTTGATAGTAAATCATTGCCTTAGCATTTTCCATCCAATCTAACCCGTGAAAGGTCAAGCGGATCAGATAGCTCAAAAGACTGAAGGTGACTGCCAAACAAGGACAAATCCAAGGAGGCGGGAAGCACCTTCAAGATCAACTGCAGTCAAGGTAAAACCATCTTGTGTTTAAAAAAAGGATTAAAAACAGGGCTGGAGTTAAATCCAACCTAACCTCAATGTTCTTCCATCTAATCCAGTGAATAAAGCAGGAAATTGAAATGCAACCAGTGATTTAACTGGAGGCACCAACAGATACCATGATTTCACATGCTTGGCCCCCTGTCTCTCTTTAAGTCCACAAATGTGAGCAAACTGAAACCATTTACTGTGCAGTCCTGCAGCCATTCCACCCCAGGCTCTGATCTTGTTAAACCTCATAAATTACAAGACCAGGTGCGATGGATTAGGGCTCCGAAGCGAAATCTCTAAGCAAGCTCACCTGTCTGTGGGAAGGAATGTGTGAGTTCAGTAGGTGGCACTCTTACCTTGGAAAGAACACCCAGTCAATCCTCTGCAGAAAGCCATGGAGGATGCTGGATGTCCAAGGAAGCATCAACCTTGACTTTTTATTTTCCTCAGAGCTTTTAAGAATTCAAAAGCTGCACTTTTCTGACATTAATTTACATTCTGCTTAAATCCTACTGTCAATAACTGCATTTTTTTTCCCTCCCAAAAACTCCCTGTACAGTTTCAAGAAGATAGGTTTTTGTGAAAAGGTAACAATTCTGTGCTTTATAGATAGTTGAATGATTCCTGTGCAAGCATGTACAAGCTCAGGGGTTTTTTTCCACACACAGAAACAGGTCTGCAGTACCCCAAGAAGCTGCTATTTCTTCATGTATACCTTCTGCAGACCCAGCCCTTTGTTCTAAAGTACATTAAAGCTCCCATCTTTTAGTGTATAAAATATATTGGAATTCTGGTCTGGAGGAAGGAAAGGCCAATAGTGCTGACTGCAAAGGGAGGAAAACACGAATTCCACTTCTGTGATTGCAGAGAGCTCTGCAAATGAGATGAGGGTGCACTAGGCAGGCCATCTCTAGTTTTTTTTCTCTAACCTCAAAGGAAAGTGAACATATAAGGCAGTATGAATGCATAGAGCCTCAAAAAATGCTGGTGAGAAGGGAGTCACATTTACTCTTCCTGGAAAAGACATTTCTACTACTGCAGCAGAATCAGAATTTTTCCCTCTGCAAGTGCATTAGTTAAACATAGATCATATCTCTGTTCTTCCAAAACATACATTTTAATAGGTGTCAGATGTAAAAGCTGATGTTTATGAAATTATGAACTGGGTTCCAAAGTGACCCTACAGATTTCAAATGCAGGTCTCTATTTACTCCTGCATCACAGAAATTTTTTTTTTGAGGTCTGGTGAGTGTTCAGGAGGCTTCACTGTCAGCTGTTCTCTAAGCTGTGCCCATAATTTAAGTCATAAGGCCCATTCAGCTGAGGCACACTACTGTTTTAACAAAAGCTGCAGAACATTTTATGACTCAGTTTGAAACACGGAGGAGGGCTCAGTCAAGGCCAACCCATGAAATGCCAAGCATTCACATTTGGGTTGGGTGCAGATCCAGCAGCTCCCTGAGTTTATGGCAATGCAGAAATGGTCCCCATTAAAGAAGCTGACACAGACAGGATTTTGCCATGCTTGCAACGCCTTTAAAAATAAGTGGGAAGATGATCTGAGTCAGTTATAGATCATTGCACTTAATAATCCCTTTATTATTTGGAAGCTGTTGTGGGTTTACCAGTCCCCCTGGGCTGGGATAGTCAGGTCCAGGTGGATTTCTGGAAAAGAGCCAATCAAAAGTTTTAGTAACGTCTCTGCTAATGACATATTTAAAAAAACGGAAGAGAAGGTGATTGCACAGAAGAAATTAAGAAGCCAGTGACGGAGTGAAGGAGGTGGCAGGCCCCCAAGTGGTGCCAGGCACCTCTTCCCTCGGCCCTGGGCCAAGGGCAAGCATGGCACTGAAGTCTCCCCTGGCCAAGACCTAACAGAGTGGAGGAAAAAACCCAACCTCCAGAGAGAAGCTGCCCACCTGAAACATTCTGCAAGAAGGATTCCAGCCTGGGCGGAGAGCAGAGGAGGATTTGAGATAACAAGTACTCCAAGGTCAGTGTAGCAGGAGAGGAGAGCCAAAGTGCAGGGGGCCCTCTCCCTCCAGCAGGAGAAAGACTGAAGGTTGCAAACCTCTGCTGCCTCTAGAAGATTACTGGGGTGCAAAAGACTGCCTGGCAGCTCATTCGTGACCCTAAAGCACAGCAGAGCACGGAAGAGCTGTTGTCCTGGGTGGACCCACAAGGAGAGGTCTATTTAAGACTGCCTTCTGTGAGAAGTGACCTCCATGAAGCAGAGGAAGGACTCAAAGCCATTCCCTGTAGCCATGGTTGAAGACTATGGTGAAGCAGGTGTCCCCCGTAGTCCATAGAAGGGATGCCACAAGAACAGGGAAAAGGACTCAAAGCCATTATCCCTTGTGACTGTGGTGAAGACCATGGTGTGACAAGTATCCCCTTGAAGTCCATGGGAGACTTCAGGAGCCCGGGTGCGCTCTCCTGGCCTCCAGTCCTGTCCCAAATGGAGGAGGGGCAGGTCCAGTCCTGAAGTCGGAATGCGGCTGAGAGAGAGAAAGAGATTTCCAGCTACGACACATTGAAGCTGTTGTCCTAAAGATAACAAGAGGAACTTCATACTACTACTGAATTGCTTCAGAAAGAAGAAACCCTCTCCTCCTGGACTGACACAGGGGCGGGAGACATAGTTTTGTAAATACCTGTGATGGTTTGGACCCAGCACCCAGCTGAATGCCCAGGCCCACTGCGGGGGCCTTCCCCCCTCCTTTGCCTTCCCAGGGCAGAGGAACAGAGACTGTGGGACTTGAGACCAACCAAATTATATAAATAATAACCTAACATTCTCTTCATAAGATAAGCAAGTTTCATTAGAATTGTTGTAGTATATATACTATTCCTTTAGTTTTTATTTTACTAGTAATAAATCTTAGTATTATACCCCTCATGTCAAGCCTCTCTTTTGTCTGTATAAAACCTCTCTCAACTTATTGTGTGGAGGGGGGAGTTTGAAAAAAATTAGCCCTAGTAAACCCACGACAGAAGCCAAATGTTTGTTGTTTACTTCAGTAACTTAACTGCAACAGATACTTCCAGTACACTGTGGCCCTGAGGTGGAGATCTTACATATGGAGCAGGAAGAGGTAAATCACCTTCTAGATAATTTCAAAAATTCATATGGGCATCTAAAGCATGGAAAATTGATGGGGCTGGAGTCTAAATTTCCTTGTATGTTCTGGTGCTTCAGCGATCTAGAACAGCAAAACCCCTAAGGAAGACACTAGAAAGAGAAAAAAACTAGAGTAAGCAAACACTAACTAAACTAGAGCACTTGAGAGGTGTCAGTCATGCCAACGAAGTCAACTCAAATGGCTCTAATGTAGGGTCATCTACTGCAGCAATGAAAGGAACTCCTGGGGCCTTTCCTAACTTTCCAACATTAAAAGTAGCAAAATGAGGAAGGAGATGTGAGAGCTTTCCAAAAGTAAATTATTAGTGGACAGTTCCAGTGTCTACTCATATTAACAACAGAAGTGTCTAGACGTCATCCAGAGAGTCATTTAATATTTTGTTTATTATTTTTACTTTAACCATCCCTGCATGCAAGGCAGATTTTTCAGTGAGATGATCAAAATTGCCTGCGAATCCTTTCTCTTTTGAGACAAAAGTGAATTTCTGACCTGACCAAGGCACACGCACCATCCCGACCATGCTTTTCCATGGGAAGCCTAATCCTTTCTGTTCCTGTTTGTAAACAGGGAATTTGCTGTGCTACCCACTGTTCTCCTGTTGTTCAAACACCTTCACGTTTCTTTAGCTCTTTGGTTAGTCCACGTTCAGGCAGTCTTAAAATAGGCAGGCAAGTAAGTCTCTGATTGGTTTCAGAGACCGTGCTGCACCACTCTCTTCTGTACCACTAGTCTGAAATAACAGGCAGACTTGTAAAGAACTTTGCAAAGCTACTGGCATTTTGCAAGAGAAACAGAACTCTGTTTTCTATGAAAATTCATTCTAATGACATTAACATCTGCTCCTTGTTTGAAGAATATTTTTAACTGTTCTGTCCCTGGGAACATGAAAGATGCCACAGTCTCTTTCATATTCTCACGGAGTAGACAAACTCTAGGTTTTTTTAAAGTCTGTTCTGAAATGCCCCACTACGGTTCACTGCAGGGATGCATCTCACAGGGCAAAAAGCATCTGTATTCACCACCCTATGAGATTTCACTCTAGGACACTGGCACGTGAGCAGGGAATTCATTTCACAGATGAACAACACTTTGTGTACTAAATCGTGCAGTAGGTGAAGTCTGGCAACTCATGCATAAGGTCTTGAAGAAAATCTCAAGTACTTATTTTTCAAGTCCAATTGTAAATATCTCAAGTAATGGAGACTTTGCTGTTTCACAGTGGTAAATCTTCCATGCTATTACAAGGTTCTATACTAAGAATACACCCTATGGTTATGATATCTATTCCTCCCTTTATTCTTTAACTGTAACCCATAGTTATAACTACCTGGATGCCTATAAACAGCAGCAGTCTCAAAAATTTTAACGTGTTCAATGGAACCTGTGAGTAACACATACCCAGCTGTGTACATGGGTATATGTATATGCATACTCAAACTGAAATATGTAGGCTTGGGCATATGCATGTGCAAATTGCGGAGTCACACACAAACAGAATTGACACATTACCAGGTAGGAAATGCCTTAGCAGACAATAGAACCATAGGCAAGTTCTGCAGGATTGGGAACAGAATATCAAAATGCAAAAGCCTGAAGCCTGAAATTGTAAACACTTGCAATAAATGTAGTTGCAGATAAGACCCATGTAGCCCATGCAGCATTCAATCTTATCTGATACCTGCTTTGTTGGGACAGGATGGCCTTGAATAGTGCAGGCAGGAGTTCTTCCCTTCTCTACAGGGAAGAGACTTTCATTTTCTCTGAGTGTCTTCAGTTCTTAAGGTATATTATCCTGTTTTTCACATAGAAAAGTTATTGAGTGTATATATGGCTGTAGTAGTAAACAAAACAAACTCCAAGGTAAGTATTAAAAGCTTATTCCAAGAAGAACTTACACAGTAAATTGAAACATGATTAGAAACACACAGCATTCTCTACCAGTTACTTATAGGGGAGTGCACAATCCAGAAATAAAGCAGCATAATATTTCATGTGTGTGTGTTCCAGGGAAGGTTCTGAGAGATGCCGAAATTGAAACCAAAACACTGCTGAAAGCTCAAAAAGCCCAATATTTATTACTAAGAAGTGGCCAACAAAACCAGAAACCAAGAGATATGAAAGAGGAAGGAAACAAGCCCTCAGTAAAACCTCCCACTCACACATAAGGCATTACTTATGAGGTTGTCTTACCGACCCAGAATGACTAGTATTTCCCCGTGGCAGAAACTGCATCCTTGGGGTGTCAGCAGCTCACAAGATAATGGGCATCCCCGCTGAGGCAACGTTGTCCTCCATGTGAAGCTTGAGAGCACTCCCACAGGTGCTGTCTGCCTTTTATATAATTTAGCTGGTTACATCTACCTGGGCAGGTGTGGCCAGCACCGGCCCAGCCAGAGGCCTTCTGTCCCTCCTCTCACTATGTAAATGATGCCTTTTCTGCACAAGCGTGTGTACTTGGAATTTCCCTGCGCCTGCGTCATACGCCTTGGGGGGTCTTCCCTAAATGAGTCTGGGGGCTTACTTCCTCTCCCTCCTCTTCACTTTCTCCTTCAAATGCCCTTGGAGGGTCATCAGCCAATAGGGAGATACCAATTAATTTTAGTTTATACAAAGTACTGTCTTCAAGGACAAAGTTCTCATTTATTAGACCTTGTTTTCTCACTACTTGGCAGGAAACAGAACAAATTTTCACAGGTGGCTGGGCCAAACACAGACCAAAAGTAGCAGCGTCTAATTAAGCACAGATACGGCGCGATAGACCATTTCCACCAAAGCATAGCTTTTGTTGATGATGTGTTTTCACTGCTTTTAAATAAACATTACGATTCGAACAATAAAACCACACAGATATAGCTATCTTCTGGTCATTGAACAATTGAAATGTAGGAAACCATAAGAGAGAAGCATTCACAAGGATTGTCATTACCTCATCTCCCTATGCCCTGGCACTGTCACTAGTGAAGGACAGATTCTGGTCCCCTCCTGTTCTGAGAAGGAGCAGCAGATGGAAGGACACTGTTTCCCCATGCACTTCTCCACCCATTCTTTCATGCTTTATGTATTTTAGGGACACATGCCATTTCTCATAGCAATAAAAAGAAAACTATTATTTTGGCTCACAAATTTTAAAATTTGTTGTCTCTCATTTATACCTGAACTGTAGCTTGCTGTAACTGCTATGAATAAATTTCAGCTTTATCAGTGCAAAGGATAATATTCAAAGCCCAGACTTGTAGGGCTTCTGCTCACAGACATGTAAGGTAATACTTGCAGAGTCCACAAAACAGAAAGCTGTATAAGCTGCCAGTAATGTTCTCTTTGCCACAACTGTTTCTGACAATAGTTAATTTCAATAACAGGTTTTATATTAAATTAATATTATTTTTAATATATTAGCAGGTATGCTCCAAACATCACTATTCACTTTAAGCTTAGCCACAAAAGCCAGAAAGAACCATATGGTTGTAGGTGTGCTACAAACATACATGATAGATAAATCTCTAGCCAAAACGGGTTATGCTTTGATTTTACTGCTGAGTGGGCATAGGTGGAAGCCTAAACCAAAGCTCCTTAACAGACAGCCAAGTAAACAACAGTAAACTCAAAGTGTGGGTCTGTTCACGCTTGTGTGCCACCAAGTAACAGCAAGAGCATCCACTGCCTTGCTTCAGTCTGAAGCCATGACCCCAGTCCAGGCTGGGTCCTTCTCTGCTGGAAGAGTTTATATAAATGTGTGCACAGGCGCATATGCACACAGCCCTGGAAGGAGAAGAGCATTTTCTGCTGGGCCAATTTATGGGGACCTTCCTGCACCAAAAGCTCCTATCTTATGATACTCTGAATTTTACTGGTGAACAACATCCAATCCCCAGCTGGGATGTCACTTCACCAACAACCCAATAAAATCAGCTAGCAAAAGCCATATGAATTCCACCAAAGGCAGTGACTGTTCAACATCTTATGCCAGTTGAGCAGCTCGGAGGTATTCAAAATGCTAACCTCAACTAGAAGTACTCAGTTGGAGCCTCTGTTAACTCTGAACTTAGCCTGAAAACATGAAATTGGATTCTCAGACCAGGACCCTGCCTCATGCAGGTTAAAGATTAGTTATACCCCTGTCTGACTGGAGCAATCATTTTTAATACCTGGTAATGGCCCTTAAGTGTTTTGGAAACAGCTTTATTTCACTAGATGCTCAGGGATTACTAACTAACCGGATGCTCCCAATAACTTTCAGAGAGCGTATATTGTCAGTTTATTTAATAACTTTCAAAGCGAAACTAAAATCTTGTTAAAATCATGCCTCTTCTGATTTAATTAAAATGCACCACGCATACTGCACTGTTCTGTTAATCATTAACTAAGTTAATTCAGGACAGAAGATGAGTCTTTTCTTTCCTTCAAAAGCCTCCAGACAGTGGAAAACTTCAAAAAACATTCCAAAAACTGTACAGTATGATTTTTGTTAGATGGTCAATACATCAGTATGCTTTTTCTCTTTCTTCAGTATTTCTGATTCCTATAGGAATGCAAGTTAAAAGAGAGCTGGTTTTTTCTTGCTTGGCAACATACCTTTCCCAAATTTTCTAAATATTGTCTGCTATTTGCGTCACTATGACACTCATTGGGTTTGACAGGAATCAGACTGCTAAACTCACACAAAAATGCTTTGGAAACTAGGGGCTAGTTATACATTCAATTTCATTCAAATCCACTTTAGCAAACTGACAAAGAGTGGATCTGAACTGCCTCCCTTACCCTCTTCACTTCTGTGGTTCACAACAGAGGTTTCTTCCGCATGCTAATCTCTACCTTAACTTTTAGACTCACAGCTTGTGCTAAGAAATCTCCTTAGCACTCCTATCCCAATCCATTTTCAATGTCCAAGAGGACCTAGCAATACATCAAATTTATTCTCCCTCTGCAGCAAGCCTAGCCAACTTCTTCCAGGAGGAACTGAAAACTGAATTAAACCTCGTTAGAAATGTACCATTTTGTGGACTATTCAAGAAACGGGATACATCTAACATCTATTTTTCCAACAATTCTCCTTTCTTGAAGGAGACAAAACAAAATCACACACACAAAAAAGTTTCTTTCTTTACATTCTTCCTGTCTTAAAGAAATATAAACACAAAATCTTCCAGTCTCATCTGTACAGTTGTTATCTAACGGGATTTCCCTCTTGAAAGCCACAAAGGATCAAGGCTGAACACTTTCACAAGGCCTGTCATATCAGATCAGAAAGGCACTCCATCAAGGCTGGATTCTTGCCTCCAGCCATGGCTCATGCTTACTGTTTTAGAGGAAAGCAATGGGAAAAAAAGAAAAAAGGCAAACACTAATGCACCTGGCCCATTGAGCAAAGTTCTCCCAGCATCGCAGATTTCATCTCTGCCCCTTGCAGGCAGGCAGGCAGGCAGCTGGGGCTGCTGTACAGGCACTGCAGGGGTCTTTAAACAACAACAACAACAAAGTAATTTTTGCATGGTAATAGACATAGAAGGCCATAAAGAGAGTAAAATGAAATCACCATGGCAAAGGGTGTAGCCTTATGCTGCACCAGCTTTACACTGGACATTGGAAAGAATTTCTCCACAGAAAGGATGACTAGACATTGGAATGGACTGCCCAAGAGAGGTGGTGGAGTCACTGTTCCTGGAGGGGTTTAAGGAAAGATGAGGCACTCAGTGCCATGGTCTAGCTGACATGTTAGTGTTCAGTCATAGGTTGGACTTGATCTCAGAGGTCTTTTCCCCCCTAATTGATTCTGTGATTCTCTGATAAATTATTTTGATAAATTATTATAAATTATCTCTGATTCATTATTTGCATTACAGAAAATGCATCAAGATATAATGATCTGCGGACTCAAACTACTCCAGTGTAATAAAAGACCCAACTATTTTTTGTTTGTTTGTTTGTTATTTGTTTTCATACTCACATGCTAATACTTATTTCTGTATTGAAGTACCTGAAATCTGTTGTAGTTCAGTAACAATGTCAAGGGAACAACTCTAAGGCACTCCATATCTACTTCTAGCTTCTCCTGGAAAACGGCTGTCTGGTCACACATCAGGATAGGTCAAGGTCTGAGCAAACTCATAAGACCACGATTTCTTCCCATCTGTACTGTACACCCTAAAACCCACGTTAAAGGGCCTGATCTCTCTGCAAAAGGACATTCCCATCTGCTCAAGGCTCCAGACCTCACTCAGGCTACCCCAATGCCCTGGGCGGAGACAAGTGCCAGCACCATTACAAACGAGCACCCCAGCCCAGTGTGTCCCAAGCACAGCCCAGCATGGCCATCAGCAGGCACTATGGATGGGATGCCTTGAACCACAGGTCTGAACGCTTCAGCATCAGAACTACTAACCAGACAGGTAACGGCATATGAGGAGATCCTCTCAGCTCTGATGATCTACTGAGCACAGCCAAACCCCCAGAACCTATGCAGCACCTTGGATCTTTCCTGACAGCACAAAATCATGAGCTGCTCAGGAGGCAGATTCATGGGAATGAAGAGGAATGGCAGCTGCAAACCCTTAGACAGTACACAGCTTGTTTTGTTATTTTTCTAGATCCGTTTTGGTTTTAATTTTTAAACATCTTATACGATAAGGTATCCACGAGGAAAAACATTTCTAAACAAACATCTGTGCAGTGCTCACTGTTTGAAGACAGAGTCTGTCTCAACTCTTCACCATTGTTCATGGAAGCATTCCAGTCAGTCCAGACTGAGAGATGCAGTGACACCATGTGGGTGACAAGTGCCCCCTGAGATGCAAGACTACAATTCCCGCATGCTTCCCTGTCACAGCAGGGTCTGGTTCCTCCTTCAAAACATACCCATCATCACAACACCCTAAAGACTTCTTAACATTGATTGGACAGATCACACACTGAGGGTAATCTTAGACTCAGAGCAGGGATTGATGGCATGCATTCCCCACCTCATCTTTTCTGTGAATGTAACAGAGGAGCATGCATGAGGGTTTTAACCAACTGCTTAGGTAAGCATCCAAGCAATCTGTCAGTCAGCTAGGTAACAGAGTAAGGAGTTTTATAGGTCTGACAGTAGGAAAGGCAAATGTAATGTTCACCTGTGTTTAAGGGAAATAAATATTTTTGTATTTCCTTCCCACAATAACTTGACCACTTAAAACACAATAACTTGACCACTCTCACAAGGATCAGTATCCCTATACAATTGTCCTAGGTCTCCCATGTCACTGCACAGTGTTCTTTTGGATTTGGTTTGCATACAAAAATATGCCTTTGCCAAACTTGCCCAGTAAAGTTTTTCGGCATGTTACAAAATCGTGAAGAAAGGGTGTGAACCTCAGCTGCTCTTCTGCTATGCAAAGAACATGAGAATCCCCTTTGCCACTGCTAAACATAAAGAAGTCCTTATCAGCTCTCACTGGCTGGGATGGGCTTGCATTCCCTGCAATTTGCAACTAACCAATAGTCTCCCTTTTTCACTCAGTTCCTCATATTAAGATGCAAAAACTGTCAGTAAGTGGCTTAAGAGAAATGTAACTTTCTGCAAAATAGCTGATGGACTTGTCTTCAAGGAGATTTAAATAAAGTAGCTCACAAGAGAGTCAGTAGCAGTACAACTTGCATAGAGAATTATAAACCACTAACTTCAAAGAAAAATAATTTTCACTTTCAAATGGCAAACCTCCCCTCCAAAATCTGCCAAAAGCTGCAGCCTAAGCTCTAGAGCTGTGGGTATACTTTCATGCCCAGTTGATGTTTTGTAACCCGAGAGAATACTTCAGAGCATCACGTTTTATGTGATTTCACAGGATGGGAAGGATTCCAGCAACTCCTCCTCCATGTGCTCTTACAGGATTTAAAAGTTCAGGAGAGATTAATGCATATGCAGCATTACAACCTGCCTCCTAAAATAAGTCATTATAACAGGAAATTACCCTTCCAATCTAAACAATTTACATTCAGAAAATGGACATTTTCTGTCATTCAAAAGCACAGGCAATTAGAGATAAACCCACTCTTAGGGCACCATCTTTGCACTCAGAGAGCTTCTGACTGACATTTCAAGGTTTTCATGGTAATAACTAGCAATAAAATGGCCACTAGAAATTATAATTTGCTAAAACCCTTAAAATATATTTAAAACATGCTTCCAATAAACATTTAAGAAAAGTATGAAAGAAATCAAGAGTATTTTCAGAAACTTGACAGAGTTTCAAGCACTTCTAATACCTGAGAACTTTTTTTCTCTTTCAAGAAAAGTTTGCAGCTTTTTTCTCAGAATTCATTCATTTACACTGAAGCTGCTGTGAAACTCTGAGATTAAAACTAAGCAGACTTCAGGATTCAAAGAAAGTAGAATAATCCCATCAGCTCCAAATGCCAAGGTAGAATCTAAGAGCAGAATGGAAGCATTAAACGGTTCATTTAATTTAAATTTGTTGCAGTCTGCTAATAAGTAAGCAAACAACTATTGAGATGCTTTGTGATAAAACTTTGCTCTTTTTTTAATGTTGAAAATCTTGAAAAGACTCTGTCTTTCAGTCTTTCAGAGTTTCCAAATGCTGTCTCAGTGAGGGCTTCTAAAGCCTCCAAAGAGCTCTGTAATCAATCAAGGATCTTTGGACTTTCCCATTGTGTTTAGAAAGGGGAAAGGGAACCAGAATGCATACTTCTGATATGCTAATTAAAACACCAAGGACACTGATATGCAGAACACACTGTGTAATCAAATAGATCTTAGGTGAGTGCTTAATGGGTTCACTTGTTGTGTTGTGACATCATAGGATTTGTAACAGATGAGCAGGCTCCTTCCTCACAGCCAGGCTGGGCAGCTTGCGGGCAACAGTGTAACTGAGGTGGCAATCCCAAGGGGATGCTACCCACAGGACATTGTGCTCTCTTCCTCATCACTTACGGTGGTCCCAGTCACCTATCCTCACACGCAAAGAGGACCTGGAAGTCGTGTGTGCAACCTGGCGGGCAGAAAAACAGAACCCTGACCCCACACCCTGGCAGTTTGTGTATTTCTGTAGCTAAGGCAGATCAGAAATACACATCTGGGAGAGACACTTGTGGTTGGCTGGGCTTCACCCTGAACTGTGGCTCTACAGGCTTTGAGCAATTCTCAGTGGAGATGCATCCCTCAACAACAGGGAAGGGACAAAAACAGATCCTACCTCTTTGAACGCCATCATGGACAAAGACTTGATGGGACTTAAATCAACATTTGCAACATCTGAGATCTTGTATGAAAACAATGGGCCTGGACCAGTTCTGAATCCAAAGAATAGTAGATAGAAGACATTTTGGGAGTGTAAGAAACAAGGATACTGTGATCCTTCGCTGGCCTTTTATTCCTATCAGTATTATTCAAACACGCATTCTTCTTGAATGCAATCTCTTTTCAAAACCCAAATTTGTCCACATCCTTTTATTTGAATCTCAAATCCAGTTTTTAAAAGTGTGCTTCTCAAAAACACAAAACCTAGACAATATACATCTCAAATAACCCAATCAAATTATGGGATGTTTTCTTTTTCCATTCTTCCTTAGGAGAAAAAAAATTAATAATATTCACCAGACAGGAGACTGGTTTTGTAGTTACATTTTTATAATTTACAAAATCAAAAGAGGGACATTTTTTAATACATTATAAACTTTTTTGTTACTTTTCCTCAAAAATCTTTCCAGAAAAAAACTCTCTCATCTATGATAAGAAATGACATGTAAAATTTCTGGGGATACAAAGTTCTTAGGAGAAAGTGAAGGGAAATTGATTCACTTGGGAAGATAAGTCTGATACTCAACTGTATCGGCCAGGCCTGGCTACTCCTGACACATATGACAAGGCCTAAGAGGTTAAATGTGGTTCTAAGAGGAGTATGGTGCATTTTTGCTTTTAGAAACTCTATATTTAATTGAAAAAAGAGATAAAGAAAATGATCCTTTGCTGAACGGAGTCTGGATTTAGGCATTTTCTTATCGAGATGGCCATGTTCTGGATCCACCCTCCAACATACCAGAAACCACAGATGGCAAATGCTACAAGCAAAGGCATTTCCTGCATTCTGGTTTTCTAGCTGAGGGCCAGATGCTTCATGATCCTTCCTTAACTGCACAGCTATAGGAGTGGGTGTTGCATGGTGTATATACAGAACAGGCGGCATCAGTCATACATTCAACATCAAACAGAAGAGAGAGAGTCTCTTCCCTTATTCTCACAAATTCCTTTAGTTGAAAGAGGGCCAAAGGACTACTTCTTCTACACTCATCACCTTACAAGTTACAATTCATAACATGCTAAATTAAGTAGTAAGTATTGCAGTTCTCATCCATGTAATGTGCCAAAATATCATAAAGAAAGGAAGAGCAATCATTGCTAAAGAAGGTAAACAACAGTCAAAGCCTAAAGAGAGCACTGTGGTTTACTTCAACCTACAGCGTGCTCTACCTACACCACTTCCAACAAGTTAGTCTCAGCTTTATCTCCTATTATCTTTAATATAGATTAGAACAAATACTTACATGAAATTCTCCAGAAGCACTTATCTCACTTGAAACACTTTCAAAAGTACAAGTTAGAACCTTGCAACACACAGGAGCAGGCTGTCCCAGTGTACTGAAAGGTGAGTCGGCAGGGAAGACAGCCAGCTTGGCTGAACAGGGAGATTTTGAAGGAAATTAGGGGAAAAAAGAGAGCTTACTGGTTATGGAAAAAAGGGCTGGCTACTCATGAAGAGTTTAGGAATACAGGTCACGCAAAAAGAAAATTAGAGAGACAAAGGCACAATTTGAACTCAATCTAACCACTTCTGTTAGGGATAACAAGAAGTGCTTCTACAAACACATCAATAGCAAAAGGAGGGGCAAGGAAAAACCCATTCTTTGTTGGACATGAGGGGGAGCATAGTCATCAAAGATGAGGAAAAGGCTGAGGTACTTAATACCTTCTTTGTCCCAGTTTTCAACAGTAAGACAGGTTGTCCTGAGGACAGATGGCCTCCGGAGCTGGTAGACAGAGACAGGAAGCAGAACAGCTCTCCTATAACCCAGAAGGAAACAGTCAGCAACCTGCTGAGCCACTTGGATCCTCACAAGTCTATGGGACCAGATGGGATACACCCAAGGGTGATGAAGGAGCTGGCAGAAGAGCTCGCCAAGCCGTTCTCCATCATTTACCAACAGTTCTGGCTCACTGGGGAGGTCCCAGATGATTGGAAGTTGAGGAATGTCACGTCAATCCATAAAAAGGGCTGGAAGGAGGACCCGGGAAACTACAGGCCTGTCAGCCCGACCTCAGTGACTGGCTGTCGCTGTCCATGTCTTGGACAGGGGCACTCTCTGCTGAGTTAAGAAGTGGCTGGAGGGCCGGGCCCAGAGAGTGTTGGTGAATGGTGCTGCACCCAGCTGGCAGTCAGTCACTAGTGGTGTCCCCCAGGGATCAGTGCTGGGCCCAGTTCTGTTTAATATCTTCATTGATGATCTGGATGAGGGGATTGAGTCCACCATTAGCAAATTTGCAGATGACAACAAGCTGGGGGAGAGTGGAAGGCCGGAGGGCTCTGCAGAGGGACCTGGACAGACTGGAGAGTTGGGCTGATTCCAATGGGATGAGGTTCAACAAGGCCAAGTGCCGGGTCCTGCACTTTGGCCACAACAACCCCCTGCAGTGCTACAGGCTGGCACAGAGTGGCTGGAGAGCAGCCAGGCAGAAAGGGACCTGGGAGTTTGGATCAACGGGAAGCTGAACATGAGCCAGCAGTGTGCCAAGGTGGCCAAGAAGGTCAATGGCATCCTGGCCTGTATCAAGAACAGTGTGGTAGCAGGAGCAGGAAAGTGAATCTGCCCCTGTACTCGACCCTGGTTAGGCCATCCCTGGAGTACTGTGTCCAATTCTGGGCCCCTCAGTTCAGGAAGGACATTGAGGTGCTGGAGCAGGTCCAGAGAAGAGCAACCAGGCTGGTGAAGGGACTGGAGCACAAGTCCTGTGAGGAGAGGCTGAGGGAGCTGGGATTGTTCAGCCTGGAGAAGAGGAGGCTCAGGGGAGACCTCATCACTCTCTACAACTCCCTTGAAAGGAGGTTATAGCCAGGTCAAAGTCGGTCTCTTCTCATAGGAACCAGCAGTAGGACAATAGGGCATGATCTTAAGCTCTGCCAGGGGAGATTTAGGTTGGATATTAGGAAGAAATTTTTTCCAGAGAAAGTAAATGTAATGGGCTGCCCAGGGAGGTGGTGGATTCTCCATCCCTGGAGGTTTTTAAGATGAGACTGGATGTACTACTTAGTGCCATGGTCTGGTAACCATGCCAGTGTTGGATCAAGGGTTGAACTTGACGATCTCAGAGGTCTTTTCCAACTTGGTTGATTCCATGATTCTATGATTCTATGAAAAAGGTTTTCTTTCAAAAAATTACTACAAAGATTCTGAAAGTTATGAAAAGTATTCTGTTCCTGTCTAACAAAACAACCAAAACCAAAACAAGCACAGGCTAGGTTTCAAGCCTGCAAATACTGAAAAAAAGAAGGGTAGCTTTCTTTCAGAGCCGAAGAACACAAAACTATGTGCAACTATCAGACAGTTCAGAAATAATGGTATAGTGTGGCTGGCTATATATATACACATATATATATACATATATCTATATACAAGATCCATGATTATAATAGTAATTCCTGCACATACAATGCATATTATTTTGTGTCAATCTGGCATATGTCATTGTACATGACAGTCTACAAAAATCAAGTACAGAGCAAAGGAGAAAAACCTGTTACAGTAAGAATATTACTTCAACATGCCAAAATCAGATTGCCAGAGCATCCCTAATTCTGCAGGCTTGGCTCTATGCCATTACTGTCCTTTGCTGCTTGATGAACCCAGATGTATGTGTGAAGGTTTGGCCTTGGCACTCGGCCAAATGTCCAACCTACCGAATAGGGTCCCCTCCCTCCCCTCCTTCCCCTCCCCCTCCAGGGAAAGGAGAAAAGGAAAAGAAAAACCAAATTGTATCAAAATATATATATATTTACATATATCACAGTAATATACAATTAATACAATATATACACAGTTAAGGGGGACTACCCACCCCCAGAGGGAGAGGATAAGGGAAAGGGTAAAAAGGGGCAAATGGAGGGAAACTCAAACAAATATACACTCTAAACCCACAAAGAAGTATTAACCAAGTAAAATCTCACTACTTTCCTTGAGATAGCTGGATAGTGCCAATCATCCGCCGGCAACCTCCGCCTCCCAAGGCCCGCAAGGCCGCACCAGGCCTCACTCCTCCGCATGGGTAGAGCCGACAGCAGAGAATCTGCACCTTCGGATCCACTGGAAGGAAAGGGAGTGAAGGCTTCTCGCTCCTTCTTATTTATACCCTGAGTTATGTAAAAATCGTATGGAATACTGGGAGCATGGTCACTTCCCTGGTTACGAGCTGGTTACCAGGAAATGGACCTGGACCAAACCATCACAGTATGCAACACGAAAGATGGGAAAAATCAGTAATACTGAAAAATCAGCTGCATTCATATTTCCTCTATCCATTGCCTTTCTACAGCAGTGTGATTTAGGGCAGTTCTTTACACTTACCCCAAAGCAAAACCTTTTTTTTCTACTGACTTTCAGACAACACTGGGATCAGAAAATAATGCACTTTAAACAGTAGCAGAAAGAAATCTAGAAATCAAATCAGGAAAGCCGATCAAATTCTTTAACCATGTAACTAAAATTTGGGTAAGGAAACCAGGAACTCTGCATGGAAAAAAAAATTATTTGTTCCCATTTTGTGAATGCATCTCAACCCAAGACCTTGTCTGCATATAATTACAAACAAGCAGAAGATTCTAAAGGAACTGTCAGGTTCCTTTAGAGATGAACAGGTCACTTAGTCATTACTTAGTGTCTTCAGCTGTGGGAATGGTGCCACTGAATCAGGATTAAACGACACATGACCAAGCTCTAAATAATAAGCATAATCTTTAGTCCCTTACGTTGAGGCACTCCACTTACTTTTTCATAAGAGGCTTAGACATGTCATGTAATTTAAGAAAAAGTCCATTATTTAAAATGAAGATAAACATTTCATTTCTTGATATTTCACTTCATCTTTCTTCATTTGTGAACAGCTTGATCACAAACACAAGTTGGAAAAGAGACTGGTTGACTGGATCAACACAAATGACTACCTATCCCCTTCCATGTGGTGTGGCTCTTCCCTGAATGGTTGACTGGATAACGGCATTTCCAGTCCACCTCCCCACAAAGCCACAATAATGTCAGATGGCATACCTTATTTCTACATGTTTACTACTACTGTACCTGACAAGAGCCCCCATCAAGATCTAGCGCAGGTAAAAAGCAAACAACTGATACAACTTAGCAAACAATATTTGTTTGGACTATTTACCAGCTGAATAAATCTATGACACTAAAAGGCTAGTATACCTATACCAACACACGTGCACACACACTCACATGGTGTCCCAATCAGTCCCAGAACTTGTGCTTAGAGTCACTACCCACTCTAAACACTCGAACTGAGATCTAAGGATAGCAATGGGTTTTCTCTGGCTCTTGTCATTCGTGGCAGGAAAAGCAATGATGCCAACTGCAGCAAGAGAAGGCAGGGAGTGGGCTCATCAGCTCAAATGTTGCCAGCAATGCTATGGCTAAGAGCAGTCCCAGGTGGATCAAGTTCTTCTGCTTTGGGTAATAGATATTATCATCTTCCCAACAGCTAGCCCAAAAGCACACACAAAGGATTTTATTCATTCTGTTACTTCCCTTTATTCCACCAATTGCAGCAATTTCTTTCAGTCTGTTTTAAGAAGGTGTTATTAATGGTTAAGAGCAACAGTGAAGACAGTTACTCCAGTTTGGTCTATATTGCACACCAAGTGATGTCAAATCACCTTGCAGTTATGAGGTGCTCCAACTCTTGTCTATGGGTCTATTTTAGCCCCTTTTTAGACCAAAGGTACTCTGCTATTTATCCGGGCAACCAGATGCAGTCCACATGCTCAGTACACGTGATTGCTACCTCCAGCTTAGAGTCACTACCCACTCTAATGTTTGTTGGTGTCTCTGGTGTCTCTAGACCTGGTGTCTCTATTTTTCCTGAAGCAGGATGACAAATGTCACCAGAGTAAATATGCTAAGAAGACTACATAAACCTGGAATCTCAAATTGTTTTCTTGTATCTGCAGAAGAAAGAAAACCATTCTTCTTATTGCTGCTTTGGCTCTTTTTTTTTTTTCCCCCATTTAACTATTAGGCAGGTAAACAGAGCAGGTTATGATGGACAGGCAGATATTATTATTTCATCATTGTTTTTTGCCCACATCTGCCTTATCCTGATCTTGGCTCCAGACATACTTGCAAAAGTAGTAGCAAAACATTTGGATTCAGGTCCTCGTTCATGCCTTTTAAAGTAATTTTTAAAAAAATGTTTATGCAGCAGAGGCATTTCTCCTACACATGAAAATCCTTGAAAAACAGGAAAAGGAAATTAATGCTTCCTTCAAAATTAACCACTGTTGGCACAGTCTTGAGTAGGTTAATGGCACTCTATGGTGCCTTTACCTTGGTCCATATTTACCAAATCCTGTATTTATTTTGGAGTTAAGATTTGAATATTTTTACTGATGTCAAACATTTTCATAATAGTTTTAAAACTATCATCAAATAAAACAGAACATTAAAAACAAATGTAGTCACCAGTATTGTATGTTCAGAATTTAATCTAGAATTTTAAGAAATTTGCAATGTCTCACCAAGGCCCTAGGATGGCAAAGCCAGGCATCACTTCAACACAGACTAGTCAGCAAAATTTCTCTTTGTCTGGCAGTGATTTTACTCTCCAGCAATTTCCATCCACTGCATAGCATGCTGTCACCTTGCTGTATTATGGGGAAAATAACTCCCTGTGCCTTAGGTGTCTCCAGTACACCTGTGAAGTACTAGAAATCGTATGCCCTCCATACCTTCGTTGGTGGAATTAAACCATGCCTGTTTTGATGAAAACAGGAGGAACAGACTAAAACTCAACTCTAATCTTGGGCAGATTTCCTGCAGAAGTGCAAGGAGGCACTTCAAAACCATTCAGGCCCCAACATAGCAAAGCTCTTCAAAACTTCCTGAAATCCTGCTGACAGCAATGAGTGTGTACATATCAAAGTGTTGTAGCCCACACAGATAGATTAGAAGCCACCACATAAATTTTGAAGGCATCTTTACCCAGGGAAAACATGGCAGTGATATTGATGTTTGATGACACGCTGCAGCCCAAAGAGGCACACATCTACTTCTGTGATTAAAGTGCTGGCATTTTTACAAGAGTAAAAGGCTCAATCTGGATTAGCAACCGCAGTGGAAGACTTTTAGAAGACTTCTAGACTGTTCTGAAGGGACCACTGCCTTGTTGGCAGTGGGAACACAAAGGATTGCAGAAATAACCACTTACGCTATTACAGCTTGAGAGTTATCTAAGGAGACAACACTAACCAAGGAAAGTTCTCCTTGCTTTTCTCCATATAGACTGGTCACAGAAGAATATCTGTAGCACACATTCTTAGCACACAACTGTTCTGTCAACGATTACCAGTCTTAATTACTCTCAAAGATTTTAAACAAAAGATTGATCAAGAACTGGCTATATTTTAACAGTGGCTATGTGTCTGCTGAAATGACCCTTTGGCAAGAAGCTATGCAAGACTTCTCCTGACAAAGGTCAAGACAAATTCAATCTTTGTGCAATTTCACTGATAACACTGTCCCCAGGCAATCACATCCTATATGTTTACTTCATGGAGGGGAGCACATAAGCAGCAAGTGACGCGGCTCTTTGTTTACATTATATTTTCCAATACTGAGGGCTTAGTTGTATCAGAAGACACTTGAATAGTAGATCCCTTTGGCAATAAATTATTTTTCCAGTGAAATTCACACCAAATTTGTTGTCTAATATTCTCTGAAAATTATCACCTATGACCTCACAATTTTCAAAGAAAAAATACCTTCCTAGCCATTCTGGATAGAGGACAAAGAATATCAGATATAGAAAAATACAAATTAAGAAAGTGCCATGAGTTTTACAGCTGGTCAGCTTTCCCCTAGATCACCATTCCTCCACCCACAGTGAAACCACATTAAAGCTTTTCCTCTGACATGAATAATACCTGTGAGGATGATTATGAGCTAGAGATGGAGGACAGTGGTGCGGAGAAGACATAAAGGAAGAAAAAGAGAGAATGTAAGGAATGATAACAAAAAATATCTCTGGGAAGACCTTGTTCACCTATATACATACTAAGTTTAAATTATATGCTATTTTGGATTCAAAGACACTTAGAATATTCATAGAATAGCAATGTTTTTCCTTATGCTCTGAGAGAAGAGGTCCAAATGCTTTTTACTTCTGCCTCACAACCAAAAAATTTAAGATACTAAACAGCTCAATATAATTAGACTAAAAACGACATCATCTTTCATGGATCAAGTCTCACGAATTATGAGTTTTGCAGCAAAATCCTGCAAAAAGTTCTGCAGGGGCATTTTCATTTCCATTAGCACAGTCCTACTAAGTGAGGCAGATTCTGTTATGATTACTGTGACCTTGAATATTATGTAATTACAGCCTGGGAGAGATTTTATTTTTGAAAAAAATCTTCATGTAAAAAAAAAATTAAGCTACTAATGGTCATGACAGAAGGGGGAAATTTGACCTAGTCACACTCTAGACAACAGAAAAAGGAGAAAAATATTAAGATCAAATAAAGTCACAGTTTCATCAGATAAGATAGGCAAGGTAACTGTGAAAGAAATCATTTGACTACATCCCACAAACTGAGAATGTAAGAAACTTGGTGGTTTGCAGCCATGTTTTACTGGACTCATTACACCTGGCACCCTTCCAAGCTAACTCAGCAAAGCTGCCTCTCAATCGCGGCTATGGTACATGCAGAAAACTTCCATTCAGAAGAAACCCTGCCATCTTGGCTTGGGAGTCAAGACATCAGTGAGTCTGCAACCTATCACCTTTTTTCTAGCTGAGCTCCAATGGTTTCTGGCCTCCTTACTGGAATAACATGGCTGGTACTGACCCTGGAGTAAGGCACAAAACCAAGTCCTGCTTCCATCTGGTAGCTGTTGTTTCCCCTGGATTTTGCCTGCACAAGACAGGAGTTCCCCCAGGGAAGTTGAGCCTAGTGCATACTCCCTATTGTACTTCCCAGGGCTGCTCTTGTCCAGGTGGATTGTTGATGGTTTTTAGCAAAGGACTTCCAAGACTACAAAAATCTGCGTGGGGTAGGTCATCATCTGCATTTGGGCAGAAGGTCTTAGCCCTTTTGTGTACTTGAAATATATCACAGTTCCTCTAGCAAGCTGTATCTGAGCACTCAACCTCTCTCCAGTCACCAAGCAGCAACCATGTTTCCCTAACATTTACACAGTTACAAAGGTCAAATTTTCTGTTTAATAGCAATGTTTAACAACTTCTGTTCTCCAAGCAAACAACATTACAGATGGGAAATTAAGCCCCGATCTTTGTGAACATGACGTTGCTCGCTCAGCAGGCCAAATCAAGGTGCACTCCTCACTGAGCAGGTTTTGTGTGAGTTTTCCTGTCCTCCTGTATTGGGTCTGGCTGAGATGAAGTTCATTTCCCCACAGCAGCTGTCACAGTGCTACGCTTTGCATTGATAGCTAGAAAGCTGTTGATAGCACAGCAGTGTTTTGGCTGTTGCTGAGCATAGCATCACTGCCGTAACACTCCTTCCGCAGTTGCGGGCGGGATCCTGGGAGGGGACACGAGTAGGCCAGCTGACCCAAACTAACTAAAGGGATATTCCATACTATATGATGTCAGCTCAGATATAAAAGCTAAGGAAAGGAGGAGGAAGAGGGGCATTCGTTGTGTCCAATGGCTGCCTGCTAAGAAACCATTACGCGCTGCTGAAGCCCTAGTTCCCAGGACCTAACCGGCCATCGCTCACTGATGGGAACTAGACAATAAACCTTGTTATTTTCCACTTTGCTTTTGTGCGTGCAAGCTTCCACTTTTGCTTTAGTAAACTGCTTTATCTCAACCCAAAAGTCATTTTCCATCTTATTCTCTCTCACGTGTCCAACTGGGAAGAGGAATCATACAGCGGCTTGGTGGGCACCTGGCATTCAGCTAAGGTGAACCCACTACACCTGTCAATTTCTTTTCTTTAACCATTAGTGCAGTAAGTGGGCTGTGTGGCCATAAGCCCTTGTCTCCAACACATTAGCATTTAAAATCTGCAGGCTATGTGTATACATCTACCTACATATTTATGTGGTAAACACAAATATAATAGTGAAATTAACAGTATAATGAGCTGTCAAAAAAACTAAATATAATTCCCATGAAGGCAAAAGTACCATTTTACAAACAACAGAGGGTGGGTTACAGGCCACAGATCCTATCTTTATCTAGTGTGCAGAGAAAAAGAGGCTTGAAATATCCATCTTCCATCTACAAAAAACCCCAAAACATCATCTTAGAGGGGTAAAAGGATGCTCTGGGGTTGCTGGCAGTAGCAGGGAGCTTGGAACACATTTTCAAGAGCACGCAGATTGTCTTCTGCTGAGTCCCATGAGAGATCAGAGGTCTCAAAGAAAATCTCACAAGATATTGAAATACATTTTAAAATTCGACTTGCTAGACAGGACGTATCTCACCTAATTTTAGCTGTCAAATAGTCTGCTAAAACTTCATACTGACAATCTAGGCTTCCCCTATCTAGAAGTTAACTAATTCTTATTAACTGTTAAGTTTTGTATGTGTCAGTCTCTTTTAAGATTAAAAGCAACCTTGGAAAATTAAAAAAAGGCCTGACTAGATTGCACAATTGTTAACAGGTCAACTTCTTTCAAAGCCTGCATTTCAACTTGTGTCAGTTTCTACCTACTTTTAATCTGGCCCACAGTCTACACAGCACTTTCTCTCAAGTTAACATATATTTGACAATTTTGTAGATTGCAGTTATTTATTGACTTGTGCGAGAACAGGCTTTGCTGGGAACCATATTTTTAAGTAACCAGTATAATTCAGCATAATACTTTTTTTTTTTTTCCAGTTCAGCATTAACTTGAGTATTGGTTCAAGTAGCAGCTCTCACAAACTTGCCAAAAATGAGTGGTATACTTTCTGTGGGAGTATAAGATAGATTGGACACTGTTATCCTAACATGCACATTAGTTCCACATGCAAGAGAAATAAAGTGCTCATTCATTACCCAATTTACAGTGACAGCCTAATGAGATATCTCGTTTACATTCTGATAGCCCCATGAAATGAACTGAATTCCCACAGAGTCACAAAAGGCCAAAGTTAGCATTTTCCTTAAAAAAAAAGAAACAAACTCAAGTCTGCCTCTGGAGCAGATTGGCTATAACTTTGAACCTTAAAGGAAATGAGAGAGAGAAAGAAAGGGCAAGGCACACATCGTAAGAGGGGGTGAGGAGAAGCTAATGGCACTGGGAATGGAAAAAGAAGGCATTAAAAGAATTTCCTACTCTAAACAATGTGCAAAGTTAAAAATACCTTCTTCCGAGATTATCCTCATCATAAATACTCACGACAGCTATTTATGGCTGTCAAGTAGTCTCCAAGAAAGATTTTTATTCCAACAAAGGAGCTATATACAAATGCAGGACCCATTTAAAGAACTATTAAAATTGAAAATAAACCACTCTTGCGTCAGCTAGCCTTATTGGTGCCAGTTTCCAACTCAGTCTAAACATGGCTTTCCTGCATACTGATAATGGAGCTTTAAGCACTCAAGGAAGGGAAGAAAAAAACCCTTGGTATATTTATCGCAGGCCAAATACCTGTGTTCATAAAGGCCAACACCTAAGTATCAGGAAGGCAAGGTGCTGAGCTGAAATAAAGAGTGTGCAAGTTTCTCAGCCCCTCCCTGGTTGTCCAGGATCTCTAACACACAAGAGCCTGGAGTCAGGTTCCAGAGAGGAATTGTATTAGGACCTCCCCACCATGGATAAAATCCTGCACCACTGGGAAACCACCTGGGGCAGAGTAATGTGCCAGCAACTCCATTCACAGGAGATGCTTTAAAAATTTATTCTTCTTTCTAGTCTGTTCTTCATTTTTAAATCTTTTCACTAGATCAGACTAATTGGTCTGATCAATCCCGGTACTTGCCAACATATATTCTTCCTGGTTTGGTTGCCTTCAGCTTTGAACTAGGCAAAAAACCCCTTGTGAATATACTTTTGAAATCCATGGGAGGCTTCAGTGAGTTAACTCATGCATGATACCAGATTGCAGGTACTGCTGGTATGTGTTTTTTCAGGGCAGGGTAGACCTGCGATGAGTAGGGATAAGGGACCCCACTACCTGTACCTGATAAAATGCATGTGTCACATTAGATGGGTTTAACAGGGTGACCAATAGCCCACCTTAACTCCCTGCCAGGAACTGAATCCTTCTCTTTATCTCCTGGTCTCAGGTAAGCAGTTACATCTTGGAGTATAAAGGTAGGTGAGAGAGATCCTGCTTTGTGCCTTTTCAGGTCTCCCTATCAAGCTTCTCTTTCAGTGCAATCGCTGTGTCTGGGTCACATTTGCTAATGACTCCACCCACATTTAATTGATGAGTTGTGACCACAGTTTGTGCTATCTGTAATTGCCTAACTGTATGTTCTGCCATTTCACTGTCAATCATCTGTGCACACCCTGTGTTAATTAAGATTGCAAGAATTTCAGAGCAGAGGTCTTTCCCTGCACACCATATATGTAAGCAAATTTGCAACACAGTTCTGATCATAAAGTTCAACTAATGTATATTTTTCAGTTCAGCTTTGGCTTGGTTTCAGTTTGGCGCCTTCAAGTTAAGATTTGAATTAAAAAAAGACTTTTAAAAGTAATTATTTGGACTGTGTTGCAGTTCATTAAATGAATAACAGCTTAAACTAGTTTCAAGTTAACATTTAATTTAAATATTTGGTGCTGGTTTCCAATTTGTGGCTCCAAGTGGTACTGAAAAAACACTGATTTGAAGTTAAATACAACGAGCAGCAAAAGTGGAGTTGCTAAGCACAAGTCAGTTAATGCCGAGGAGAGGAGCCAAGCAACAAAGCAATTCACATTGCAGCAGCACAAGTTTCACATGATAACATCAGCTCCCTATGCCGTCCTCCAGAAACACCATTTTGCCCTGCGTCCCGTCCCAGCCCTCTGCCAACACCAGATTTACAGCTCAATACTGGGACGCAAGGTCTCTACGCAAGGCATTTCTTAATGGAGCAATCTACCACTTCAGAGAGTGTTCTCCACCTGCAGAAAACCAGAGCCACTCATTATCACCTTGAAGGAAATGTACAACTTCCCCCCCCCAACCCCGTTTCATATGTGAAACAGAGTTTGGGATAAACTTTCTTTTCTTTCATCACACTTTTTTAGCTCCCTATCACCAAAAGCTTCTACCCATACAGGTTTTCATGAAAAACTAGCATATAAGCATTTCATCCAGTTTTTGTAATGATGAAATCAACATAAATTTTGCTGACAGAAGGAATAGCAAACAGGCACCTTTGAGTGCCTGAATGATAAGACTTCATTTGCATGGAACTCTCAGCGGAAGCTGAGGAAGGTTTGTGTAGCAAAATAAGTTGGTTTGAAACATGGCATTTTAATGGTAGTCTAATCTATTGCCCTCAGTTTAGTGATATAATGAGGAGCCTAAAAACCGCACAAGTGCCACAGGCTGACATCAATATTTCAGTCATACAGTAAGAACCATAGCTGAAAAGTATAGTACATTCTGTTCTACCAATGGCAATTCAACAGCAACATCTACATCTGACCCTCATTCTTTCTGGTATCCAATATCATGGAACAGGATAACAACTATTATCCCGTCCTCTCCCCAGTTCTGTGGTCAGCAGCCCATTACTACCACCAACATATTTAATTGGTAAATAATGGGGAATGAAGCTAGAGACGAGGAAGTCTAGCAAATGGAGTTGAGTTACACAAAAAACTTTTTTTTTTTTCAGCCTAGAAATCGTAATTTATTATCTGTTCCCAACATTCACTCAACTCACCAACATTCCCCTCTTCTGCCTAAACAAGATTGCAGGCAGTTCTATGTCTTTTGAGACTCATAAGGTGAAGTAGCATTTGCCCTAGTTTATGAAAATGCAGCTTGCAAGCAAACTGCAGAGCAGGCGGTTCTGTAAGAAAGCTCACAGCTGTTCTCTGCATTAGGTCCTGTGGCTGAGACATGGCTT
The DNA here is from genome assembly GCA_013397135.1 of Pachyramphus minor. NCBI lineage: Eukaryota > Metazoa > Chordata > Aves > Passeriformes > Tyrannidae > Pachyramphus > Pachyramphus minor. The sequence continues at coordinate 209,684 of VYXB01000860.1, read as the reverse complement.
CTATTCCCAGGTCTGCCACTGAGCGATTAAAGATGGAACTTGAAGTAAAATATGTTATGACAGGCTAAACCTATGACAATAAAGGCACATTTACAAGAAACAGGGACATGGTTCTGGCTTAAGAAAAAAAGAAAAAACAAAAAACAGCAGAAAACAAAACCACGGAAAAAATATTAATCTGATATGGCCATAGCTGCTATCCCAGTTGATGAATCCAGTGCACAAATGGCAGAAGAGTACCTGCAGTCAAAGGATCTGGTATTGCTCCTGCCCTGTTTTCTGACTGCTTCCCCCCCCAAAAAGCATTATGTTTGTTAGTTTTGGCCAAAACAAGTCTCCAGGTGTCTTCCACGTCCTTCTCTCACACAGACGCTCCACAACATATTAAAGTACCCTATCCGTTGGCCTTTCAAGATGTGACTCTAAAGCTTGCACAAGCATTTGAAAGACTCTTCAGTCTGCTCTTAAACAAAAGCTATGCCAGGTGAAATGTCCCAAAATCCAGTGGAAAGGGGCTAAAAGGAGGTGCTGTTAGTCCTCTCCAGCTTCTGAAAACATATATTGAATTAAGTAGAGTTGCTCCATAAAAACCCTGTATCCTATGCAAATCAGCTCATGTCATCTCAGTGTCAGCCACCCAACAGTCAGTAAGTCCAACATTATCAGGCTGTCAACCTAATTATATCCTCCCTTGCCAGGGGAAATCATCAGCACATGCACTGCAGTATCTCCCCATCAACAGGTGTTGTCAACAAGAGTCAACAGCGAGTGGCAGAGATAAGCAATGGCTCTGTATATAATTTTCACTGCAATAAAATATACAGAGTAAGTGAGGTGGGCAACCTCCATAGAGCTTAAAACTTATAGAGGAAGACTTCTGAAGTCTATAACTAAAGCTTCTTTTCATGGTTTCTCCTTCTAAAAATGGCCTGAACATGGGGCCTGGGTGATTTCTACATAATTTTCCAAATTCTATAGCTGCAGCTTGGAGAAGATCTAAAAAAATAAGCAAACAAAAAGCATTCATACATACCCTTTGATGGGTTTTTGGCTGTGCCACTGAGTCCCTCATCACTCCCTATTGGCAAAGCTAAAGCAATAGCACTATCATGTTACAAGGATGATGGAGGGATTTACATTGAGTAAAGAACTGACAAGTAAATAATGGACAAGATCTCCAACGCTCTCAGTATGGGAATGTATAAAGCAGCTTACATTATGAGAGGCCCTACAGTGCTAAAGAAAGAAGTAAAAGCAGTAAAAATGGCATTACTATTCCCAACACAAGGAATCACTTTCAGCTACCTTTCAAGCAATCAACTCTGGACAGATTTCTTTATGTTTATGCTTACATCCTTACTTCATCTAATTAGGTGTTTAAGGTTTAAAGAGTCTAAATTCTAACTAGCAAAGAGGTTGTCCTATTAAAAATAGTGTTAATTTTAAACCACTTCTGCAACTCTGTTTATCCTGTGCTGCAGAACAACTTGAAGCCACCACAGAAGTAGGCCATGAACAGAGAAACCATTTCCTGTAAAAGCTGACAATGCACATGATAATAGCTTATATTTGCAGAAGCACCTTCTGTATCAAGTGTTTTACAAACTATAGACACACAGCTCTAGCAAAATGGAGTTCCTGCTTGTGTAAAAAGTGGCAGCCTAGAAAATCATTTATTCCAGGGGACAAGGAAATATTTTTGGCTACCAACACTCAATGTTGCCCATTAAAACTCTTTACCTCTGAGTACTGAACAACAACATTTACAACACGTAATCCAAATAAAGACAACATTCAGAATATTTTTATTAAAATTAATTGTCTTGAATAGAAGTGGTCCAATTTACAATATATGAGGTAGCTGCCGGATGTCAATAGAAAATGAACACATGTTGTAAATTCAGTGCTTGGTAAATAGGGAAAACACATATGTTCCCCAAGTCTGCTTCTCTGTAGGTAGGACTAAAAGGCAACATTATGTCATTTCCCTTTGCGCAGGACTCCCTATTGACTTTTATAAAGAATTTGGCTTAAAAACTGATGACAGAGTACATACAGCTCAAGTTGAAGGAAGAACAATCAATAAATAAATGAAGATGGGTTGGTGACAGAAAAGTAATTTCTAGTCACCAAGACAACTTACCAGTATTTTCTTCCAGCAGTATAATGAAGACAGGACAGATGCTCTCTGCCCTCACTTATACCAATCCCTTAAACCCAGAGGAATTACTAAAAGTGCACAACCACTGAAAACAGGATTCAGTCTGAATAGCTAAGAAAGTGTGACATAGTCTGTTAAATGGGTCCTCTGCATTTAACTGGCAGCCAACCCCTTCCTCCTAGATCTATCTTGTTTTAAAACATATTCATTAATAATTGCTTGAATTTCAGAGTACTCCTATTATCTGCAAGCAGTGACTGGAGTTTAAAAGCTTTTCATCAACTAAACTGCATGTTTTATGATGTTTACTCCACTTCTGTATATTTATGCCTTTATCTCCTCAAAGCAAGATATTATATCCAGCAAAACCATGTAGCCAACAGACTGAGAAGTCACATTTCCTCCCAAGTCAGCATAACAAAAGCATACAAGACCTATAATGATATCAAAGTCAGTACACCAGGATCTCGTTCTAAGTATGATGTGAGCATGATAGGTGAAATGAGGATGGAGCCAGCAAAGCAACAGGGAAACAGATGAAGAAAGTTAGGCTTTTAAGATGTGAGTCACCAAAACAACACCTTCAAGCACTTTTCTTTACTCAAAATGTCAGAGCTGGTGACACAGTTGAAGTCTTTCCTTATCATCATAGTTTAATAGGTACCGAATTAGTAACTAGAATTTGGCTTAAAAAAAGATGACAGCGTACAGCCCAAGTAGAGGGAAGAACAACCAATAAATAAATGAGGATGGGTTGGTGACAGAAAAGTCATTCTTAGTCTCCAAGATGAAAAATTAGATTACAGTACACAAAATATTAGATTACAGGTCTATTATATTTGCCTAAACATTTCTGGTTTACCTTGAAAGTATATTTTCTTCATTCAATTTATGTATATCCTGTACATATATTCAGGCCTGACAAATCACGATAGTATTTTCATTACTTAGTAGGAGGTTTTCTCATATTAATTTAACCACCAATATATTCCTTCCTATTAGAATATTGAAATAACTCAATCATTTCATGAAAAATTTTGGTGAGAAGACTGTAACCTTGAAGCAACTTAAGCAATGCTCCAGTCTAAGCTAACTACACGCTAATGAGAGGAAAGATTCTCTAGCTTTTACAAGAGAGAACAGGAAGGCAAGCAGAATTAAACCTTTTCCTTAAACAAATTCATCTTATGGCATTCCAGCACAGACAAACCCTCCAGCTATCATAACTCACTGGCTTGAAAAGGCCATTAGAATTCTATCCCATTTTGTTGGGAGAATGAAAAGCCAAATTCGTAGCTATGACATGAAAAGTTGCTCTTGCTATTGCTGTGGGATGATCTGAACCCTGAAACCCTACATTTCTTAGGCGCACATGCACACACATTCTCTATATGACAGTCACAAGTACATCCTGCAGCCCCAGTGAGTGCAGCAATAGCATCAACACAAAATACACAGCACTTCAGGCTCTGCTTTTCCCCCTCTTTCTATACTTCACTACCCAACTTTTTCTTTCTCCTTTTCAGAACAGCCTGAACATGTGGCACCAGACACATGATGCTGGGCACTCAAAAAGTAAGCTGCAGTGGAAGCATTTAGCCATCCATGTCACTGATCTTCAGAGGAATATCCCACTGTGCAAGCTGGACCATAAAAGGAATCCATGTGTTGCCAGTGTTTAGAAAAGCCATCTCCTTGTCTTTCCCAGCTATGGTGCTGCCTTATTAAGACACTGAAGTAGTAGCCGCTGGAGAATCTCAGGAATGATCTGAGCAACAGTGCCCAAAAAAAGCTTGTCATTTTGTATGTGCTGAATATGAACTTGAAAAAGCTGTGAGGACTGTTCAGCTTGGTGATTACAGGCTAGTAAAAGAAACCTATTCTAAAGAAAGTACAGTCATGCAATTCCTGTGGAAACACATGATTTTTTTCCTTTCTAACCAGTCACAAACATTTTCTGCATGGGAAAAAAGGAGAGAACAGAGTGAACATTGAGGAATTCATCTCAAGGGATGGCATGATGTGATATACCAATGCAATGGTATAGTCATCTCATAAGAGTGCACTTGGACAAAAAAATCATCTGTATATGGATCACAAAAAGGGCTTTCCTCTCCAGTCTCTACTGTGCTCTGGTCCTCTGACAAGATGATAAGCACTGAGTGCAAGGAGTGGAGGCAGCCCTTCATGGTGGTTGACTTTTCAACTGTAAGCATTTCTGTGAAAATATGATTGCTGGGTTTTGATTAAAAGTTTTTGAATTCACATGAAGGTTAAAAATAATTTTATGAGGTTTGTTGGCTGGTTTTTTCTTCCCCCTCCCAAAAGATCCATTTCACTAAAAGCCATTTAGACAATTTATATCATTTATCTTCTTTTCTTTGCTAAAAAACACAGAGGGAAAAAATTTTATTCTTTATATTAAGTAAGCATTCTGCTCTGGGGTCAACTTCAGCCCTGTATATTTCTCAACACTGTATTATAACACTGATTTTCAGAAATTCCCGGGATTGATACACAGAGTATCTAATTTTCTCCCTATCACTATGAAACCAGCTTGCTTCTGTTAGCACTGTCTGCTTGTCAGAATTTTGCTCAACAAAAACATCCTCCCCACCCCCAATAGCTGTAGTCATTGGCTGACTGCAGAGGCTTGCAGCAAGCCCCTGAGCTCTCTCTTTATTGACATTCAGTTGGTGGATGTTCGTAACATCTGATTCACCTATCTAATGCCAGCCTTCCCCTAATCTGTACCTGACCTCATACAACATGTAACAATAAGGCATTGGAGGTAGATCAAAGTCTGAGCTTCCCTGTCTATTATCATCTATGCCTCCCATCCCTCCATAGAGTCAGGTTAACAGCAGAAGCAAAAGCAGCTATAGGAAGAAGCAGGATTTGCATGGAAAGTGAGGATCAACAGAGATTACTCATCAGGGAGTCCAGCACCAAGGCACCTCATCACAGTTACAGAGTCCTCGTCTCTGCACAGAAGTAGCAAAAGTTTACCTCAAATAACACAGTCCATCTAGAAGAGAACTTTTACTAGAGCAGTCCCTGTTGCTGGCTTAAAAAATGTTGGCATCAAAAATGGGTCACAAGCTACCTTAAAGGAAACTGAGGCACGTTTTCAGCAAATGACAGAGACCTCAAACCAAAAGACAGTCACAACTTCCTGCTAAGTTGCAGCCTTCCCTTGATTTTCTATGTCAGCATGACAAACTTATTGGCCTTTTATTCAACAGACTATCCAGTAAAGACTATTAATAAGCAAGTTTATTTGGACCAATCAACAGATTTTCATGTAAAGAGGAGAAAAACATGTCTTTATATTTCCTTAATGTCAACCAAGACAAAGCTAACCTTTAACTGTCACATACACTATCCACTGGTCTATACTTTCCAAAAAGTGAAAAGCAAAGCATTCTGCTTACAGTTCCACTTTCCATCACCCTTGGATTTCCATCACCAGGAAGAGAAGGGCTCAGCTGCAACACTGACACAAATACTGCTCCTTCTAATCTGTAGCTGTATCACTTCCATTAACCCTCTGTCAAGCTGCAGGCCAGCATTCCTAGGGACTGCACTGTCATTAGACTTCTTTTCTAAGAAGTAGTTGCCCACTGACCATATTTCTGGCCAGGAATATTTCTTGAGCTGCATGCTGATGAATTAAGTTGCCCAAGAAGCACAGTCACCTAATGACTTTATGAAAGACGTTGATCACTCAAGAACAATCTGCTGGCAAGAGGGATTTTCCTTGTTTAACATGAACTAAGAAGTAGGTTATGATGAGAGAAATAAAGCTGCTGATAAACATTTCTCTTCAGTAATTAAAAACTAATTTAAGGGCACAAAGCCAAAAATGCAGAAGCTAATCAACCAAATGAGATGCTTCTGCAAGTTGAAATGAGTTTGGAGTTTCATTTGCAAATCACATTTTCCCACTATAGTTCTTTCAGCTAAGCTGTAAAAGGATGACTTTATCCAGGCTGCCAGCAATTTGATAGTGTTTTCATACTTTGTTTATTTGTGTGTAAAACTTGTTAGCGTTTGATTTTATTTAATCCATTATCCCTGCAAACCAATTGGCCTAAGCTTTTTAAAGGGAAATTTAATATTCTGATTATCTGGTTTAATTTCAGATATTAGATCATAAAGACATTAATAAAATGCAAACTCACACTGAGAAGCAGATGTTCTTAGGAACACACTGGCTAAATTATTTTCATGTCACTCAGAGAGCCTTACAGTTGGGCAATAACTTCAGTCTCTATCATGCGTAATAGCTTCTAACATTCTGAGCCTAGAATGCCCTGAAGAATTAAGCAACAAGTTCAACAATGTTTTTGTTCCCTAAGAAGGCAGTGCAATCTAACAACTAAGGGATCATATCCATCCAAGTCGGGAAATCTGTGGGTTTGGAGGCTGTTTCTAGTTACTCTCTTCTGTTCAGAGCAAAAGAGCAAATTAAACACTGAGAATGCTCTCCTTCGGAGCAGCCTCCCCCAGACACCTTAATACCTCACCCAAACACAATGTTGTGTCACCACATATGCAGAGCAGCTCGCTGAGCTCAGGACCACCAGCCCAAGTATGTCCCCAGATGCTCTACTCATAAGTAGTTGCTCAGCCTCTGGGGCCAGGGTGTGGGTGGTGCGGCAGGAGGGCAGAGCAGGGCAGCCCTGCTCACTTTGCTCTCCCTTCCCTCTTAGACAACAGCAAGGAAGGCTGTACTAGCAACCAACCTGCATGTTACGGGCTGTGAGAAGTAACCAGCTGTCTGAGCAGCATCTTATGGCTTTCTGTCCAAAAAAGCATCAAGACCCTGTATGGCCCATCTCAGTGGGCAGACTGAACAATCAGGATACATGTCATCAGCCACTTGCAACATGCATATGCAGCCAATAGAGTATATTATGATGGATAAGTATATCAAATGTACTTACCTGAAAAATAGTTTTAAAATTTTTTTTAAGACAGGGTATTCAACCATCAACTTCTTTCATATGGGAACAGCATGGTATTCCTTTTGCTTTCTTTTAAACTAAATTAAATTTGTTGCAGAGCATCACTATTAAAATTAAGGTCTTAGTTAACCAAAAGAAGGGTTCATGTAGAATTTTCAGCAAACTCGTTCATAAGCATATGGATTTGTGTGATGCAGTAGACACAATCTTATGGCCTGAGAATGCTTCTTTATACAACAAATTAAATTAACCCTGCCTCTTTTGCTAGCTGGATATCATGCATGTGGGAAATGACTAAGCAGCTGAGAGCTCAATTATATACTTTCTGTCTAGGGAGAAATACAGATCAACTGGTTTTATTTAAGAAGAGAGACTGGGTTAGGCATCTAATAAGACTTAGAAACAGCTCGGGGAAGTTTTCCTGACAACTGATACTGGCTGTCCAGATCAATGACAATGAGGGACTGCTCTGCCTAAGAAAGACTGACAAAAGTAGACCAGGGATGTAGAACTGAACCTCTTTTATTCTGGGTCAGTTTAGAACACTGTCTTTGGTCTCTGCTTTATGGAGTTAACTGAAGCTAACCTACATGAAGGGCTGAAGTACTCCTTACCAGGGAACAGAAAATACTGCTGGGGAATCTGAGCAAGGGACATACATAGTTATAGTGACACACATCACACTGCTTCACTGTGGCTGGTACGGGAAGTTTGAAGGCTCTCTGCCTTCACAATCTTAGGCCAATGTTCAGATAATGCAGCTTTTTTTCATTTCAAGCATCTGTAGCCTTTTGTACAAACAAATTCAGAGGGCAGATATGATTCACACTGTTTGAAGATGCAATGACAGTACTGCAAGAGCACTGCAGGCTACTTTAGCTTAATAGACTGCAGTTTGCATATAACATATTAAAGAAATGTTATTTTTCAACAAAACATGGCAGGAAAGCCACTGACACTTATTTGTACTGAATCAGCTACATTCCTTCAGCCTCATGATTTTTTTTGGTGTATGTTTTGGTGTAATTCTGAAAATCATGGTAAAATATTGCGTTATATTACTTCTCACATGCTGCTCTTTTAAATAGGCACACTAAAATTGTCAATAATCCTTGGATTTCCATCAGTCTCCATGCCTATATTTATTAGGCATTTAAATAAGATCCAGTTAATGATGGACTTCAATCTAGTCAAAGCTCACAAATGTACAGCAGGAAAAAAAGGGCAGACTTCCCTTTGGTGATAGGTGGGTTACCTGGTTGTAGGATTGGATTTCTCTTTTCACCCAGGAATTTCCAAAATTCCTTGGAGTTTCCAAAGCCCACCTGCCACTCTGCTGAATGCAATTAAAGATGGAGCATTTTGCTAGCTGTCTGGGTGCTAGATTTTGGCCGTCCTCCTAAAAGCTTGGCTGGTACAGTACATGAAGTACACAGACTACAGAATGATCTTAACATGTATGTGGATTACTATATGAAATACTAAGGACCTGTTTTTGTTGTATGCTTATGAATTGCAGTTGGTTTAGCTCAGTAAATTCATACTCTACATGCCTTATTTGGAAGAACAAAGCTTCTTTTATAAAACATTTCTTCACAATAGCTGTAAAATTACGCTGTAAATTCTACTGAGGTTTGCATATGTTTGGTTATTTCCTCCAGGGCATTTGAAAAGCTATAATAGCAAAGACTTTTGTAGTATCCACTCTCACTTGAGAATGACTGCAGTAGAGCATGCTTTAATGAGCCACTGGGTCATGTTTTTCTCTCTGGGTTAAGAATGACCTCCAAGAACTGCACAACAGCAATGTAATGTGAAGGGCCAAACCCACCTCAACAATCCAAATATGTCCTATCAGTCCTGGAGTTCAAGGCAGCTGTGGAGACAGGTTAACAACTGGAGCACTGTGCTTCAATTTGTTCTCAACTCTCACACATTTCTAATCCTATTTATTCGTTGTCTTAATATTTAACTCTTGGGCAGACGATATCATGTCTCAGCTCTACCAGAAGGTGAGTATTTTACAGAAAGACAAAGAGAAACCCTCAAAGTATTTGCAACTTCAGGATATATGAAGTTTGTGGAGAGTTAAAGCCACTGTAGTTTCTGTTCTAGTAGCAAAAGTGGCTTGGAATAGACAAGGGCACGTAACTCAGGAGGACAGAGACTGAACTTTTGGGGAAGCACAGTTGTGAAATAAAACATGAACATTGGGAAATGACACAGTACATGTATGCAGCCAGCTTCTATTATGTTTAAACATGCACTCACTGAAAACTTGTATTAAGATCATATTCTCCTTTCCCTGTACACAAGCCTGAATTGAAGCACAATTGAAATACTCTGAACACTCTTTAATAAAAATATAACCAGGCACTTGGGAACAAGAAATGGGCAAGTCCTAGTCTTTCAAGAAAAAAAAAAAATGGAAAGGAACCATATATGTTCATTCCTAAACTCTCAACACTGTTTTACATTTGTCACTAATGTACACCCTATACGCCATTGCAGGAATGATAAGTATCTTCAAAAGTTATTTGTGGTCATTCAATGTTGATCTAACATAGACACACACTTACCCTCACCATCCTGGACAGGCAAAGGAAATTGTTTACTTTCTGTGGATGACAAGGATGACACTTCCTGGCTCTCCAGAATCATTAAGACGCTATGGAAACAAATACGTCTTGTCTTACCTCTCCAGAAGACAAGAAATATGCTTCTCATTGTCCTGCAAAGATGTACGCTGCTGGATTTACCTTAACTTGGTGAATCAGTCCTTTGTATATTTACCTGAGCTACACCAGACTCCACAGGAACAGTAAAATGTTAAATGTCTTTCTGGTTCTGTACATGCCTTCATGGATCTGGACTGAAATTGGCTTCACTCCTTTTTCAGTCAAGATAAGTTTTAGAGGTAACCATGCGTCCTCTTTTTAACTGAAGTTGCATTAAGTCTCTCCAGGAGACTTTAAGCCTGCTGCAGACTGCTGCCATCCCTGACCTGCAAGCTGGGTTATTTCTAAGAGCATTCCCCAACTGACATCCATGAATATGTTCCAAACTGCCTTATAAAACTGTGTAAGAGACTGGAAGGAGTTTGTGATTGAGCTATTGGATTTCTTTCTTTTCTTTTTTTTTTAAAGAATCTTTAACTTCTGCCTTTAATAATTTATGAGGAACCATACAGCTTTAATGGCAGTCTTTTTCTGTCCTACACACATACCATTTTTAGGATATATTTAGTAATATCTGATTGGTCTGCAAGAAGATGAGCCCTTTAGTCAGGACAACTGTGACCCCTGTCAGGACATTTTACAGGGTGGATTTAGAGAGTCTTTTCAGTGATTCATGATTTGATGCAAGATAGCCACTTCTCTTTGCCCTATTTTTACGACAGGATGACCTACACCTCTCCTTCCCCATGAAATGACCTGCAGTCCCTTAGGGAAAAACATTACACAGGGCAAAGCTGTGGTTCAGATTCAAAGTGAAGCTTCAGCTAAATGGAGTCTGACAATGACCTTCCGGAAGTTTCAGTCATGACAATTAAGTAAATTGGATCAGCTTCCTAGTACAATTAAAAACAAAAACAAACACAAACAAACAAACAAAGCCAAACAAAACCCACAAAACACACACACAAAAAACCAAACCAAACCAACCAAACAAACAAACAAACAAACAAAAAAAAAAAAAATCCACACACAATACGAACACCAAGGAGAAGTGAAAATACAATGGCAAGTCATCCAGTTGTAAAATTGAGGCTAAATAGATTGACCTGAGAACTCTTCTTCAGAGAGCTGAAGGGGCCAATCTTTTCTCTCAATTATGCTGAAGTCAAGGTAGTAATTCTATTGTCACTTCAAGAAGTACTTCACCTCAGTTTTTCACTGCAGCTGCATGTAACTGTGGCAGACCAAAGTGCATCAGCAAGATACTCAGAAATCACCACTCCTCCAGACACACATACACTCTACCCAGCCCCAGGCTAAATTCTTCCAGTGTCAGTTACAACATTAAAATGACAAAACCCAATGGTTTTGTTCAGGAGAACATATTTTACTGTCCAGGAAGAGGTACGAAGTAGCAGGTGGTAATTTTTTTCCCCTTGTTGAAAGTCAATCCCCTGTGCTTTAATTACATGTGGGATTTTTCCTGTCACTTAAGTGCAACCCATTTCTGTAACAGCCCTGAAACTCCAGCACAGTATGTACCCTGTGGCTGGGAAGGCAAAGCATTCATCCCGTTCCTTCAAGGCTGCCACTGAGATTGCCTCATAAATCAGCTGGATGGAATAACTCAGGTAGGGCTTAATCCAAAGCCCACTGAAGTTGGTGGAAAGCTTCAAACTGATTTCAGCTTGCTCTGGACTGGTACCTCAGAGCTTTATACAACCATTATCCCAGGCACAGCACTCCCTCTGTCTCTGGGGAGCAGGACAAAGCCTTGGCTTTGCCACAGAGCAGTTAAAGACATAAACACATCCCATCACCCAAATGACTGGTAGGGTCCTTTTTTCCCTGACCTCACACCTGATCAATACAGAACAGATGCAAAATGCCAGGAGACTGGCACAGTTACCACTGTCATACTTTGTCCTGGGTTTCCCAGTCTATGCCAGAAAAGCCTTGTTGTCCCATGAGGTACAAGAGCTGCTGGGTCTCCGCCAGCCTCAGCACATGCAATACATCTGACAGCCTGGGAGAAGGCTGGACAAAGTCCCATATGTCTGCTGTCGGACACATGTCCCCTAGACAGGTCTGCAGTGCTGCTACAAATATGTTGATAGGCCTCCAGAGATCCAGACAAATATAAATAGTAAAAGAAATTTGGCTGGACAAAATTTCTGGGTGGGCACAATGAGCCTTTGTGGGGAATCCAGAATGTGTGGGATACCTAAAAAAGTTAAGAGATTAAAATGCCAAAAAAACACTTCCTTTCTGAGTTGGTGTCAATCTGAGTTGCCACAGTATGAACTACTAGCCACAGTACATACCAAGGGTGAAACACAATCTTCAATCTTCAGAAGAGAAAACTGGCCTCTTCACAGGCTCAATCCTAAGCATAAGAACCCACATTACAAGGGCTACACAGCACAACAAAGCATCATTTCCAAATGATTTCTAATGGGAAAAAACCCAAAACGCAAAGCCTAACACCAGACTTCCACGACTGAATTTACACTAAACTTCTCCAAAGATTAGGCTTAAATAGCTGGACACCAGTGGCTCCAGCATCACAGACACTTGGGAATCTCATGGCATATGTATCCTGACCAGTCCTAATATGGCCTCTAGCCCCTAGTAAAGGCACAATAACATCAAGTCACTTCCTCTTGGGCATGTGGTGCATGAGTCCATGCTGCTACAACACATTTTCACCCCTTGGTTTTTCTTGGGCACAGGTATCAGGCTAGAAAGACATACATTCCATGTACCTTCATTCCAGGAAATGGCAAAATGTGTCACTGCAACTGGCTGAGCTACAAATACTGTTTGATATGACAGGCTTGCATTTCAGGGCTTACTGTTCTATTCAAAGAAGTCTAAGCAGTATCTGGGAGACCTATCAAACATGTTACAGCCTACACAATTTGTCCACCTTCTAATGGAAATGCTTACAAGCAGTGGTGGTTTCCCCATAGTCAGGCTACAGCCCACTGATGGAACAGTGCAGGGGAATGCCCTGTGCCCAAGCAGCAGGTGCCACTGCTCAGAGCTGACAGAGCATTTTCAACCTCCACACTGCACCTTAGGACTGCACAATTCACTTCATAAAATGCTTGAAAGTGTTCAGAGGAAAGTCTGCTGTAGCTCACGACACGTATGCGAACATGTTGTAGTTATACTTTAAAGGTAAATATGATCCCCAAATCCCTAAAAATCTGAATTCACCAAAACCAATCCAGTATCTCATATTAATTTGTTAATAACTGCCCCAATGCTGCTGCCTTTCACTAGACATGAGCAGTGCAACGCAATGGAGGCGAACACTGAGCTCAGCTCCTCTTCCATGTTACCCTTGCTGGAGCAGATTTTGGGACATCCTGGCTTCCAGAGTCACATCTGAATTTGAGAATCAGGCTTTGTTATTGTTAAGGCAAACAAAAAGTAAAAAAGCCAGACTAAATTTAAGATCTCAAGATTTTTAAAGCAGTCTGGTGACTTTAAAGCAGACTGACTAGTGGTAATTGAATGCTTGAAGTTGGTAGGAGTGGAGGGAGTATGGCAAGATTTAGTGTACAGCAATTTATTGTTAAAAGGCTTCAAATGTGTGGGAGAGGCCATGGAGCGCATCTGCAGCTATTTTGGAGAAAACAGGGACACAGGCCTAAGCCCTTCTCTTCTAGCCAGGCTGCCATAGAGCTCGCCTCCTCCATGAAGACTACGACACTAAATCCCAACAAAGCTAGCTTAGACATGGATAAAAAACTTTCCAAAAGCAGGGGTGGGATATATACCTGAAGCCCTGTATTTAAGCTTCATTAGTGGCAAAGGCAGAATCCTTACCCCCAGCTCCCTGCTGCCTTCACAAGCCAGCCATGGCTGATGCCCAGGCCACCCCACAGCCTCTGCAAACTCACATAAGAGCTTGGAGGTCTTCAAAGGGAAGTGAAGTGACACTTCCGTGTAGTAGAAGCACCCTCAAACTACAACCCCTAGCACCCTCCACAGGCCACCCAGGGTCTCTATTCACAAAAAAACCCTAAAATTTGAGCCTTTCCTTAAACAAATTTTCTTAAAGCAGAAGTGCACTGCAAGTATATAAACATCACTAGTATGGGCTCTGCAGTCCCTCTCATGCTGCCCAATACACACATACAGACAAAGGCCCAGGGGAAGCTTTCTGGCAATTTAGTGCATGGCACATTTTCTCTTCTGCTTTTCAGGGATGGCAATGGCTGCACTGTGCAAAGGGAGGCTGCTGCGCCATTTTCCTTTGGCCACCACACTTCACATGAGTTTATTTATCCACCAGTAACGCTGATGCTTTCCAGAGCTCATGGGTTCGGTGAACAGCCTGACAAGAGCTCACATACCCAGTTTTGCATGGTAGGACTTCCTTTGTGAAGAAAGGTAGCTATTGCATCTCCTCTACCTGGGATTCCCTCCTACCCCCAAGTATCATCAATTTCCATTAGTCAGTTGCTGATGTAGCAGGACCTTATTAAAACATTCAAAGCAGGTATACAAAGTATACTGCATTCTGCTGGTTTTCATTTAAAACTGCTCTGAAAAATTACTTTTCTTCTGTAGCATTCAGAATCCAAAACACCAGGTTTTGTCAGATCATGGGAAAGGACAGAAATGAAAATGAAGTTCATATTCAAAATTGAGTAAAGAAATGGGAATAAAATGTGCTTTTATTCCCCAGCTTTTATTTCTTTAAATCATCACAGCATTAATACACTAAATCAAATCTTTACATCACTGAAGACATTACAAAAATAAGTGGAGCCTGACTTTCTCCCTGCATATATGAGTGCAAATCATTGGACATCCCACAAAAGTGAAGAGAACTATACAAGTGTAAAACAGGTTAGTAAATGAAACGTCATTCCCCATATTTTCACAGTGTTTCTTTCATAAATTGAAAACATCATATCCACATCAAGTTCTGCTTTCATTTTCACCAAAATAAATCTGTAATAACTGGTAGCAAATGCTGCCTTTGCTGCCCACATAAAGTGACTATAAATGAATAAAAAGCAATAGGCAGTACAAACAAAGCAGCAATTGCATAGTAATGGCAGACAATTCAAAGATATGCTATACTGCATATACCAAGTTTATCTCAGCTTTCAATTATATCTTATAACTTTAGCTCTAATACACATATTATCGAACATAAATAAATATCTGACAAGCACAATCCCTTCTGCCCAGCACCCACACAGCATTTGAGCATGAGCTTTCCTATCAATGATTTCACACCCCCATATTCCACCTTTAATGTTTACATTTATCCATATAACAAAATAACTAGAAGTCAGGACATTAACAACAGCCTAAGGGAATTAGACACTAGACACCCCTCATCTCTCTCACAATATTAACTAAAGCTATTTTATGGCACATATCCTTAGCACAAAGACTATTTGGTTAACCATAGCATACTTTGGAATTTGAGACAGAAATTCTCAAAGCCACTGCTAATCAAAGGCAACCCACCAGCACCATTTTCCGTATGTAGTACCTCACCTCTCTGCTTCAAGGCGGATTTCCTCACGCTTTTGCCTCCTGAGTTCTCTGCGGCGTTCAAAGTCATCCATGGTGGGTGTTTAAGCGTTTCAAGCTCTGAAAAGATCCAAATCTAAAAGGGAGAGGATCACTTAGATGAGAGAAAAAATACAATGGATGTGTTTAAACAACTGAGTCCATTTAGTTTTGTTTTGCTGTCTTAACTTTGCTGTAACTATTTTCTTTTTCCATCAAAAACCTTAACTTCCTCCGCATTGTTGAGATAAACAAGATAAATGAAATATCTTGTAGGGTAAACATAGCCCATGCCCGCATTTAGTTTCCTAGTTAAAATTAAAACAACATGCTTTAAGTAAGGATTGTATACATCTGCTAGCCGCAGACTAGCTATTTGTAACGTCACAGGTCTTTTCCACAAACAAAAGCAGCAATTCAGCAGTATTTTAACTTTAAGCTTCAAGTTTTTCACCAGAGCAGTAAAAACACCGCAAAAGAGAGTACTTATTTTCTTTAGTTCCACAGATAATTAAAAGTTTTGCATAAGTGAGCCCTTGTCTGTCCGTTCCCACCTCCATGAAAAAAGTGAAAGGAGGAGAAAATGAGAAAAGAGAGGAAAAAAAATGAAAAGAGAAAAGAGAGGGGACAAAAGAGAGTGAAAACAGAAAACAGGAAAAATAAGCCACCGTTTTAAGAATCACCCAACAGAAAGCTAACTATATACAAAACCTGCTCAAAACCCAAAAAGTAGCAATATTTTTTTTGTAGTTTAATCCACAATTTTTTCCCATGCCCTACCTTCTTCTTTAAGTTTTAATCCATGAAGTATTTTCCCCTTTACAGTTCTTCATATACAAAGCCTTTCCAGCCTTGGTTTATATCCCATCAAGCCAAGTATTACAGAATTCCCCTGCAGCCTCCAAACCAAAAATGACTACCAGAAAAGGGAAAGCTGTTCTCTTTTTGTCCCTGCTTTGTTTACAGAGCTGTCAGTGGTTAGTTAAACTCTGCCTGGAATCTGGCATTTAAGGCCTGCTCTAAGATTGCTTCCTGTGCAGGGCTGGAGGCCTCAGCTTCCTCTGCAATCCTAAACTCTGTGCTGTACTCTGAGGATTTCAACCCCCCATGGCTCCCCCCTCAAACCATGTTTCCCAGCCCATTAGTCCATTTCTGCTGCAGAGAAAGCCACCATGCAGATGCTGACAAAAACTTTCAAAAGCGCTTATGAGATGCTTGCAGTTTAAGGGAAACGAAGCCAAGGTACATTTGTAAGTTATTTGAACCACTCCATTTGCAGATGTAGACCTGTCTTGCGGCTTTATATTCCTTCCTGCTGGTGCAGCCTCTAAGCATCCTCCACATAAAATCAGTGGCACTAGCAAAGCCTTGCATGACTTAAAGGAATTCATGGCTCTTTGACCCATTTTTTGGATTAAAACACTGCCGAGGGCAAAGGTTTTGTTATCTTATTAGTTTACTTTTCCTAGGGGTGTTTTTCTTTCTGATTTGATCCTGGATTGGGGGATTTAAAATTTTGTTGTTGTTGATGTGATTTTCATTGCATTTGTCTGGCTGGGATTGTTCTGTGGAGGTTCAAAGGGAACATTAATTTTTCAAATCTGATAGAGACATTGCAAATGCTGCTGCTTGCTGGTTTGTTGTCTTTTTTTTTTACTCACAGTTCGATCAGATATCTAAAAAGCAAGCTGTAATAAGACTTTTTTCCACCTACCCCTTGAAAAACACTGAAAAACATACCTGCTGTTTTCTCCCAAGAAGTGTTTCTGCCTACATGTGCTGCTAAATCCAGTCTCAGTTCCTTTGCTAGAGGGCCTGTGAGTTGCAGAACTGATGTGGTTGCCCCTGGCTGTGACAAGGATCAAAGGAGGAATGGTATACTACAGAGCACAGAAGGCACATGATGGTGTCTGCAGAAACTAAGACTGTACCAGGCAGCAGCATTTATTCTGTGGAGTATAGTCACCACCAGGGATTTAAAATATAAAGAGTTCACTGTTAGGATGACAACTTGTGTGCTACAATTGAAAATCCTGAAGTTTTTTCCTGCTCTACCTTCCCAAAGCATGTTGCTTTGACATCTGATTTATCTGGACCTTTATCACCTCTCTCCACCTCTGTTAAGGTACACTCTTCTTCTGCACAGTGCCTGACTCTGTGCACTCACACTACCCCCATCCACCCCTTCCCTTTCTGCATGGTTCTCAGCACCATCTCTCATCTCCAAAAGCTCAAGGTCTCTTCCTCATGAGGAAGTATGAGGAGGATAATAACACCTTTTTTCCTTCCCAGGAGCACTAGGGAGATTGCACAGCAGTGATAAGTTCCCAAATGCCGCAACCTTTCTCCATTCTCAGGGTGTTCTTCTGTTGCGCAATGGAGATCAGACAGGTGGTTGTCTTTGGAGGATGTATAGGGTTTATTAGAGTAAAGTGCCTCCTCTCAAAGGACAGAGGTCCAGCCACTGCATGATATTCAGAAGACTTGCAATTCAAATCACTTTTTTTTTTTCAAAAATTAGGAAGCCATTTGGGAAGTAGAGATAAAGTCAACAGTAAAACCTTTAATTATATATATATCAGTGCAAGAAAAGGAGTCATCAGTTCACTTGAAGAAGTCTACTATTCAGTGCTATTCACTGTCTTCCCAAAAATCATAAACTGTCTTTCAGCCTCTGAGAACCACTGGACAATAACATCAATCTGTCTAAAAATGTCTCCTACATCCACAAAGATATATAATATACACTATATATTTTTTGTATAGTCTATAAAATCTAAGATTCTCAGACAGTTCTTGCCTCTTAAAAATTGCTTTACTTATAGATTAAGGCACCAGTTATTTGAAGCATTTTCTACAAATCGTTTTTGGGAGCATGCACCTTTTAATGCTTTTTTTTTTTTAATGGAAATTGTTCATGAGTGAACAAAATATAACACTCCACCCAGCTCCACTCCAGAGCCTACCTTCAGAACCACATGTGAAAATATCTCTCTGTGTGACCATCGATGTGTGCAAAGAAACTTTATTTTTTATTTATTCTTCTTGTTACACAGTTTAATAATTTGGTGTTAGACCAACAAAGTTTCATTTTTCTGAAAAGAGGAAAACTGTCTCTAAAGAAACCATTTCAAATCAAAAGCAATGTTTCATTCAACCTCCAAACCCCAAAAAGTTCTCTAGCTTTATTTTAAATCTAAAAACTTTGGTTTTAAAAACATGATGGAAAATATTTTGATATCTTTTTTCTCTAAATTATTTCCAGGTATGTTTTTCACCTAATTGAAGCAGAAGTCATCAATAAATTTTCAAGAAGCAGAAGCATACACATATATTTAGCAAATAGATGCAGATGTCTGAAACAATTTGACCAGTGATATTCCTCTGACATCCACACATTTATGTAAATTACCGGAATATGGGCTACTCTTACACTGTGAAAAGGTTCACCACAAAACTTATCAGTTTGTTGCTTCTACCTGAAAACAAGACTATAGCATCTTTTCAACCTTTACACCACTGAAATAATACTGAAAGAGTCTAAAGTGGACACTTAAGAGTTTTCCACAAACAAACTCAGAAGAGAGACCTATAGAAGCATGCTACAAGATCTTTGACCTTGCCTTTTTTTTAAAAAAAAAGAAAAACCTCCCAAAATATACTGAAGGAAATTCTTTCTCAGGATCTCAGGTTTTACACAGCCTCACATACAACGGTCTTCTCAGGGTCTCTGTGTCTTTTGATTCTGAAACTGAACCTTTACATTGTGGGATGTTTGATGAACCCTGTGGTCTTCCTGAAGACATACTAAGACAAAGAGATGACAACTAAGCACATTGCCACGTTACTTGAATCAGTATCACAGTAAAGTATGTGCCCTTACAAATACCGTGACCCTGCAAAAAACCCTCTTCATTTCAAAAGATATCCGAATCTATCCCTTCCTCTCTGCACTTCTCATAACACCTTTGATCTTCAGTTGACTATGGTTTATTAGTAAAATGTGTTGCCTTTCACTGTCTTGCTAAAAAGTCCTTTCTTCAAGAAAGGACATTTAATCCCTCACAGAACAAAGCACACCCATGCAAATCCCACTCCCCTTTATGTTTCATCTGATGAAGAAGTTCAAAACTTTTTAAATCTTATTTCTTCAAGTTTTCATCAAGATATAAAATCAGAGGAAGACACAGTTATATACAATTGCAAATGGCAACCAAGTATTTTAATAGCAATTTATTGGAATATACTTTTTGAAAGCAAAAAATAAATTGCCTTGGTAGAAACACATACAAAACCACATAACTGTATAATTCCAGTACAGACAGTAAAATGACCTACTGTTCTGGCTCAGAGTTAATATTGTCCTCAGCTTATTCTCAGCATCGGTTTCAAAGACAACTCAGCATCTAGGGGAACTTAAAATACGGATAAACTAGACTGGTAAAAGGCAAAAATGCAAACTGCTACTCAGGTCTTCGACAAACAGAAATGTCTTTCTTTCGAGAATTATCAGTCATCTTTCCATTATGAGCTCCCAGAGTGCAATGTTTAACAGAACCTCTACACCTCTACACCCACTTCAACTAGTTGAGCCAAGGAACTTCAAGTCAAAGCATATTCTCTAATATAGCACAGCTATGTATTGCACATTGCTCTACCCCAGCCATGTCTGGTCACAGCGTTGTACAAGCACATACCATCTTTCTTCCCTCACCGTACAATGAAAAAGTTGGAAATTTCCTCTTGGTGACCTTCAGGCCCAAAGAGCCTGTAAGTCATGCCTGTTTCCTTGACACAGGATCACTCACTGGGATCTTCTGCTGCTCCAGTGTTGTGAATGCCCATGGTGAGCCTCACACTAAAACTGCTAGGCAGACTACAAGCTGTGATGACTGCCCATGCAAAAGAGCTCTTGCCGGATCCCCTCAGGAGTTCGGTGCATTCTACATTAAAGAATGAGGGTAGAACATGTCTTCATTCACCCGAGAGGAAGCAAGGGGATTTGACCTTATGTTTCTTTGTAATGAGAGGAAATTTCCTGCTAAATTTCCTAGCTTATCTAAAGACATCTGCATGCACCATGTACCAGGTACATCCCCTTCCTTCCTTATCCCAACAAGCCTCTCACGACATACCAGTCATGAATGAATGAAGTGGCATACCAGCACAGACCCATCCTGCACTAATGTAGAATCTCACTACTGTGGAAGCTGATAGAAATTTTAGGACCCTTCCAAGTCCAGCTACACATAGATTTTCTACATTCTTGCAACTGGACATTTAATTGCCCTCTCACCCATCCTCACTGCAGGATCAGGTGGTAACAGCAAGACCCAAGTTATTGCCCTGTCATTGCCCTCTTTTTTCCTTAATACTAACACCAAAAATATCAAATATCTCATTAAAGTTTGACCAAGACTGCAAGCAGCTTTGTGAATCCAAATGTCCCATTTGCCCATTTGTCTCCACTTCAGTTGTCCCAAAGCCCTGGTGGAAGTCCTGGAAGTGTGGACTTTTCAAATATCAGTAAAGGACTGCCTAGTGAGAAGCATGAAGAATATTTTATTTTGGCTGGCTACAAGCCGTGACACCTATTGTATCCCTAGGACATTTCCTTTTCTACCTCCTGCACCTTAGAAGTGAAAACAGAACCCCTTCATTGCCCCTTTTGCAGCTGAAAGGTCAGTAAGCAACACTTGTTGTCTAAATGTGACTTGTTTAATCTGGCACCCATGAAATGTGGGTATGACAAACATTCTACTGCAATATCTGGGAGAATTAGAGTTCCTTAATCTATGTTCAGTCAAAAAAAAAAAAGTGGGTTTTATTAAAATCTGTCAAAAAAATTTGGAAATTATTTTCATTGCTCCCCTAATAATTCTGCTTTAGAAACATTCGGTGCCACTCAGATCCTTTAGAAACAGGCACAACTTTATTTAAGTCAAAAAGTGGAGTTCAAAAGATTGATTTGTCCTTTGTCATATCTCATGCATGCTCTTTCTTTAATCTGATGTTCGATCTGTCTGGAATCATACATTACCAACAGTAAAGCTTACGTTTAAAGAGGTTCTTCTTTCCCCCATAAATTCATTTTCAATGTTCCTTTCACGCAAAACCACATCCGCAATTCTTTCTGTAAACTTGGACAAGTATTTGTGTTGACTGCAAAAAATGAACTCCTGTACATACATAATATATATGTAACTATATATACACACACACCACACAAACTCCTATCAAGCAGCTTTATACCTTCCCAAACAGAATAGCTCATTTGGAACATAAGAAAAAATAAAATGCCAGGTCATATGAACATGCAGTTTTAGTCCAATCTAGCCTGTGCTCTGATCACGCTTGTTAGTACTTTCACAGGCAATTCATCAACGGCAAACCAACCAAGTGCAGTTCATACTTAGCATAAGAAAATCAAACTTTGGAGGTTTCTCAAGGTCTCAGTTTCCATTTTTAGAACATTTCACTTGGACATGTATATGTCCAAAACACTGACTTTATGTGAAGAAGGCAGAAAATTTCCTAAAATTTCAACAAGGAAGTCAAAACCTCTGTCTATTAAAAGCTCTGCTTTTAATATAAGGTACATTTTCCATCTTGTCTCTCACAAGAGTGAAAAAAGCTTATGTACATTGGTGGGGCATTTTTAAACCTGATGAACATGGTAGTTAACATCTCTATGGCATCCTAAGCAAAACTATGTAATAATTACATAGAATAGAGATTCTCAGTTGGTGCCCTGCAGACTATGATGACCCACAGGACCACGCCATGGTCCAGGCCCTCAATTCATATTCCTATAGGTGCTGAACATGTTTCACTCACCTTCAGCACAGGTTACCAGAGTGTACATGTCCCTGAAGGTGCCAGGCCCTGTGCCAGCTCCAGCTGCTGCAGAGTGAAGCACATGAAAGTGCTGACAGTGACCTTTTTATATGACGTTGTCCCTGCTGGAGTTAGCTTGGGTCTGCAACTAAAAGATCCATTTCTCATATCCATGATCTAATTCAGCATTGAGGAAGAAGCACTACAGAGCTGCATTGACTCAGAGATGTTAGCAAACATCTAGTGTGCTGCTGCCGACACCACAACACACTTCTAAGCATGCAGCAGTAGTAGCTCTCATCTTAGAGCCAGTGAGTTGCAATGGAAAGTCCTCATTTGTCTTTACTCCCCTGGGGAGGTTTAGTCTGGGTATACCATTTGACTCCTACTTCCTTCCTCTCCTTTCTCCTACTGCACATTGACATAAGGGCCTGGTAGAGCTTTCTCTTGACCTTCAGATTTGTGTATACTGGTCCCACCCCTGATCTCTGTGACATTTGTCTATCATTTCCCATTAGCAAACAAAGGAAGAAAGAGGACATTGCTGGAAGCCACTGGCACAGCCACTGGTTCTCATGGTAGAAGGATCGACCCTTGACTCCCCCTAGATCTCAGTGCTCGGCAAGGTTATAGAGCAGATCATCCTGAATGCAATCACACAACACCTACAGGATGGACCAGGGATCAGACCCAGCCAGCACGGGTTTAGGAAGGGCAGGTCCTGTCTGACCAACCTGATCTCCTTTTATGATCAGGTGACCTGCCTGGTGGATGAGGGGAAGGCTGTAGATGTGTCTATCTGGACTTCAGCAAAGCCTTTGACACCATCTCCCACAGCACAGTCCTGGAAAAGCTGCAGCCCAGGGCTTGTACAGGGGCACTCTGTGCTGGGTTAGGAACTGCCTGGAGGGCCGGGCCCAGAGAGTGTTGGTGAACAGGGCCGCATCCAGCTGGCAGCCAGTCACTAGTGGTGTCCCCCAGGGATCAGTGCTGGGCCCAGTTCTGTTTAATATCTTCATTGATGATCTGGATGAGGGGATTGAGTCCACCATTAGCAAATTTGCAGATGACAACAAGCTGGGGGGGAGTGTCGATCACCTCAAAGGCCGGAGGGCTCTGCAGAGGGACCTGGACAAACTGGAGATTGGGCTGATTCCAATGGGATGAGGTTCAACAAGGCCAAGTGCTGGGTCCTGCACTTTGGCCACAACAACCCCCTGCAGTGCTGCAGGCTGGCGCAGAGTGGCTGGAGAGCAGCCAGGCAGAAAGGGACCTGGGAGTTTGGATCAACGGGAAGCTGAACATGAGCCAGCATTGTGCCAAGGTGGCCAAGAAGGTCAATGGCATCCTGGCCTGTATCAAGAACAGTGTGGTAGCAGGAGCAGGAAAGTGAATCTGCCCCTGTACTCAGCGTTGGTGAGGCCACCCCTGGAGTGCTGTGTCCAGTTCTGGGCCCCTCAGTTCAGGAAGGATATTGAGGTGCTGGAGCAGGTCCAGAGAAGAGTAACCAGGCTGGTGAAGGGACTGGAACACAAGCCCTATAGGGAGAGGCTGAGGTAGCTGGGGGGGTTTAGCCTGGAGAAGAGAAGGCTCAGGGGAGACCTCATTACTCTCTACAACTCCCTTGAATGGAGACTGTAGCCAGGTGGGGGTTAGTCTCTTCTCCCAGGCAACCAGCAGTAAGACAAGAGGCCACAGTCTCAAGCTCTGCCAGGGGAGGGTTAGATTAGATATTAGGAAGAAATTTTTTACAGAGAGGGTGTTCAGGCACTGGAATGGGCTGCCCAGGAAGGTGGTGGATTCTCCGTCCCTGGAGGTATTCAAGAAGAAACTGTATGTGTCACTTAGTGCCATAGTGTAGTAACTGTGGTGGTAGTGGATCAAGGGTTGGACTTGATGATCTCAGAGATCCTTTCCAACCCATCTGATTCTATGATTCTATGAAATATGTTGTCCCTGAAGATCAAAAGATACTGAAATAGTATATGTATACAAACTAGAGTTGAAATACTGGTCCTGTTGGAATCCCTGGTACACTTCCCAGAGACTTCAATTAGGACTGGATTCCACCCTCACAGGACAAATTCATCTAATATATACTATGAAAGTTTGTTAAGCTTACCCTGAATGTCAGAAACTGGTCTGATCTCAGATTTTGCCAATACAGGCTACTTCATCCTCTCACACCTTTGTGCACACACACACAAAGGCAGAATTTCTTTTACTCTTGTAGTGCTTATTTGTGGGAAACAAATTATTTTACTCATGTTGTTATCACTGAGGAAATACTTAGCCTTTGCTGTATATATAAAAGGCAGAAAAGCTGCACTGCTCTTTACTACTGTTTAATCATAAGTGCAAATATCGCAGGTAATGACAATGATGCCCACAGTCTGAAGGACAAAATACACAGAAATTGAAGAGGTTTTATACTGCACAAAACCATTCATAAAAGTGCTTAGTCCCAAAATGATCTCTGACTTGCATTCACTTTTTCTCTGCAATCAAAGACTTGGAAGCAGGCTCATGGGATATCATTCACTAGTTACCCTTGCCTTTTATCTGCTTCTACCTGCAAAGACCTTCACCTAATCACATGAATGCCCACATCATGCACTTAGTCCTCCTGCATGCTTTGCCATAACTCTGTGGCCTGACAGTTGAAAGTTGTGGCAATGACCCTGATGTTGGCCAGCTTGACCTCTCACCGAAACTCCAAGAGTAGAAGACCAGTGCCCATGCCAACAACTTCTAGTTAAGAGCTCTTTGCTCTTAATAATAGGAAAGAATGGCTAGCTCACATGACCAAGACATGCTTATGAGGAAAATGCACTTCTTGCCCTGTTAAATGACAATGCCAATTCTCCCACTGATTTCTAATAGAAAAAAAAAAAAATCAGAGCTTGGAAAAGAATATCATACAGGCAGAAGAAGCTGCACAACAATGGAAAGCCAGTCTTCAATTTCTGGCCTGCACAAACAAAACTGCTACCCCGTATCCTTTTAAAGGCAGATGGAAGCAGAAATGCCTGCAGCAGTTGATGACCATTCATCGAGTACTAACCACTGTGATGCTGCTAGTCCCTTCTGGAAGTGCAAAGCCACAACAAACACATACAGTGAGGTACCTCCACGAAGGTGTGAAGCAGAACAAGCCATGGGAGCAGAAAGCATGTGGGGGCTCTTGCCTAGTGGATTTAGTCACCCAGTGATGCAGCAGGAATGACACAAGATAGGGCAGTCTGGTGCCCATCATGACAACCAGAGGCTCATACAGCAGTCGCAGTTCTGGCAATAGGCAGAGGAGTTGAGCTAGGAGAGGGGCATCATCAGCCAGGGAAGATGGTGCTCTAAGGGCTGGAGTATTTCTGCTGCACCGAGCTAGCAAGGAAGCCAGCGGTAGCAGTGCAGCTCTCCACATTTGACTTTCCACTTGAGAAGGGTTTTCCTGACCAGGCAAGGAGCTGATCAGAAATGGGAAGTATCTGCCACTCTGACTTTTGGTACTCTGCTCCCATCCCTCTCATTCGATGCCCTCCTCTTGTCCTACACTTGCAACCACCCCTGTTGACCTTCATGCTCACATGCAATATTTCAGCAATAGGTTTTCTGAATTTGTTTCCAAGTAGGTTTTATGAATGTTTCAGCACTGTGTTCACACACTTCCTCTGTATCCCTCAGGTCTTGGATTAAAAAGCTACAGTAATGCCATTAAAAATAATAAAACAGTTGAGTAAATCTTAAGGTAATGTTCCAACAGCAACATTCACTGAGCCAGGCTTCAAACGCCACATGTTTTCTGGAAGACATGTCAAAATAAAAAATCATTATATATTAAGCTACATGGTCAGTCATAAAAAAGTAATAGAAAATAATATGAAGATACAACGTAGCCAGCTTCCTGTGCCTTCAGTTTTGTATTTTCATGTTAAAACATGCAGCTCTAGGAATCTAGCTCTTCCTAGTGCTGAGAATCATCAACTCTAATAAGAGTTGAGGGGGTCTCTCTTGCTTGTTCTATTGAGCCAGCAGTAATCAACAATACCAAGTTTTAGTAATTTTTAAAGAAAAAAAGAAACATTATAAAAAACCCCACATACCTAAGGTTCTTCAGATTTCTGTTATTACTAGCTGTGCTCTAAGGGACAAGTGTTTTGAATACAACCAGTTCCTCACAAGAAATGAATGATAAATTTTCAAGGTCTTGCCTGTTGCTCTTTAACTCATCTTCCCTCCCAATATCAGTACACTTACACAAACATAATGCACATCACTGTGATAGATACATTGCAGCTGAAACCCCAGTTATTCAACAACAGAGCACCATGGAAATCTGTGGAATTCCATCTGGAATAGATCCAGCTGCAGAAACTTCTACTGGGCTTTTCCAGCTCACACTTTTATTCATCTTTAAAAGCAAAACCCAGATTGTTGCCTGGCAAGTAGCTATATCAATTTATCTCTAACAGGCAGCAATTCTGTGTCATTTTGGTTGAAAACTGAAGCATGAGGTCAGTGCTAGCTTTAAAGAGGTAAAGCAGGGCAGCAAAAATGCAAAGCCTTTCAGCACAACAATTCAGACAGGGTACCACAAAATAGATGTCCCTCAAACCATTTGCCATATCTACATCATACAACCCCACTTTATGCTGAGTTAAACTGAAAACAAGGAAACACTAACACAACATTGTCACCAAACCAGAAGACCCAACAACAGCGAGACTTTGTTACAATGATAAAAAAAATAGGCAAGATGCTATACTTGCATACTCTTCCTGAGCCAGTATAAAACCTGACACAGCAAGACTATGATATTGTCAGCTCACCTCACGAGACTCACGCAGGAAAGCCGGTAAATAATCTTGATAATAATCTGACTACTATATCTAGACATTCAGGCACACTTATTGCCAGCATTATTACCACAACTGCAGTGCAGAGGTACATCATTGCATGTGACTGCAGTGCTTTACCCTTCTGGGGAACAGCATCATCAAAACTTTCAGCAGAGCTTGGCTCAGAGCCTATTAAACAAGACAGGTGAGCTGCAACAGTATCCTGTGTATTTAATACTGAGAGCACACAGACATTCATAAATGTTTTGTATTAATGTGACAAAAGGAAGTTGAGCAGCATATCAAACCAATAAATTTTAAAGTTGCTTAATTTTTCTAGTAACAGTGCCTCAGACAACATCTGTGTGGTCCAGAAAAAAAAAAATAAATATATAATTTTCCATCAAAAAGTAAGTGGAAAAAGAATAATTTCTGTGCTGCACATTATCTACTACTTTCCCTAAGTTCTCTTCCCTAAGGATCTAAAACCACTATGGAGTCTCCTTCAGTCTCCTTTGTTGCCATGTAAGTTTCACCCAGCTCAGACTGAGACACAGAGTACACAGGACTGGTCACAGTGTAAGTTCTAGGCACCATAGGCACATGAAACACCTTTTTCACAGTCAATCCACAGAGCGCAGCTGTATATGTACAAAGTGTTTGCCAAAACCAGAAATACAAAGGTGGAAAAGGAAGGAAGGGAGGACAGCTTCAAATCTGTTCACAAATGCACTCACATGGGAAAGTAGCTTATTTTTACTAAGCAAATTGTTTTTCAAAACTCAGTCACCTCATCTTTATTTATGGTCTAGCTGAAAAAAACAATTGTTGAACTCAGCCTTCAAATCTTATGCCTTCTTCAAAATGAAGAAAGCAGAAATAATTACATTTATGACTGGCATCTGTGGCCTCCTGATGTTGGATGCTTCACAATGATCAGATCTGATGGCTCTGCAGGAGTGGAGTACAACTACAGACACAGTCTCTGCAAAGATACCCTGATAAATATAAGGGAAAAAGCACTAAAATGGCAAGGGAACATAGGACAGAATGGGAAAAGAAGTCTGAAAGAAGAAATAGACTGTGGAAAATATGTACAGAGAAGGATCAAACTAAAATCCCAGATGATAATGCTTGCAAACTTGGAGACTTTTACAATCCATACCCAAGATAAAAACCCTGAAAACAGTTTGCTCCCTTAAGGAGAACAAAGAAAATAAAAGCCAGATCTGAAAATCGTACATAAACATGACTAAACTAGCCAGATTTTTCTGTGCTTACCTGAACCAAATAAACTTTTATAACTGGTAAATTCTGACAAGTGTCACTTCAGATACTATTACACAATTCCCTAAACATAAAAGACAGGTTGGTCTGCAGTTAAATCTCTTCTCCCTTGCTTTTCCAATGCTTCCAATGAAAGTAATTGAAAACAGAAGACATGCTTCTTGATGTAGCCTAACTTTTTAGGAACGGAAAGTATAAATGTTAGTTATATACCTGACACTGTACATCAAATATTCACTCAGTTCCACCCATCTACTTTCACAAAAATACAGTTAAAAACCAAAAATATGAACACTTACAGTCACATAAAATATATGCAAAATATACCCTAGAGCATCTATTAAGTGATATGGCTTGCAAGACACCCCAAATAAAAATCCACATGAAGATGGGACCAGTTTTCTTGGACAAGGAGTGCTGGAGAAGACACCAACTCATAATGTACTTATTTCAAACAAAATGGTGTCACAAATAATATAATAAAAATTCTGCCCAAAGCATAGTGTTGTATAGGGAATACAGGTGATTACAAAGTATGAAGGATGTACACATACTTCAGAGAGGGCACATATTGGGAACAGATCTGAATTTTTACTATCTTTCCTACTGCTTTAAGTCCATATTATTTTGGTATTTACATGTAAAAGGAGACAGAAATATCTTTGGAGATGACTAAGCAGTTTCTTGATTTCTATTAAGTACCAAACAGCAGTCTTGCTAATTTATTCATATTTAAGTTTGTACAAATTAGTATAAACTCACTTCCAAGAACTACATAGGTCTTCTTAAAGTATGTGTAGCGAGAAGTCAATGAATGCTGTGCTAGCTGGCAGATTAAACAAGCCATTAAAGTAGGCTCCTACTGAATTTAAAGGATTGGGTTTCATCTTTTCCGTCTCCTTGCCTCTGCATCCAGATGTAGATTCCAGATTTAGGGAATAATTTCCAGTACCAGTGAAAAAAATAAAAGAAATGCCCTTGGTATTGGGTGAGTTTTTCCTCCAGTGTGGTCTTCTGATGCAGTTGGAATTCATTCCATTGCTGTATGGCTTGCAGTGGTCTCAAAATAAGTCTGACTACATGAAAAGATGGGGAAAGTGTGTTTAAGGAAGGTATGACCATTCAAAAGTAGGGACAATTGAGGTAATTGACAATTGATCTTAGTGGATTATTTCACTCAGACCATCACCATCCCAGAATGCTATCCAGAGCAGGCTGGCAGAGCAGTTCATTTCTCTATAGTCTTCAGTCTACAGGACTTCAGTGATGAGAATTTAAAATAATTGTGGTAAAGTCCCATGCCTTCACACAACAGAGATCTCCAGCATTTAATTTTTCCTTCAAAACTTCAAATAAGCATTTAAACTTACTAAAGGTATCTGAACTTCATAATCTAGCAGTATTCAAAGGATGAATGATTCTAGAATAAACACTGATATTAAACTTGCCCTGGTGTCATCAATAAAGAAAGTGATATAACAGTATTTCAGATAAAAATGACCCTATAACGGTTTTCCAGATAAAACCTTCCAAAAGATCCAAGTTGTATCTGCCTCCTGCGGCCATTTCAGGCTGACTGGAACTATCGGGAAATGAAGGAGTAGGAGTGGCTTTTGAAACTCCTGGAAAATAATGTTACAAAATTTGAAATTTTTAGGCCCCCCTCAGTATTTCAATTCCTGGGTAGTAAAATTAGTTCAGTCCCATAAACTTGCTACTGAACTAGAAAACAAAAAGGCCTTAAACCCAAGTATAGGCTCACAGCCAGAGCCCCTGCAGGCTCCCACTAAGGCATGGTCTGGTCCCACAAGGTACATTGACCCCTTGCTCCCAGGCAGACCTTGAGACCATCTTGGTCCATGCAATGACTTCAGAATTTGTCTCAAAGAGAGTGTCACAAACATTCCCTGCTCCCTTCTTATGGGATAGGTTAGTTTTTAATTGTAAAACCTGAAGTGTAAAATCCTGTGTTTTGCATGCAATTCTTTGTTTTTAATCCCTGATATCCACCACGGGACTCCCTTACTTGGCTAGCAGTTGGGCTTCATTAGACTTTTTATGATGATTCTCTCTATTGTGCAGATATGCAATGCATCTCAGACGTTTAAATAGCATATAAGAGTGCTCCACTGACCTTGTTGAGTACAGTTGGAGGGAAAAAAAGGTAATTTTCCTCAAAGAAATGTTAAAACTGTGTCTCAACCATAGCACAGATGCAGAGGATAAAGAAACTCTGGAGGGATTAAAATATTTTAGATTAATTTGGAAGAAGGCCACACTGTGTAAAGCCTGGTTAGCTTGGGCCTTTCCAATTCCTCACCATATAAACAAACCCATTTAAACCGCATTTGTTAGAAGGAATGTTTTTAAAGAAAAATCCCCCAAAGCAGTTGTAACTCAAATGACCTCCACTTCTGTATTCTCCTCTTACTGCCTAAAGAACAAACACATGTAGAATATATTCTAGCCAGAACTTGTGCAGTTCCTGCACAATCATACTGCTTGAAAATTAAATCATTTAAGTATAAGGATCCCGGCTTGCTCAAGCAAGGTCAGATCTGGTTGGTTTTGGAGCCAGCTTCCATACTTTGAATGAGACCATTGCTTATAGATTTTGTCTTTGGGCTGGGTGGAAAAAAAATGAAATGATAACAGTAAACTGAAAGGAAGGAAAGAAGGAGGGAGGGAGGGAATACAGAATGTAGCTGGGCTTTTTTCTTCCAATATCATGTATGATATATGTTGACATACCTCTCTACACATTAATGAAAACAAGACGTTTTCTTGTCACTCACGTTTTACCATGATAAACACAATGTTTATCATGGTAAAACATTTTAAATAAGTACTTCACATTACTTCAGAAACAGATACTAGACAGTAAAATTGCATGTTAGCAACAGAAATAGCCAACTCCTATTTTTTATACTTAGAATTTTATATTTTGTTCTTAATTATTGTCAT
This sequence comes from Pachyramphus minor, assembly GCA_013397135.1. NCBI lineage: Eukaryota > Metazoa > Chordata > Aves > Passeriformes > Tyrannidae > Pachyramphus > Pachyramphus minor. The sequence continues at coordinate 178,408 of VYXB01000860.1, read as the reverse complement.
CATTGCATGAAAACAGAACAGCTATTACATCCTGAACTTTTCCTTTGAAATGTATTTATTTTTAAAATTCACTCCAAGAATTTTATAAGCTAGTATTTTTCAACACTTTTAACTCTGCCTTTTCACTCATATGCCTGCTACAATTCTATGTCCACATACTTTTTATTTCCTGCATCTTCGGTAGGAGCTGGGTTTGTTTCCTCTACCATCTCCCACAGAGGCTTCTCTACTTCATGTAGAAAGATATGCAGGACCCATATGACATTTCTGTTGAGGTCAGAATATCAAGTCGTTCTAATTTCCACATGTCTGAAATGGAAGTTATGCTCTACAGAGAAGTTTCTCATGGTCACCTTAGCAGTGGTATCCTTCCCTTGTGGAGTACCAGTTAATATTTTCCAAGGAGCAATGCCCTTCATACTGCTCATAGTCTGAAGTTTCTGCATGGCTCCATTAAAAAAAATGAAACTACCTCTTTTGATACTCTCTTTTTCAGTTTAACATCAGCATTGATAACCGTTGATCTAAGAAAGTGTATAAGATAGCTGAAATTTTGCTTCTCTTGGTAGCTCTATCTTCAGTGTTGTTCCTTGTAGTCCTCCTGGTTAGACATTACTATACTAATAACATAACTGCATTCTTAATATTGCCCCTTTCCTGATTGATTCAAATGGAGTATGTCTGTCACCTTAGTAATAAATGTTGAGACCTTACTAGCTCTTAGTCAAGTGGTAGAAGTATGATTAATTTGATAGCCTAATAAATCACATTTTTTTAGTTTATTTACATGCTACAGCTAACTTTATGTTGCCTGAGGTAGTCAGGGGATATGTTAAGCTATAGATACATAGTGGGGATGCAGACATGCAGTGGCATAAAGTCACTCAAATGGCTTTGCTCAGAGCCATTTTGGTTTATGAGTAGGCTTTATGAGCTCTGGTAACAAGGGAACCCCATAGCTGCTTCCACACAAAGCTCCTCAGGTGCATCATCTCTGCATTTCCATCCTCTAGGCTCCTGGTACCCTGCTCGCTCAGGTGCTGGATGCAGTAGGGAAGAGTCTGCACACAATCACCTAGAACTAAGACCCAAGATGTGACTGCAGAGAGCTGTCTCTGATGTCCCTGCATCTGTGTCAGGACTAATCTGCTGCCTCAATAAAACATACTCAGTTAGAGCTGATTTTTAGTTTGTTAGGAACTATGTAGACTTTTTATGGAATAAAAAGCCCTGAAAATTACGGTAAGGAAAAAATTAACTAGAGAGAATCAATTAATAAAGTAACTAATTTAGTTTTACATTGAGATTTATAGACTTCTCTCAGGTTCTCTTGTTCAGTATTTTCTTTGTTCTTGTAAGGAAAATAGCACTTAGATTAGCCACACTTTCAACATAAGGTAAAAACATGACAGAGATTTGACTTTCAGTGATAAAACTAGCAAAAATAGAACACTTACAATAACCCTGTCTTTGAAAAACATCCATAAAAAGCCCCCCTAGCTCCACGAACATGTTGCAGACTGTACATGTCACATAACTACAATTTTTTGCCTGAGGCTCCCACAATTAACAAAGGGAAACACTGCTTTCAACAAAAGATGCTATTCTAGTTATGTGCCCTTTTACCCCGTCAGAGAAACAGCTGGTATCATAAAGTCACAGCTAATTTGTATCATGTCTGCACTTACAGTCAGATTCATTTTGTATCAAACTTTCAAAGTTGGACTTCATACCCGTTGATGGATGACAGCTTGTCTTGCCTCCCCCCTTCTAAAAACATATTTAGACATTGCCTCCCACATAAAAGCCTTCTAATAATCAAAATACAAATGCAATCTTTAGCATGCTTCACATAATGAAAATATAAATTGAATTATAAATGTTTAAAACTAGTAAAGTAAAAAAAACTGAAGAAGGGTGAGAAAATTACACTAGCAGTTCTGAAGTGCTGAGACAAATAAATAGTGCTTTAAGATAGACATGTGGATACCAAGTGTAGTGGAAAAGAATTTTCTCTTAAAAAGCAAAGACCAAAAAAATCCAAACTCCCCTCAGGTAAACTCTTGCAGTTTGAGGTATCTGGTCTCCTAAAAAAATTTCAATCTGCCTGCAGAGACTGTAAGGGCTTTTTCAAGGTCAGCACTCAACAATTTAGGGAAGATCAATTTCACTTTTTTTTTAAGGGACCTGTTTCTTGTTTAAGCTATTAAATGTCATCTACTTTCATTTTAAGATCCCTGTAGCAGAATGCCTGTGTAAAGGGACTCTAGAGAAAGTGAGAGTTAGCAAAGACTTAACACTTCCAAACCCACAGCTCTCATGTGAGAAAGAGTTGCAAAATCAGGCTCTTCTTGGAAAACAGGCATGGGGGAACTTTCAGAGATTGGGAGTTCAAGCTCAGTTCAGACTGACATCCAACAATGCTTGTGCACTTCTTAGGCCACCCCCACCACAGCATGTGAGTGTACAACATTAGCTGGAGACACGATATTCTTTTGACACTTCAGCTACTTCTCGCTTCCAAAATATCTGGAAGTATTTGACCAAGGCTCTTTCATTCCATAATCTAAAAGTATCATCAAAATGTAGGCAAGGAAATTTTTTCTTTCTTTTTTTTTTAATGCTGCAAAGTATAAATATCAGGGCTCTGAATAACTGGCCCTATTTATCAGAAAGAGATCGGTCTGCTCTGTAAAGTTAGGTACACCAAGTGAGCAACGTCCCTGGGAAGTTCAAAGCAGGAGTAATGAGCAATGTAGTTTTAAAGTGACAGGAGAGCTTATTAGGATGAAGCTGAGAAAGAGCAGTGAAGACCCAAGAATCCCAGTTCCCAACCTGTAATATTGCGCTGAAGACAGAAGCTTCTGCTGTGCCTAAGCTGTGCTTGGCACTGCTCTCTGATGAACTCCTACCAAGCAAACAGCCAAAGCACAGTATCTTCCTGCCACATCCTCTCTAGTGAGCTATATGTGCTCCAAGCCTACTGGGAAGGTGCAGATAACCAATTCCATTCCCTTCACTCCGAGCACAGCAGTGATTCTGCCCCTACATATGATCCTTCTGCTTGTTCATATTTTTTTAAAATGTTTCTTTCAGATGTTCTTAAACCTCTGTCTGACAAACCATGGTTTATTAGAAGCAGATTTCTCTTCAACTACTCAGTGCACCAGTTTTACAATTTCGAAATGGTGTACTTTCTGGGAAAAAAAAATGTTCTTCATCCAAAAGTTTGGATGTGTCACAGCAGGTTTACTTTTTTGGTTTCACCCTTAAATGAAGAATAACTTTCTATATGTATATGATGCTCTGGGTTTGTTTTATTTGCCTGTTAATTCCAAATTTTGCTTGTGCACCCAATAATGCTCACCAATTAGGCTCAGCAGCCATGACATTTTCTTGCAACTATGCATCAATTAGGATACTACTACTTCCTAAGCTTGATCCCCAGGTGTTAAAATAAACACAATTCAAAACACTTCTCTATAACACCTTTTCAGCCATGCAACACAACACAAAACCCACTAGGTCCTCATCTCTCACAAAAGAGCTTTTCCCAAAAAGTATACATCTGGGTCATGTAAGGTTTCAGAAGCTACAAGCAAACTCAGGCAAGATTGAATGCTGCACCTTCTTTTCCAGGCAACAGAGAGAGAAGGAAGACCCTACATTCATATTAAAGCCATAGAAAATGTCTTCAGAAATTCTACAGAAATGCTTTTGTGTTTTATTGTTTAGGAGAAAAGCTGACCAAACCTGTTCTTACACAATGTTTCATAGTGGCAAACACTTTTAACAAAATGAACATTTCCAAGGAAAAATAACCAATCATCACTAGCCAGTGACTTTGAATCTTAACCTTTTAGGGTAGCCCTTATTTCTGAAAGTAATTCATATAAACATATGTCAGACTGTCTTCCAAAGTCAGATTTGACTGTATTCAAGAACTAACGGAAGAGTTACAGGAGTTATATGATTATATTAAACTATATTACTGTATCTCATACTCAGATAAAGAGATGTACCTTGTTTTCCCTTCCAAATGAGTGTATTGACCCACACAATTTGCATTAATGATTTTTCTAAAGGCAACTAATGACCTTTTCCATGTTATTTTCATTCACATTGCCTAAAGATCATCCTCCTATTTGGCCAGTTTTAAAATGTGAAAGTGGAGGTTAAACATGGAAATTATGATCAGATGTTTACTTTCCTTTGTTGTGACAGAATTCTTTCACCACTTTGACTAGTGCTGTGGAAGCACCCCAGGGACTTCAGCATGAGACAGGTGACACTTACCCTGCATCTTACACTTCGAGTAGATGAATGAGTCCCTGGAGCACAGATTTTCAGATGCAATTTATGCTTCAAACTAAGGAATCGGCCTCAGCTCAGAAATATACTGAAGCACAGCCTCAGTTTTTAGGGACTGAAGTGCCTTCTTTCAACACCACAGCCTGCGTGTTCAGAGGTGTCTACAAATACAACTCCTGCTATTGAGATACCAGAAAAACTCTGGAGGGCAGTTACTGCTGTCTTTGAATATGCTATCCTAAGCACGGGGGGGAGAGGACTTACATTTCTGACCCCATTTGCTTTTGGACAGTATGGTCTTCTTTGCCTGGGTTCACATTTTTAAGGAGTTTAAATACCTTTTAAATGCACCGCTCATGGAACTACGAGGGAACTTAAAGTTAGTCATGTCAACGGAAGAATTGTTTGGTGGGAAATTTTAGAACTTTTAGGCTGATTTTGAATCAAAAAGAAATCCTAATTTTGAAATATCAGCATCTTCTGCAACTGGAAATATCAGATTGCATCTGGCTTCAGTTTTAAATATTCCCACACACACACACTTCCAAAGGCTTAAATGTAATGCAGAACTCCAAAACAGCAACCAGGGCAGAGAACAGCCTGCAATAATTATCAGCCCATTCAGCACTTGCACAAACCTCAGAAGCGTAGACAAAGTTAAATTCTCTTCCCCAGGGATGATGACAAAACTAGCTGAAATGGGTCCAGACCCAGCAGTGCTGATGAGGAGGGAAGGCTGTTGGAGATGAAAGGCAATGCAACCAGTGTTCAGCCTGCCTCTGTGTGTCTCTCCTCCTCCACACTACTCTTGCCAAAATGAGGGGCAGTTGAGCAGAGGTTCAGGCACACCAAGAACATGGTCACTCAACAGTGATAAGCATCTCATTGTACCCTGAATCGACTGAAGATGATGATATCTGAGGGAGTTGACTTGCAACTGGTGCAATATTTCTGACCCCATTAGTCTGCTGTCACAGTCTAGTCCACAGTTTGTCTCCAGTCTGAAATTTCCATATATTGAGGGGATAAAGTTTACACACATTATAAACACTTCCTTTAAATGGTTTGTGAGCCCTCACTTGTTCTGTCAGTGAAAGAACAATATTTATAAAAAATGTCTAAGACTTCCACATTGTAAAAAGTCAGTAAACACAGTTATTTGGACTTTCACATACTTCTCAGAGTCTGCTCGCTCTAAAAAGAAGACACAGCAAGATAGTAACACACCAGCATATGATCTTAAAACAAATAAGTATGACTTGACTCCTATTGCAAGGAAAAAACTTGCTGCAATCCAGTGGAGAAATAGAGCTTTTTAAAAAATGGCCATACACCCACAAAGTGCTTATTGTAAATCACAAAGATAAACTTCCATATAAAGTCCTTTAAATCTACTATTAGTTCTGAACAAAGTAATCTCTGGTGTCAGTAGTCCCAGAGGAACAGGAGTCACGGCTCTCATTGATTTTCAGAGGAATTTGGATCAGCCTCTAAAGTAAACAAGCACACATACAAAAAAAGTCTCAATTAAAAAACAGTGATAACAACAAAACCACAGAACAAAACAAAAAAACCAAAGCAAACTACAACAACCAAACCACACATACACACAAAGAAACACAAACAAACAAACAACAACAACAAAAAAGCCCACCTTCTGAATACCACAGGAAAGGAAGTCTGGGATAACTTCTTTGCTCCTACTCACAGGAAGGCAATCAGAGGAAATATTCTGAGCTTTTCAGTAACAAAACAGCTGCTTGATGTATCAAAATGATGACTGATCACCAGCAAGGTGATCTCTATACAAAAATAGAAAATAAAGAACCGTGTTTATCAAAGGTATAATTATTGTACATTCTTCATTTTATTGTGGTAAAGTGCTTAACAAGACTCCTAAAGCGTTTAAGTATGGAATAAAACTGAAAAAGTTTGCAAGAGACCAACAAAACCCGCTGTCAACAGCTCTATAAATGAGAGTTTGACAAAGCAGACTGATTTCCCAAAATCTCTCAACCAAGTCACTCACTAAAACATCTTTAAGAAGTGAAGCTGATACAGGTTCTTACTTTATGGGGTGAAAAAAGTGTCTGACCATCAGCAAGTTTTCACAGCAGAGCAAGGTTTCCAGCATATCTCCCTAAGAGTATATACAGAGACCTGCAGTATAAAACATGTTCACAAAAGAACTCTACAAAAGGAGATGAACGGTAAGATGACAAACTCTGTAGATGATACAAAGCTACTCACTATAATAAAACTTGAAGTCAGTACTAAGAACTGGGGAAAGAGTTCATACCAATGAATTTATATGGGTAAACAGAATTCAGTGTTCATAAGTAAAGGTACAAGAGAAAAAAAATCCCTCATATTTGTATACATACAGCAATCAACTCTAAATGAGCCAACACGCAGTAAAGACATCTTGGAGTCTGAGGAAGAGCTCTCTGAAAGTATTAGTTGACTCACTAAAAGGGTTGTCAAATACTGGAATGGGCTGCCCAGGGAAGAGGCAGTCACCATCGCAGGAAGCGTTCAAGAAAAAACTTGATGTGTCACTTAATGCTTTAAACCAGCGTTTAAAAATCCCACGGTTGCTCCCAGCACCACCCCTCCTCACCTGATTGGCTGCCAAATTTGTGGATGATCTAGTAGAAACTCATAATGGATACCAGGAAATGCAGTAAGAACAAGCTTCTTTGAGCTGGGGTATTTTTTTCCCAGAAGGCATGCTCTACATTCAGTTACCACTTTGATAGTATACAGACATACCATAGTAAAAATAAAAACTGGATCATTCTCTGTAGATTCAACTACTTTCATACAGAACATCCTGCTGCCAACAGAGGAAAAAGATTATTTAAAAATCACTGAAGTCTATTTTCAGTTATTTTAAGATAATAACATGGGTTCATTATTTGCATTAATTTCCACTAGAAACTCACAGATTTTTGAGGACTCTTGGTATAAATAACTATTCTGCAACTAGTCTCTAGGTTTTAAGACACCTGTTACTGTTTTATATTATTGCAAATACTGGGGTGGCCAAAGCCAAGGTTTTGATTCATTCCATTAGAAGTTTCAGTATTAGATTCAAGAAATCTCAACCCCCATTTGATGCTCAGCATTACTATGCCTATATATCACAAGAAAAAAAACAATGAAAGAGGACATCCCTAAACATCATGGTCTGAAAACAGCAACCAGGAGCTTTAAGTCTTCCTCCTCTCACTGTTTAGACCTGCTTACAGCAAAAGCAGACTGACTCTATCAGTCAACAGAGCTCCAATGCATGAAAAGCAAGGCCACTCCAGGTCACTGAATTAATTCCAACTTTTTCACTAACTTGAAAAGCTGACTTTGCCCATTTCTGTTTTATAATGTGCTTCACTTAACTCTCAGCAGGCATAACTTCATGACATTCAGGTCATGAATTTGGGGGATCCTGGGTCCAAATGTCCTTTTCTGCTTCAGACCATTTTTTCTCTTTCAATCTCTTCAGGATTACTTTTAAAGCGGAGACAACTCCCAAAATATCTTAATTTTCTTTCCCACAGTCATGAAGACTTTTTCTGCTGTTCTCTTTTTATTTGCTCTGTCCTAAATCAACATTTTTCTGAATAGAGTAATATTATATAATTTGTAATATCAATAAAATGACTGAAATATTCTCTCTCAGTGTTTGCTACGCAAAAGAACTTCCATCACATCACAGTTCCATTGTGAGCTGACTTTGAAGGACTAGTAACAATTTAACAAACAGGAAATTTCCATACAACTTAAGCAGGAAGGAAGTTCAGATCTAGATTGAAAAGCAGAATCCATAAATCTAAACCCTTCAATCCAAGAAATATCACTAGAGTTTGGACACATTTTGGGCTGTACTCTTCAGTGGTAAAATTTTTACTGATTCTTCAGTCCTTCAAATTCCCCTGATGATAAACTTTGAGTTCATGTTCTCCTCTCCTGATGGCATGAACAGCACTGCAGATCTAGGCACATATCCAGTGCTGCACATTCAAGCACTCTGTGGAACTCAATTTCCAGCTAACATGGGTACTATATTCCCAGCTAACATAGGTCAGTATCCATTAAATGCAATTTTAGTAACAGAAATGCTTCACTGGAAGTTCTTGAAAATGTTTAATTGGAAGCCCTTTAAAAAGGCTTAAGAAGTTCAGGAGTTGCTACGTTCTTGATTAAGGAAACAAGGGAAATCAAATCACATCCAAGGTCATTCATAAGTAGGGAGCCCCTGGTGGTCTAGTGGTTAAGGATACGGCACTGTAACTGCCGAGGCCCGGGTTCGATTCCCGGTCGGGGAAACTCCCCGGGTAGGTGGAGCCCGTTAGCCCTGTAAGGCAATCCACCTACGTCCTGAGGACCTCGCTGCCACTGTCCAAGCTCGCTTGGCCCCGGCAGACGAACCTTAGGATTAAAGGGTGGGCTCAGTTCTGTGCACACTGTGTCCCACCTAAAATAAATCCAATGCGCAGGCTGGAAGGTGTACAAAGACCTTCCCCAGATCATTCATAAGTTCACCTGTGATATTCAAATGTGGGGTTTGGTTTGGTTTTTTTTTTTTAATTAAAAGTATATGCATGCACACACAAAGGAAAGCATAGTTTCACTCCCCTCTACTCTGTTAATGAATTTGGTTCCCTTATACCTGGTAGCTTTGAATGGAAATAAAGTTATGGACCCCAGTTACCAAAATTATGTGTTGCAGGTATTCATTTTTATCCAATTGCTCAACAACATGGCTATGAGAGGGTTCAGATCTTATCTCTTCTTCCAGGGATTTTAGCTTACATTTTCTAAAGGACACATTACTGTGGGCTTAAGCAGCAGGTCTGCAGAGCCTTAACAGAGGAAATTGATCTTGAAGGCATAAAACCATACCCATGAGAACAGGGAGGGCATGGAGCAGGGGAGTACACTGCATCTATGAGAACAGAGAAGGCACGTAGTTAGTTATTACAAAGATATGTGCTAATTGTGTTTCTGCTAGCTCAGGATGTAAATTGCAATAGTTACTATGTTACTATCTGTTGGACTCTCATGAAAAGCAAAGCTTTGTTAGACAGAAGTCACCAATGAAGAAGGAATTAGTATGCTTTATGTAATAAATATCCAGTCAGCAAGTGACACAGTTACTGTGCATTCTGTATTAATATTGCTGCCTGCTTGAGAATAAAACTTCCTTTTCATGTACTGTTATGACACTATTTTGTTGTTGTTCCTTCTGGGCATCCCAACCGTGACACTCAATCTCTTCTTCCACATGTTTTCCTGACAGTACTGGTGCTAAGAGTATAATAAGAATTCTAACACACTAGGCTTGAAGTCTGATCATCTCCATATCCTGTCTCCAGCGGTGACCAATATCAGGTGTTTAGAGTAGAACTTAAGAATAGGGGAAGTATATAATGATGCTTTCCACAAATACTCTGCAGCAGCTTGTAACTTCCAGAATGCCTGAGCCGAAGGTGGAATCTATATATTTACTAATCATCATGGCAACTTCTTTCCATTATTATTTTCGGTAGCTGGAAACATTCAACAAAATCCCACAACAGAGTGTCACACAACTTAATTATGTGCTGTGTGAAGATACAGATAACTTTGGACAAGTAATCAAATCTTTAGACTGACACTAGAACTCATCTATGTCACTTCCCAGCTGAAGGCTCACTCACCTAATACATGGTTAGCTGCAGTGTTCTCATAGAAAGTATTCATCATTGCATATAATAGGGCAATCCTAAATTACTGCCATTAAGGTGGTTAAAAAGCTGGTTTAGAAGTAGCACACCTGGGTTTCAATCCCAACTACACGTAATCATTAGGAAAGTGAAATGACATCAATAGGAGAGAGTGGAAGCACAATAAAGAGTACTTGGAGAGTATACTTGACAGTTGTTTTGGACAAAGGAGGTAACCCAGTCTACCTATTGGGTTCCAAATTAGCAATCTATTAGATAAAAGAAGGATTCCTTCTCCAACCTTTAAAAATAGCAAATATTCACAGAGTGACAGGACAGTTCAGACTAGATGATACTTATCATCTAGTCCAATTTCCTGCTCAAAGCAGGCTGCCCAAGATCATGGGCAAAGTCCAGCAGGAGACAGTGAAGCCCTGCCCCTCTTACCATGAGGCAGATGGAACAAATCAAGTATATGGGGGGGAATGGAAATAGGTCCCTGATTGAAGAGGTAAAGGAATCCCCTCCTGACCCCCATCACCTCCCATGGTTCCCTTAAAGAACAGGTACGAGGCCCTGAACACAGAGAGTCAGGCAGAGGGCAGTCAGGAAGAGGATCTGCCTGGAGGGTCTCCTGGTTGCACCCCATCTACTAGACAGATTACAACCACAGCTATAAAGAAAAAAACAAGGGTAGTTGTAGTAGGCAACTCCCTTCTGAGGGGAACTGAAGGCCCTATATGCCAACTGGACCCATCCCACAGGGAAGTCTGCTGCCTTCCTGGGGCCCAGGTGAGGGATATTAGTAGTAGACTCCCTCAGCTAATCCAGCCCTCTGATTATTATCCATTGCTGGTGGTCCAGGCTGGCAGTGACGATGTTAATGAAAGAGGTACCAGACTAATTAAAAAGGACTTCAAGGCACTGGGTCAATTAGTTAATGGGACAGGAGCACAGCTGGTGTTCACCTCAGTTCCTGCAGTAGCAGGGATGAATGAGGAGAGGAGTAGAAAAACCCATCTTATTGATAGGTGGCTAAAGGATTGGTGCCACCAGCAGAATTTTGGTTTTTTCGACCATGGGGCAAATTCCATGGTACCCAGCCTGCTAGGGTCAGATAGGCTTCATCTGGCTTTCATCAAGGGAAAAAGGGGTCCAGGAGGGATGGATATGCTTCAAGAAGCAAGTCTTGAATGCACAGGAGCAGGCTGTCCCAGTGTACTGAAAGGCGGGGAAGACAGCCAGCCTGGCTGAACAGGGAGATTTTGAAGGAAATTAGGAGAAAAAAGAGAGCTTACCGACGATGGAAAAAGGGGCTGGCTACTCATGAAGAGCTTAGGGATATGGTTAGGTCAGGTACAAAGAAAATTAGAGAGACAAAGGCACAATTTGAACTCAATCTAACCACTTCTGTTAGGGATAACAAGAAGTGCTTCTACAAATACACCAGTAGCAAAAGGAGAGGCAAGGAAAACCTCCATTCTTTGTTGGACATGGGCAGGAACATAGTCACCAAAGATGAGGAAAAGGCTGAGGTACTTAACACCTTCATTGCCTCAGTTTTAAACAGCAAGATGGGCTGATTCCACTGGGATGAGGTTCAACAAGGCCAAGTACTGGATCCTGCACTTTGGTCGCAACAACCCTCTGCAGCGCTACAGGCTGGCACAGGGTGGCTGGAGAGCAGCCAGGCAGAAAGGGACCTGGTTGTCTGGATTGACAGGAAGCTGAACATGAGCCAGCATTGTGCCAAGGTGGCCAAGAAAGCCAATGGCATCCTGGCCTGTATCAGGAACAGTGTGGTAGCAGGAGCAGGGAACTGATTCATCCCCTATACTCAGCACTGGTTAGGCCACCCCTGGAGTACTGTGTCCAGTTCTGGGCCCCTCAGTTCAGGAAGGACATTGAGGGGCTGGAGCAGGTCCAGAGAAGAGCAACCAGGCTGGTGAAGGGACTGGAGCACAAGACCTATGAGGAGAGGCTGAGGGAGCTGGGGTTGTTCAGCCTGGAGGCTCAGGGGAGACCTCATCACTCTCTGCAACTACCTCATGTGAGCCTCCTGTGAACTTCTCATTTAGCCACTTACAGGCACCTTATCAGTACAAACATCAGCATTCGAAGTAAATAAATACACTTAAGTTAGGGTTTAATTTAAAAAACATAGTCAAATTCCACTGGCTTCAGGCTAAGCATAAATTTACATGCTCTGCTGAACATGGAAAGTTTGCTGTACCTGAGCTCTACCTCCCAGAGGGCTGCAGCCAGCAACTAGTTATCAATGTTTCTGTCAGTGCTCTGAGTGAAACAGTTTGTATAACTACCCAGGCATAAGAGGAATGAAACTACTTCTCAATAATCTTAATATTATATTATATATATTAATATATTATTAAAGAAAGGATTTATAGTTGAAGTGCCATCTAATCCCTGCTGACTGTTAAGGCAGAGCCCACAGATGTTCAAGGAAATGCTTTCATCTTTAAAGCACATAGCTACATGTATATACCATTGTTAGTTTTCAAATGGCATAACTTACTCAGACCTGTAGAGCTTCATTTTGGTTTCATCTGAAGAGAATTTCAGCGATGCTGGAAAGTAGCAATGAGTAAAGATTCATACGGATAATGTGAGCTTTAGGAAATAGTTTCCCACCCCATCACATTTTCTGGCTGAACCACACAGATTGGATAACATCTGATTATAGTGTTCACACACGTTCAAGGTCTGGAGGTAAAGAGTCAGGGAGAGAAAAAGCATACCATCAGCAGTTCCTCTTTCAGCCCAGCTGCAGATTATATTGGAAATCTGAAGAGCATGCAACACCCATCCTTTGCAGTTCAAATTCTTGGGGGGTCCACGGACCTTACTTTCAAGTGATTTCCAATGCCATGGGTGAAGCAGCACAGAAAATGGCTTTCCAGAGAAGGACTCAGGGGTACTCTGAGTGCACCCCATCCCATGTAATAAGCTGTTCAATGAATGTACTTATTTACAAATTTGAATAAGAGCTCATAATTGTGACTAGTCTTTAAAATAATGCCAGCCATACACAACAGGGAGGAAAGTCTCTGAAAGAGAAAGATCTTCCCTTCAGCCAAGCTGCTAGTATCCCTTTAAACAGTAACTCATCTGACCTACAAAGTTTAAGAAAATGGCATATTTCTTCTCCACCATCTTAAAATGCTAGTTATCCTTATGCTGACCTCAGTAGCAGAGCACTCCAATATTGTGGAGAACAGTCACTCCTCTCACACTCACAATGATACTCCCTCAACAGAAGTGAACAACTTTCAGATGTAATGATTGCCCTATATACAGGCTTTCATTCTACACATCTTAGCATGAAACAGGAAAGAAAGAAAGCTGCTTCCTGAGATTAAACACAACCAAAAGGGAAATTAGATACAGTTCATACTGAGTGAAAGTAGATGGCTAAATTTTTGCACGGTTGTTTTTAAAAGTAGAGGCTAACAAATAAGCAAAGTATGTGTGCATCTGATCTGGAACATCATCTTCAGCCATGCAAATATAGCACTTGCTTCCTTCTTTGGACACATTTGTGCTACTAAGCAGAAACCATTTGCTAACCACACAGCAGTGGCATTCACATTAGCAGAAAACCAGACTCGTCTCTTTCTGCTTTGATCAGCAGTTACTGACCACAAGAATAAACAGAGGGTTATGGTGTTCAGTTGCTCCATTCAGGAACTGCTGTTCTCACACAGACATCAGTGACAGCAAGAACAGGCCAAGCCTGTTTGAGAATATCCATTTGTCCTCATGTAAACCTATCTTCCCAATAGAGGAGCAACATTCACAGCAAGGAAAAGACAACTTAAGGAGGGTATTATTCCTCCTTCAAATTGTGTGTCTGGAAGAACAAACATTTTAAAATTTAAAAGATGAAGCTTGCTATATCCCTTTTTTTATCATCTGGAAAGTGAACATAAGTGCCCTTACATTACTGGCAGAGGATATAGGCATGTCTGCAAAAAAACATGCTTCTGAGGAAAACAATTTACTGCTAATAAGAAGTCCCAAATTCCTTGAAAATTCACTTTCCCTTTAAGAAAAGGGTTACAGAAAGCCTAGAGCTCTAATCCAAATTATTAATAATCCATAAAGAATAATAATTCAGAAAATAGTCTCTTGTAACACACAGTAAATGGCAACTGGCTGCTTTAAAGCATATTTTGACAGCTGTTAGCATCATCGACCATGAAAATAAAAGAATTTGCTCAAAAGTAGCAGACTAAAGCAGCTAAAAAGTCTGAAACTACAAAAAGGGATCTTGTGAAAGCTCTGATTTTCTCCTCTTTGGTGTGTCATCTTCAGTTCTTGAATGTAAACATACCAGTGGGATAAGTGTCAGGAGAGAGTAGACTGCAGGGAAAACTCTGTGAGCTGTATCCTTTTCAGGGAAGTTTAATTATAATGTTTCTGAGAAAAATTTTGATTGGCAGGATTAGTGCCAGCACTAAAAGTTACTATTTGTGGATCCTGGAGCTCACAGCTCCCATAAAAATAAAGCAGTTCAGAAGAGAGCTTTGTGCAAACAAAGGCATTCCCTCAGCAGGGAAGGTCCATGTGAACGTCTTCTGTGGCTTTCCCTCACACGGATTTTTCCATGGAGATTCGATAGCAGAAAGTCCCCCCTGCTCCCTTGGGGCAGAAGGTTTGATTCAAGTTTTCTAGGTTAGTCCTTGGGGAAGGTTTCTACAATGAACCAAAATGAAACCCTAAGAATGCATGTTCCCAAATTTCATGGAGAGAAACACTTGGTTCCATTTTCTTTTCTTCAGGATTTATTTCAGCTTTTAGTTCAGACTAACTTTTCCTTATAGCTTTCAAGTTCATACCACCTTCCTACTGTCTCAGTATACTTCTAGTGTTTTCTGGTGACAATCAACTCAAAACAAGATTTCACTGCACTAATCTCCTATAAAGACTTGGGACAAATTATTAAATTGACCAGAAGCATTGTGTTTTACTTGATTATTGTCAAATACTGTCAGATATTTAAGTACCATCTCAAATAAACCATAGAATGAGTAATGCATTAGATGCCACAACAAGAAACTGGAAACAAGCCAGTGCTGCTCCATTGCTAAAACAAGGGAAGAACACAGCATCCCAGTTCACACAGGAAGCACTCACCTACCAGTTTGCTGAACCACCTCCCAGACACTATGAAATGGAAGAAATAGAAAATGTGATTCTTTCCATTTACTCCATCCCTCTCTATCACCTTGGTCAAACAGGATATCCAAGTAATTCAGATCCTGTTATTCTTTCCCAGCAATGTTAAGTAGCTTGTACGCAGCACATTTTTATTTTTTTTGCCCCATTTTTCCCTGCTTCCATAGCCATCATGCCTCCCCCACTGTACTGTTCTTCAGCTTCTTAGTTGCTCATTCCTGCTCACATTCTTGCTATACCAGACTTTAGCTAATGTCTTGGTTCAGGTCCTATTGCCCTAAGGTGAAAGGCAAGCACCTTTTACTAAGGGAACTACATATATGTTCAGTCCCACCATGGTCATTTTGGACTGGGGAAACCATTTGCAAATATTATGAGGTAGAAATCAATGAGAAGTCTTGAACAATTTCTTAAGAACTCCCAGAGTAAACAACATAAGGTTCATAGTAGCATCACAACAGATGTCAACCATTCCATGTATTATGATACCCATACCTTAGCGCAGACTGCTATATGACATCTTATGTATATTTCACCTGTTCATGGATTCCTCAAGAAGTATACTACAAGGAAAGGGAAAACTAGTCCAGATAAAATAAGACTCATTGTAGAAGTTTTTCCCATAAAACTCTGATCTCTCTGAAGTCCTTTTCATGCCTTAAAAATGCTTGGCTAACATTATCTTTTCATATTATAATAGTTCCTGTACATTTGTGCTCGTCTTACTAGCTCGTCTTACAGAGGCAAGATAATCAGAGTTAAACTTCCACAGAGGAAAAGTATCATAGTACACCGGAATGCTGCCACTTATTCAGGAATAACCAACGCAAAAAACTTTTTTGAACTGGCTATATTATATATGGAAAACCTGCAAATCCTGCATCACAAAGACTGTCCCAGTAGTAACATTACTGGTTACATATGATTACATATCTTCTTCCATGGTCTGTTTCCAGTGACACAACAAACCACTACTTTTATTCTAACCACTACATTTCTGTCTGAGAATAGCTGCAGTTTTGATGCTTTCAGCTCTCACTGCTACCAGCAACATCTAGTAGGGATGACCGGTACACAAACCTTTAAGCCTACAACATTACTATCTCAACTTTAATTAGCTTAAAAATGCCTGCAGAAAGTCCCAGATACTCCTGAATACTCAAGGGCCTTTAGATGTCTACGTAAATACTTAAATTTTAGTCCACTCAAGAAAACAGATTGTTACAGACAGACACCGTCATCTCCACTAGTAAGTAATCAGCTTTGTGACCACATGTTGAAAAATGGATCATCTCCTTGACTTCTTCCTGTCCTGCCCCATGGACAGAGGAAATGAAGCTGCTGAAGAAGGCATGGCAAACATCTCTATTTTCTGATTTTTTTAACCTAATGTGCAGACACAAAACCTGGCACTTTGCAATCATAATCAAAAGAAAAACCACCAAGACTGCATGTCAGCTTTCAAAATTACCTGTGCACTCAGCGATACCCGAGCCTTGCCAAACCCATTCCAAACCCATTAATTTAATAAACTACAACTCATAATTTCAATATGCACTTTTAAATCTCTCCTTGTTTGGCTGTATAAACAGCAAGGAATGTGCATATGAATCCTAGTCACACCTATTACTTTTCCAAAAGGAAGGGCATGTTCAGGTACCGTAGATGAGAATTTAGATGACTGAACTCCAGCTACTTGTTTAGACTGTTAGTCTTGCTTTCAGTGCTAGGAAATATTACATAAAATCCATGTAACACCTACAAGCTAAGTGTGAATGATGAAAGAAATCAGCAAGGGAAAAGAGGCCACAGAGCTGTTGTGATGGAAGAGTAGCAGCTGGGAAAATTGAAGTCAACCCAGCTATGCTATTTTTTAATTAAAAATAAACATAGCCTTTGTTGCCAAGGGATTGGTTAGCATTCCATTTAAAAAGAAAAAAAAAAAAAGAAAAAAGGAATTTTGTTTTACTTCATTCTCATTCCCCTCTTAGTCTCCATCCCTTCTCTGCTCCCTCCTTTCCCCCCAGAAAAGTATTTATAGATTTTGAAAAAAGAACATGGTCATAAAATTTAGTTCATCTGCAGCCCTGCACAGAAAGATCTATTTTTAAGGCATTCTCTTTCTCTCACATGAATGCCTCCTTGATTAAAAATAGTCAGACTATCATTTTAATGTTATTAATTATTTTGCCTTCTACTGCAGACCTCCTTGCTAGCTATGTAAGTATGCATGACTGCACTGCATGTGTGTAAATGATAAAGACCCTCTTTGGACAGCCCTTTTAATGAAGGTTTCATCAGACCCATGTTAATCATTCCAAGTTCAGTCTTGCTTCTCTTCAATCAAACACTAAGGCATCTTTTATTCATGGATGGGTAGGGGATTGTTCTAGTTTTTGTGAAATTTGGTTGTGTCCAAGACCACTAAAATTCTTACACCATTTCTCTGCAATCCTCAGTTCACAAACAGACATGTGAAAAACAAAGAATCCAAAGACTCAGTTCTGGTTTTTCATACATTTCAAGGACCCTAAGGTTAAGTATTTTTAAAGACTGACTACATCATTAGCCTCTCTCCCCTATGTTTTGCATTCATCTATCTTACACATTTCTTGTGTGCTTTCATTATGCCTGACCTCAAGCTTTCTGCTACTGAAGTTTGCCTTGCTTCCACATCACATTTCGAAATCTTATCTTGCATAATCAGTTTCTACTTTCTCTCTCCCCCATCTGCTTTGCTAGTTATTTACATTTTATTTAAGATGTTTTAGGCCATAATTAATATGAAACACACATCCAGAGGCAGTTGCAACTGTTCTGATAAACACATAGGAGTTGATGAATCAAACTTCCCCAAAAACAGGTCAATGACATGGACATTTTCAGTATAAACATCCCCTTTAAACTGAGCAAAGGTATCAGTTCTGGTTGTATCGAAGAAAGACTTAAGACTTCATTAAGCTGAGTGGTGAGAAAAGAATACAGGTGAGTTAAAATTATTTGCGTGTACCTCCCGCATCTCAAATAAGCCTCAGCAGCTGCAGTCACTAGTCTACAGAGTGTGTTGGAGTAGGATTTGCTTGCTACCCAGACTATCTGGAATCACTCCAGTTTACATTAAAAGAACATCTACTGACAAAGGGATTATAATTATTTTATTATTTATTTGGTGCAGAGCAGCTATAAAGAGAGGCACAAACAGGAACAGTACAGTACAGGATGGTAAATGCACCCACACTTTCACAAGAGAAAGACCCAACCGCTATCCCAGCTGCACAGAGTGGCACTTAAACCTTTCAGTCTTGCAGGGAGATCTGAGAATGGATTAGGCTGAAGGTGTGTCTCTGTCTTCTCTTCTACTTAACAAGATCCTTAACAATGCATCCCATTGCATTTTCAGAAAGATTCTGAATTTGTGAAAATGTAAAGACAGAAATAATTTTTCACCTAGCTCTGGTCCAATATCTGCTGACTCACAGCCAGATTCATCTAGAATCTGCATCTTCCACTGACTCCAGAGAAAGTTTGTGGTTGACCACAGAACATAAGCTTAGCTAACTGAATATCATAATGCATATTATTTGCCATGCAACAGCAAGCACAGGGGACAGAGGGTACTGGGTTGCAAAACATTTTTCTTTGTGCTTTGCATATTTTTTGGAATAGGAAAGAAAACCGCATTAGGCAAAGCAATGTATTTGTTTTGTCTCAAGGACATTGGCTCACAAATAAATGTTACTGCAACTAGTTCAAGTCACTGTTATCCAAACTATTAAAAAAAAAAAAAAAAAAAGAAAAAGACAAGGCTTTTGGAATTCAAATGTTATTCCTCGTACCAACAAAATGTAAATAATTCAGCTATTTCACAACCAACTTTTCTGTGTAAGCAAGAGTCAAATGAAAGCTGAAACATGCTATGAACACTTAACTGTTTTGTGGCAGCACAAAATTGGGTTCAGCAGTAGAAAATAAAGAAAGGCAATGAAAGAATTAGCGGCACTGGCAGACCCTAAGCATGCTACACTTCAGCCTCCTTGAGTTTTTCACCAATTTCCCTGTAAGAATAGATTTTAGTTGAATTAAACATGATGGAAGGGATGGTTTTATCTTTCAGATGATCACTTGCTGCTAGACTCTAGGGGTTACATGAAAATAGAGAGGCTTGTCAGTTAAACTCTTTTCTAGGTACGGTGACTATTTAACTATCAAAACACAAACTTTCTAATTCTGACTACTGAAGAGGATTCTATTATCCTTCCCACAGTATTTTTGCTTTTCTTCAAGATCTGCAACATCTCAGCCTAAAAACCAAAACAAAGGAAAAAGCTTTGGACGATTGTCCCATTGCCTATATAATTGCAGGGAAGTAGATACAATGAGAGAACTACTGAGCAGGGCAGGGAAACCAAAATAAAACTCAAAAATAAAAATGGAAGATAAGAGATCCTGTCTAGAGGGAAAGAGTTGTAATAAAGTAACTTGGAATGCAATCAATGTTTTTATTTAGAAGAGCTGTCATATCAGCAATAACTTGGTGATTCTGCTTTTTTACAAGGCTGGGTTCTTCTCATTGTATAATAGCATTATTTTGTCTTTTAAATCTCAGACCAAGAAGGTAGGCCACTGAAAATGCAAGCATGTGCCAAAATGGGCAAAACATTTAAGACCATCCACATGTCCCATATTCATCCAACAAACAAAAAACGCAATGCTACTTACAGCCCTTTGATATTTCTTTGTTTCTCATGGGAAACTAGTGGATGTTGTCTATTATTTCATTGGCAACACTCATGGAGAGTTTATTAATTTTAAGTCTTGACGCCATTGGGCCAAAGCAAACTTTCTATAAGGATTACATTACACTAATAAAGAGTAAAGTATTGTATAGACATCAGGATTCATTCACTAAGTGGAATGAATGAAGACTGACATTTAAATGTTTTGTATTTCTTATTTTAAAACAGAACCCTCTTGTCAGCCTCAGGATTTCCTTGATCTTCAAGTTGTAGAGATATACAAAACTAAACAATAGTCTTCCACACCACTAATTCGCCCTATGACATAATATACAAAAACACAACTCAAAGAACATTACTATTTGAATATGCTCCATTTTCCTTTCCTGGTCCTGTTGAAAATCATTGAACTAAGTAGTTCATATGTGAAATGATGCCTATATTCATCCACTCAATGGATGCCAAATTAACACTTCTCCCTGGATATCAAGTTAACACTTCTCCCAGCTGAGAGACAATATTATCTGGCAAAGCCCCATACCATCAGAATTGTCACATCATAACAATGACATGAAGCTTCAGTTCAGTTTCATTTGTTTGGATATATGTCAGAAAGAGAATCTCTGATTTCTACAGCCCCAATGTTTTTAAATCTATTAGACGACCCTACCTATTACAGCTTGCATCTACTTTATGTAGACTTAAAATAACATTACCACCTGTAGCTTAGTGAAAGAAGCTGACAGAAGGAGTACCTACAGAAACAAATCTCTCTGCTTTGGACAAAAACATGCCCAGAACACAGCGAAGAAAGAGGACATGGAAAATTAAAGTGATGGGAAAGATGATATTAAAAATAAAGAAAGAAAAGCATCAAAGCAGATGAAAAAGATGGTCAGAATGATTGGCACAGAGGGAATGAGACCAAACTGCAAACTGGTTAGTAGGTGCAGGTTTAGCAATAGATTTGAATAGGTCCATTACGCTAGAGGCCCAAGGCAACTCTTACCGCTCCTCCAAGTTGTTGCAGCTGCATGGTGTCACAAGACATTATGACATTATTCTTTAATATTTATAGTATCCTGAGTGATGCTTGCTCCCTAAACAAACACCAAAAAGACATAAGATCTGTACTGCTTGATTTTACATCTAGTAAAGAGGCCCATACACCAGTGGAGAAGGAATATGCATTGATTAACTGTCAAAGTGCACAAAAAGCGTTATGATAACAAATACTTCATGCAACAGGGCTCATTCTACTTGGGTGTCCAAAAACAGGAGATTAAAAATAGATAATCAAAACTGGGGAGGGGGAGGGAGAAAAGAAAAATGAGGATTTGAGAAGTTAGATAGATAATGTTGCAGCTCTGAGTTTAATCTACAGAACAGCTTTTGTCTAAACAATTAGATTGTTCTCCTCCAAGCCATTCATCATCTCAGATATTTTTCCAATTTTTACTTCTACCCACTGAGAGCAGAAACCCTCTAAATAATTATCATCTAGGGATTCCTCAGCTGGAATTTGGACCTGCCTACATAATTCCTCCAGACAGTGATCCTTTGACTTTTTCCCATAGACCTCACTATTGCAATGCAATGCCTGGAATGCCAGCTCCATGTTGCAGAGATTGGGCTTCTGTGCAGCAATGTCAAAATCAGTGCCAAGATTGAGAAAACTAACAGTATGCTCACACTTCTGTATTTGCACAATAACTTGTTTCTGAGATGAATTTGAAAGGGATAGGAGCAACCAAATAAGTAATTACAAGGTTTTCTAAGTGACGATGGATTAGCAGTCTCATAGGATGAAGCCCTTCCCTGATCTACAAAGCTGACAGAATACTGGTGACAGCACTGGCAGCTATGTCAGCCCACCTAGGTACAGAATGATTTCCAGTTAACATTCAGCTACTTTTTATTTTGCATCCAGGGTGACAGAATGGGATAGTAGTTTTAGTGATTCTTCTAATAGCAAATCACCAATCCCATTCAAAGCTTTGCCTTCTGCATATTTGTGGGAAATCAAAAGAACTGCATTCCAACATGAGAAAAACGTAATTGAAACTCCACAAAGAGAAGGCATCATCTCTTCCCCTAGCTAAATCTCTATGGTTTCTTGCAATACACAAGCACAAATATATCTCTCACTTTTAGTCAACGTTCAACCACAGTGAAGTTTTTCTTTCTGTCTATATGGTATGCATAGGATTTTCACTGCAATACTGAGTGATTCAAAGTTTTGGATCTCACAACAAACCTGTGAAGAAAGGAGTAATTTCTGCTCTCATTTTACAACAGGCTGACTGTAAAAAAGGGAAAATAAAAAACTGGTACAGTCACAGACATGTTCTGTGAATGAAGACCTTAGATGGAGCCCTCCCAGTTTGTCAAACAGTGGAACAGATTATTATTATTATTATTACTACTACTATTACTATTATTTGTTTTTCTTTACATAGGGAAAAAAGGGTCACTTTCTCTGGAATGAACAAATTATTCATTTTCTAGAAACACAAAACTGATTTCTGTCAAATACTTTCAGTGGTATGCTCTAAAAAGGGAGAGAGGGCAGTGACAAATGTTGCAGATGATAAACTGCTGCCTTTTTGAGAAATAGCAATTCCATTGTTAACAACTTCTGTGCTTGCATTCGAATCAAAGCACACACTTTACACAGATTGTAGGGCCTTTTTATATGTCCATGAATGACACCTAAATAATTAAAAATAACGGGAGGAGGAGGAGGATGTAGAAAAGAGAGGCAGCTTCAGACAAGTCCCAAATGCAGTCTTGTTCTAAGTATACAAAACAACAGCAATATCTTTAGGGCCCTATTTGAACAGCAAGTAGGATCACCTGTGCTTGGTAATTGACCAAACATCTGTGAAGATCATATACAGAAAATCTATACAAAGTTAATGTAGATGCTGTCATTTATCAGCCCCCAAACAGTACAAATTCTTACATCTTCTTCAAGATAGATCTAACAGAATTTCAGACACATTCATGACAAAGCCAAGCATCTATAATCAGAAATTTCTACTTATGTGCCACAGTCATAGTAATGCAAAGCTTAAAAAGCATCCATTTATCTACTCTCTTCATTCATTTTAAAGAGGAAGATACTCCCTGCATGCATTCAGAATTGGTATGTGGTATGTACATCTACCCTCTGACATGAAACCTCAAGATTTCTTGAACAATTTACACTTCCTTGAGGTGTCTCTGGCCTAAGACTCATAAACAGACCAACCAACTCCAATCAAAGCTCTTCTAATTTTGTGACGAACACTCATAACAATTCTCAGAAGTGTAGATTTCTCCGTGGATTGATTTGTAACTATTTTCAAATAAATAATGTCATAGGTTTACTTGTACTAAAAAAACCAAAGGGGAATTTGTTTGGGTTTCCCCTCCCCCCCCCGCATTGCAGATCCACATTCCAAGCTGATGGCCCTCAGAAGACTGTGGAGAGAGGTGATAAGGGGTTTTTTTTCTCTCCTTGGAAATGGGAGGCACTTCAATGTTGCCCTAACTCAGGGAAGGTGTGTGTTGGAGGGGTCCGAGATTCATTTTGGTTTTGGCCTGGTCACCTGCCCGCTTCTGGCCCCGGTTTGCCTCCGCTTTCCTGCACCCTGTTCTGCCCCCAGCCCAGATCTGCTCGAATTTCATTGGAGGGGCTTGCCCCACCTGCAGAGGAACCTTTTGGGGAGGAGGTTGCCCTTTCCCTCCTCTGCTCCCATGTTGGAAGCAGCTTGTGAGCATCAACAAAAGGGAGGAAATCCCAGACACAGCCAGCCACAGACAGCATGAGTTTCGTGATAAGAGCCCCCTTTTTCCCCTTTCCCGTTCCCCTTCCCAGAGGGGGATTTGATCTCCATTTTCGGCTTCTCCCGCCCCGGGGCCCCCACGCGGCCACCGCCAGAGCCCAACAGCGCCCCCTGCCGGCCACGACGGAGCAACTGCAGGGTCTGCGCCTCCAGAGATCCAACAGCGCCCCCTGCCGGTCGGGGTGAGAATTGCGCCAAAGGCGGAGAGCACGGAACTGGTTCCTTTTTGGAGGGGACTTTGGGTTCAGGAGTATTGTTTGGTTGGTTTTGTGTTCTTTTGTTGTTCTGCCAATACACATATATCCTTTGATAAAGGGCTGTTATCTTTTCTTTCTCCATATTTCCTCAATTGGAGGCTCTTAATTTCGGATTTACAATTGCTTAGAGGGAGGAGTTTGGTCTTCCTCATAACTCATCCTCCTTAGCAAAACACTTCAGTCTGAGACACTGCCTCAATACACAGACTGCCTGGTTGTACATAGCAGTCACATCTTTGTGTACTCTCTTCTGGTGCCCTGCACACCACCTCCCTGGTAACACGTCCACAAGCCAAGCAATAATGGCCCACACCATCTATGTAAACTTTATTCCTAGAGCAGAAAAGGGGAAAAAAAAGAAAATAAAAACAACAACAACAACAACAAACTAAAAAAACCACCACACATACAATTTCACCAGTTCAATCTTGCCTTTACAACTGCAGCCTCTGGCTGATATGCAAACAGCCTCTTCTAGGAATAGGATGCTGCAATGGGAGGTACAATGAAAGGTACAATTCTGAACATATGAAGCCAAGCCCTTACAAATCCCTGGGTAGGCATAGTTATTTCAGTTTGTGAGCTTAGATTGTGACTAAGTTTGAAAACTTTGAAGATGACATAAATCAAAGTAGCCTCTCCTTCAACTTGGTGATTTCCTCCACTTGGAGTTCCTTGCACGTTGAGAGAATGGACATAAATCAATCTCTCAAAGCAATGCACACTGTTCATTGCATTGTGTAAACTACCATTTCTTAAGGAGAGAAAAATGAGCTTTCTTCCTCATATCTGCTGGTATAGCTTAAAAGTTTGTTGTAACAACATGGTGCTGGGTGACTAATTATAGAACATAGACAGAAAGTCAATTTCAATGCAAAGGGAAACCTTAGCACTATGGTAATAGGAAAGTGTTGTGACACATGACAAGTACTCTTGTACCCACAAGCATGTGCCAATGGTGGGGGGTTTAGTATGATTTAGAGAATAAGACTATAGGCTAAAGCAAAATTCATAGGAGATTTCTGCATCTGCACTTTCTGTTACCTCCATACCATGCTCATTAGTGCAATCAAGATGATTAGCTCTGTTTCCTTTGGTATGTCTTTAGATGACCCACGTGAAGGTAGCCAGCTCTGCTACCTGAACAGAAGTCATTTCAATTATGTGAGATAGCTGAAGAGAGCTCAGCCTTAACAATACAGACTACCATGGCTGCAGCTGATCTTCCAGAAATAATAATCCTGAGATCACTCTCTACTAGAGAAGAACTACTAGAGAGAGCTTATGACTGCTCGATTGGTTTGAAAGTCTGAAGGACTTGATCTTTTTCTTGCAAAAGTTTTCTGCTACTCTTTCCTCTACTATAAAATACCAAACACCACATAGATGATGCAATATAAGAAGCTTGTGACGTGCTTTGCACAGTCCAAAGACTGATTTCCAGCCTCCAGAATATAAGTGAAATTTGTCTACAAGACAAAAGCAGAGCTCCATTTATATACTAACATTCCCACTGGGGATATGGTGCTCTATATATTATAATATTCACTTCTAATAACTAAGAGAACAACCCATATTTATGCCTGCAGGTGGCTGCATCAAGTAGTTGGACATTTTAAAGGACACCAAAACCAGGGTAACAATTCATAGAATCATAGAACCATTTAGTTTGGAAAAGATCTCTAAGACAATTAGATCCAGCCTACTTCACCCGAGTAAATACAGAAAAATTCTCAATGTCAAGAGTTCCATTCTGGATGCAGGGTAATGTAATAGAAAGCATCACACATATAGCACTGATACTAAACATTGATAAATAAGCTACTAAAAGTTATCAGGTTTCTAGTCAGAAACAGTTTACAAAGGGATAGAATATATACTTAAACAGAACCCAGCATGTTAATGGGTTTTTAATTACCATGACTAATGAGCAATGTTATTGTCAACTGGTATCTATAAGATACATCATTCATATCAGTAACTTTATTGTACCTTCCTGTGATCACTTATCAGCCCTTTATGAAATAAACTTGGAAGTAAAGTACTGAAGTGGTCTTAAAGGAGGTTTGATCACAAAACCCTGGAAGAGGTTCTTCAAGATTGCAGCCTATGCTTGTCTTGGTCTCAAACTCAAAAATGAGTTCAAATAGACAAGTACTTGGTTTGGCCAACATGCATGTTTCTAGGGAGAAACCAAACAGAATTCTGAAGGCATAAACAGTAGTTAAGTACCCAAGTCTCAGAAGTTTTAATAGTATTTATGTACTTTGTATCTTTGAAAAATTCTTTGAAAAAAGTGTATTGTCTTCAAACACTGAAAAGAATCAGGTTTAAATTGCCTTATTTTACTCCCAGTTACACTCCTTTTCATTTAAAGATGACATAACACTTCAAGCACAGAGAAATTAGTCTAGTTTTTTTATTTTATTTTGAGATCAGGAGAGCAGTGAATGTTGTTTATCTGAACTTTAGTAAGACTTTTAAAACTTGTCTCATAGCATAGAACATCTACACAGAGAAATGGATTGAAAGGAAAACTAGTAAAACCATCAGGCTTAGAAAGTTAAGCTCAGCGTCACAAAACCCTGTAGGAGGCCAGTCACTAGTGCTGTACACTAGAGTCAACACTGCGACCAATACTTTGTAACATCTTCATTAACGACCGGCGTAAGGGAAAAGCCCACCCTTAGCAAGGTTGCAGGCACATAAAACTGTGAAGAGTGGTTGATACACAGGGGTTCAACAAAGGCAGGTCATAGATCCTCCATCCTTAGAAAAAACCAAAACCCAAATGGATACAAGCATGGGACACCTACTCTAGCTGACCCTACTTCGAGCAGAGGGGGTGGACTACAAAATCTCCAGATGTCCCTTGCAACCTCAGCTGTTCTGTGACTCTGCATTTACAATAAAGTTTCATGATGACTACACATTGATATATCTTGCAATAGATGCAGAACAAAAATAGTGTGCAAACATACAAGCCATACTATCTTACATATCTAAAATGTACAACAGGACACTTCATGAGGTAATAACTTCTCTGTTGAAACTAGTCTTATTGAGGTTATGAACAATGCACATTAATAAGGTTTTGTTCTAAAGAATAAGTTCCAATTGTACTATGATTAAAAATCATCTATCGGAACAATTATTTTTAAAAACTCATCATCTTACTTCAAACTGCTCTAATTACTGCCTTAATCAACATCATAACTTACAATACAACTTGCAATTAACATATGGTAAATAGCATGTGCCAATTAGACTATCATGTGCACTGTACATCTGATTCCTGTTTTCACTGGAATGCAGCTATTTGTGCTGGATCTTGTCCAGAGTCTCTGCTTTGGCTTCTAATGCTCTTCAGATGAGCAACCCTCAATTTTCTGCAGCAGTTAAAAGGAAGACAAAATTTCTGCATATATGAATTAGGTCACAGATATGAACCTTGAAAGGAGGTTTCATTAGTCATTTTTAGAGCTCCACTACCTTAAAGTACAAGAAAATGAATCACAGAATACATCTACTTCATGGCTGCATATTGTCATCAGACAGTAAAGTTAAAACTGTAATTATCACACATATCCCACCATTTGTCCTTTTGTTCCCTGCCCATCATTTCCTTTTCTTTCTTTTTCTGTGTCAAACTTCATGGCCTAGAAACAAATACTGGCATTTTATTTAACTATTCAAGATCAAATCTCTGCTGTTGCCAAGTGTCTTCTATAGATGGCTACAGATTCACACTTTCCAGGGCCACCTATAAACGCTCAGCAGCTTTCAGGACAGTTTTGCACAGAACCCATGGCTTTTGCTCCTGGCGAATCTGCAATACCCAAATGCGGTGCAAGTCACAGAAGTAAGAGATGTGAAGCCCCCTAAACCTCTTGCACATTAGAAAAGCACAAGATAACAAAAAATTCTAAGCAAATACATGATCAAAGCATGAAGAGAAACTGAGAGCTAGCTTAGAACTTCCATAAGAGTTGTGTTAACTTTCTAAAATCAAAATAATTCAAACAAGCATGTTCCAAACTGGGGAGGAGAGAGGGGAAAAGCACCACAAAGTCTCTGCTTTTACCTACCTCAGTAACTCATGCTAGAGTGGCAAAACAATCTTTAGCTAAAAGATTTCACAGCTGGTGAGGATGACAATTCTATTTAGGGTCCCAGAAAAAAGCATGCTTAGGGAGAAAGCCACTGCCATGATTATCAGCCAAGCTACAGAAAACAGTTCAAGCCTTTGAAAGACACCCTTCTAGCAGCAAAAGAGAAAGTTGTGACCTAAGACCAAAGATGAGATTTATCTGCCTATTTCTGCCACATGATTTTGAGGTGATACTGGGGACAAGGGTTTACCTCAGTTCTGCTTCTTAACCTACTGCTCTTGGATTCTCATCTGGTCATATTTTAGATCTTTGAAACTTTGGAATGCTTATCAACATGAACAGTGCTTAAGCACAGTATGGTATAAAACTATTAATACAGAAAATAAGAAAGTGTTTTGGTTTCTTTTCTCTTGGAAAGAGAAAATACTGAAAGTCAAAGGAAGCATGCAAAATTTTCCACACTAATCAATTGACTGCATGCTGTAGAGTCAAGGTCCATTATGAGCAATGTAGGCACTGTTTCATTCTGAAAGCCAAGGCTCAGTTGTCATTTCCATCTGTGTAACGTACATAGCAAAGCTTTACGTACTCTTGCTGTTGTCAAATACAGAAAGAGAAGAAAGTGAAAACACGAATCAATGAAGTAATTTTCCTTGCCACATACAACCTCAGGCTGAGATGATGTCAGATTTCATCCACAAAACAAGTCTAAGTGACAGCCACACTTGAGAAAAGATAATCCAAAGGAAACTCATGTTTATCAAAAAGTGGTGCTGATGATTCAACAGGCAGCATCCCTACTGCAAAGGCTGTAATAAATGAAGTGTTTGCGTGATACATGGCTATCACTGCTGGGGAGCTTCAGCTTCCACAGAACAGGGAAAAAGTTCCTGAAGGTTATACTCTCTCCTATGCCAAAAAAATCCTGAAGCAATTATAAGACTAGTTATATTAACTCTCAACTTCCTGCTTACAACAAAAATGTGTAGTAACTGCTATGATTTCTGACAGCTCTCAATCATCACAACTAAATTATGAATCCTAGTATAAACATAAAGAAAAAACCCTCAGGTCTCTTTGATTCTCTTACTGGAGTGAAAATGGGAAGGATGGACATGGAGGTTAGTTACCCTGGCATTGTGCCAGCTGGGGTGCTGCTTCTGCCAGGGAATTTTTCTGCAAGATAGCTGTTGTTGGACTGCAACCTTTTTGCACCAAAATGGACAAGTTTGGGACTGAGAATATAACCCTTAGTCTTGACTTTCCATCACTGCTGAAAGTCATAATGTAATTTTCAAAAGAATAGAAGTGCTCGGTAGAATAAAAGTCAACTCTCCCTCTGTAGATTAAGATGTATGCATACCTTACCTAGTCCTAACAGATGCCACACACCAGTATTCATCTGGCTGTATCAAAACACAGCTCTGCTGCCTTCCTCTTTCTTCATCATAATCAAGAAGGCTTTGGCAAAAACAGAGGTCATAAAACACAGAGAGAACAAAACAATCAAGTGGAAACTGCTTTCCCCACATTTCACTCCCCTTGCTCCTGACTTGCTGCTATTTCACATGCCCTACAATTCAGCACAGTAGCCTCCAATCAAGCTAGGATTTGAAAAAAAATGAAGGAAAAATTGACCCATTTTTTTCCACTTTGCATATGACTTTTTAGAAAGACCAGTGAGGAAGGAACATGACACTTTAGCTGATGTATTAGTGACTCCTGTCATTTCAGGGTAACCTTAGACTTGGAAAGAAATGGAGCAAGCTTGAATCACATTAAAGCCCTGATTTAGCAAAGTGCTTTGAAACACGTGCTTATAGTTAAGCATGTGCCTAAATTCTTTGCTGAATTAGGTCCTATGTTCGTAAAAGGGACAACTGATTAATGGCTTCTGACAACCACCAGAAACTAATGACCCACAGACCTCTGCTTTTTCCCCCAAATGACTATACTTGAAGGAAATTTCATTATGGAAACACAAAACACTTATAAATAAATCATACACATCTCCTTTGCAAATAATAATTTTTTTCTGTAATTAGTGGTAAACCCAAAATTCCTTTCATATGGTAACCTGAGACAGTGCCATTTGCCCTATGAAACTGGTTACTCTTTCAAACCCATAAATTTCTCTCTGGAAGTCCATGGTTTACAGAAAGCTCTGTGAACCCAGCTAAATCAACCATGAAATATGCATGATCTCACATAGTAGCCAAAAGATTGTCTGACTGAAACAAACTTCAGAATTAATCATGCCAGCACTGTACAATCCACTAAAATGAAGAACTTGATAACATGACTTGCTGAAACTTGCTTCATTCTGCTTCTCACTGAGACACATGAAAGGAATGAAAGGAATGAAGGATGAAAGGAATGCAGGATGAAAGGAATCACTTATGTTAACACTGTGAGGTTCTGATCTAACAGATACACCTAGAAACGTCAAAAATCCTAAATTACAAAACAAAGACATTAATCTTTGAGGTCTCATTATCATGCATAAGGTATCTAAAATTATTCTTCCTTTTTTCCATTTTTACATGTGTATTTCAGTCTGAAAATCTGACACAGATTTTGGGAGTAGGTACATGTAACATAATGAAAAATAACATGAGAAAGACATGATTGATGCCATACAACAAGACTTGAATGGGTGTTTACATCATTTCAAGGGCAGAAATGGAAGTGGTCTTCATGAAACATGATAACTGCAAGCAGTTAATTTCTTCGATTCACACCCTCTTTCTTGAAAGAACACTAGTTCACCTCTAATTTTAAGGATAACTAAGGTAGTTTGAAATCATAACTCGCTGACCAGTTTCACCTAGATGGAGGTTTCATAATGACTAGGTTTGTGCAAGCATACCACCAAAGCCTGCAAATCTAAGCATCGGTGATCACATTTTCATCCTATTAGCTTGTGGTGTTGCCACCTGTATTACACCTTGTACAAGCTATGTGACTGCTTTGCAAGCAAAGGCAATACCTAATCCACAAAAAATCCTGCCAGTAGGAAGTTAACCTGTCAGTTTACTTGCCAGTAAGAGAAATCAGCAGTGAGAATTTGTATCACAGTTGCATTACACTACCCAACTACAATGTTTCTAATCGATTACTATGAGCCCTAAGGCACTATTTATCACTGAATCACGACTTACTGATGAAATGGGGACTTCAATTGCCACAGTTTTATTTAAATGTTTCTTGAATATCCATTATGGCCTTTGTAACAGAGATGAACTCTTAAAGGCAGCTCTGAGGAAAAGAAAAGTGACATCGCTACTATGCCTAAGCCTTGCGGAAATAACCAAAACCAATTAATTTTTTTATCCAGTGGAAAAAAAAAAATTCAGTTCCCTAGGTTTAGGTCAGATCTCTATGGACCAGACAAACTCTAACAGGGCCCCAGAGGAAAGGGTGGGGAGAGAAAAAGAAAACCTTTGATTTTTTAATTCCCCCCCCCCCCCCCCCAAAATCTACACAGATATTACCTTACTAAGTAAAGGTTTGGTGTTTCACTGTGAAGAGGAAAACAAATATCTAACTTTATGCAACTGACTTATAAATATGTTTATTCTCGTTCAGATCCTGGCTCAAAATGTACTTCATAGTCCATTTCATTCAATTAACATTTGTAAATGTACATAATACAAAAACAGAATTTTATTAACAATTCCTAGCAGTCAGCTAAGATCTATGTATTTACACAGTACCACACACAAGATATTCCTAAGTTCAGACAGAAAACTTTCAGCACAGTTTCAAAAGGAAGACAAGGTGGTGAGCTTAAAAACATATGTCTTTCCCCATTCAGTGCATGAGAAACTTTGAAACAGCAGGTTTCCTAGCTTTTCCTAGCACAGTGAAAATCCACAGTGTATCAGTTATCACCTAAAAGGTAAGCTTGGATATTTCTACAGGTGAATGGTGTAGCTAGGTTGTCACCAACCCAATAAAACTTATCCCTGTACTAAGTCTCCTCTGAATCTGACTTGGTCAGATTCAGCTTGACTCACACAGAGCTCACGGAGTTGCACCACAGACATCTGGCCCCATCCATCACACCCACACCTGGACAAATAATGTAAATATATGTTGTATTCTTCAAAGGATTAGAGCCTTTTGTCTACTTGATTGTAGTAACAGACCCATTCTGACTTCTTACCATTAAACTTTATTACAGTAACAAGTCCAATTTTATATTTCCTTAGCCTTGTATTTCCAAGGCTGTTTTCTCTAGTGCATAGTTACACTGACAGAACTCTTTTTCATTCCTCCTCTCTTTTCCAAATTAGAAAAAACTGGCTTGAGTGGAATGAATGGCACAGCAGCATTAAAGAACCTTTATGGACCTTTCCCTGTAAGACCACTGTTCTAAATTCAGCATACTCGAACTATGGTAAATGGATGTTAGGATCTAACAACTTCTTTGCTACCAATGAAGACATTCTCAATTCGCTTCTCTAGGGGATATATGGAATAAGACCTGTCCTCTTCATTAGCAATCATCTGAGCATTTAGGAAACCTCTGTGAGGCCAAGCTGGACTAACTAGCATCAGAACATGCAAACCCAGGCAATTTTCAGCATTTTGAGCATTCTCAATTTATGGGCTTAATCTCTCCAAAAATTATAATAATGGTTTTGTAATTGCTTTCACAAATGCTAGGTAATGTTTTACTAAATGAGGCAGTAATTGACAGCTCATAAAAATAAAATGAGGAACAAAACCAAAACCCAGGGCTGATAGCGAATCACACTGTAGGAATAATCTCATATGGTTGGAAACACAGCAGTTACAAACAGCATTCCCTTCCTCTTGAGTTCAGTTCCTGGCTGGAGTCCTGAGTACATCTGCAGGTATACATTACTTCAAAAAACAGAGGGTTCTATCGGAAGAGGGCAACCAAGGTTTTCAGAGATGTAGTCTGGTGTCCTTAGAGAAGCTGGAAGGGTCAGGCTTGCTGAGCCTAAAAAACATAGAAAGTCTCACACATACATTAGAGAATTATAAACTCTTCACATCCATTGAGGGCAGGACTAGACATAATGTGCTTGAGATGGAGCAATGCAGATTGATCTTCTCCCTTGACATTAGCAGTTTCCCTACCAATTAAGACACTTGGAAAAATTGTGTAAAGGGAAGGATTATTAAGCGCTGTTACAGGTCAAATGAGGCAAACTGCAAAGCTCTGAATGGGACACTTCCAGAACAGAATACACCACTCAAAAATTATTTCAAAGAGGGACCTCTGGTTTGGGCAAACAGAATGAACTGGATTACTTAACAACATTTTTTCTAGCTTATCTTTTATGTTTTTTAATACTACCTGCATACTTTCAGCCTAAGAGAAGTGTGTGTCTTCAGCAAGAACAGCAGGAAACTGCAGCTCATCAAAACACCACAGGAAGAAGAAGAAACTGCATGGTCATTACCTTCTCCACAAAAGCAGTTGCAGAGAAGGATTCCTAAGGATTCAGCTGATAAGGCAGCATATTCTCCAAAAGATATCAAAAATCAATGACAGATGTAACAAAACCAGAATCCAAGATACTTTGACCATGGACATTCTGCTAATATAGATAACAATCAAATCAAATACAAAATCCCAATCTAAAGCCAGATTGGGATAGGTGTACAAGTATAATGGATTCAAGATGCAGATTTTTTTTTTTTTTGCCAACCATACAGTTTTAAAGTCTGTTAATGAAATTTCTTTTCTTTAAAGCAAAAGAATCTGAACATGAAAATTTAAACAAGATACATAAAGAGATACTTACAGAGGTACTTCAACTGAGTACCTATTTCCTGTCCTAGAAATTCCACCCTTAACCACTACTGTTTTTTCACTTGAATTTCCCCACATATTTAATTTGTTTATAAAATTATACAACTCTGATGTGTTACTTTTGTTGGGATCATAAGCATAGCATCAGTGATATCAGCTGCAGCTGCTACTCTGCCAGCATCAGCATTCTGCCTCCAACACTTGGCTATGAGATATTTATAGGAAGATGAAACAAATCCCCAATTTACTATCAAATCATGCAATAACAAGCAGGATAAGACAGGAGAATTCTTTTTCTAATCCCTCAGCATTCAGCTTACATTCTGGAGCATGAGATTTACTTACTTTTAACTTCACGTGCACATATACAACATATGACTCTATATAAGAGTAATAAAATAAAATCTTCTTTTATATCCAAGCTACATAATCAAATTCTTGGTGAGGTGATTAAAATTCTGGAAAAGATATGAGCTGGGGGAAAAACATCAATAGGAAAACTTCTGCCCCAAAACACAAGTCAATGTAGTACTAACTCAAGCTTACTCTGCTACATGACACAGGCATATGGAAGGAGGCATATAGAAAAAAAAAAAATTGAAAGCAACACCATTATACTGTCCCAAGAGCAACACAGGTGGGTCATAAGCAGTGCTTCAAAATAGCTACCTTTTATACACATAAACTAGGAGGCTGAATCCAGAACACAATCAGATCTCAGCTTCATACTGCTGCCTCACGTCTAGGAAAGCAAATCCAACCCCAAAAATCTCTTACTGTGTTATTTGGAAGTTCATTGAAGACTTACAAGTTTAGCTCCAAGCTGTAGCCAGCTTGTCCACAGTCATGTTTGGACTTTCTGTGAGTCTGGATTATCTGTAATCCCAGACATCCCAGCCTTCCGGCAATCACAGCCATATTTCATACAGGTGAATTCTTTAGCAAAGTCACCTAGACTTAAAAAACACCATCTCTGAGTGTCTGAGACCTCTTTAGCTCAAATTAAAACTGTCTTTTGCCTATATCGGCGTAGAAAATATTTAGACCACAGCAGGGTTTTCCAAGTCAGTCACCGGAAGCCTTTTCTGGAGACCAAGCTCTTCTTCCAAAGTCTTCTTCTAAACAGATCTCTAGACAAGTCAGTCCATATCTCTGTTACCTCTCTGCACGTGCTCATTTTTGTCTATTTTAAGTTGGAAACACTTCAGGCAGGAATTGCATCTCACTAAGTATTCATATGAACAGAATATTATAGTGTCACTGAAATACAAATACACCTCTGGTATAACCTAATACATAATAGAACAAAATCTGATCTGGCTCTGTCATGTCAGGCTATTCCAAAACAGAGGTAGAGAAAAACAAGGCATCTTGCTGAATTCCTGTATCTGCTCATGTAGCTCAATCCACTAGCCCAGTACTGGTAAAGGTCCACATGCAGATGCCAGTAACTGAATCAGTTGTGGTGCTAACAATAACAATACTATGGCAGGAAGGATTTCTGCTAGGACTGCTCAAAGCCATTCAATACTTTCCCCAAGTGCAGTGTGGGTCAGCTTGGTTTCTGTGCCATGTTACTCTGCAACAATCTCCCCTCTTACTGCTCAGGAGATGCTATGCTCTGCTCGTAACTATCTATGGTTAAAAATATGTCTTAGTCTGGTCCAATATAAATTCTGTACAACTTTTTTACTTTCATATTCTTTATAAGTCGTTATTTGGGGAGGGTTGCTTCGCTGGGGTGTTCTTCTCCTTGCTTATTTTATGTGCAAGTTGGACCGTGTAGAGAGCAGGCCTTTAGGTCCAAATCAGAACCTCCTAGGTTCCTCTCATAGTTAAAGCTGGATCAGAGTTCAGATGAAATAGTGCTAACATTTCCAAACTGCTCTCAGAATATTTTATCTGGAATATGTTCTGGACAGTAGCTGTTTTTGGGAAGTCTACCTAATCCCAAAATTCCACAGAAATGCTTCTTGCATTGAACTATAGCCCTACAGCAGAGCTCTTTTCTGTACTGGATCTAAAATGGGAACCAACAGAAGTGTTTCCCTCCCTATTATGCTCTCCCAATTTCCCTCAAGTAGAGCCAGTACTGAGGCTGCATTTCCCTTTATTTTGTTTTAGTCTGACGTGGGCATGCAAAACAGTCACCTAAAATATCTTCCCTCTTACTTTAATAGCTCACACACCTTTGCACATAACTCCTTATACTTTTTAAACCTCTCACACACCTTTCAGTCCTGGCCCATGGCTATAGACTCTGACAAAAGCCTTCACCCAGCCATTAACTTTTACACAAGTGGTTTTGCAATCTTTGAAACATCAAATTCTATAAGCAGATATATTCAGTGAGAAGTTCAACTACTGAGAATGCTTTTATCATCCGTTTATTCTCAGCCACCTCAGAACATTCATTTCCAAATATAAACTTAGCTTACTAAAACTGTAAATCATGGATGAATTTGTAAACCTCAGGGAATGTTACTGCAAATTTCTCAGCCAATATAAACAGTACCGGACTGGTTAAAAAGACTGCCCATGAGTCAGCCTGGCTTTCAGATATGTTACAATATTCGGAGCCCCTCACCAGGTATACACCAACAATAAACACCAGCTTCTCACAAATTAACATCCACTGAATATTTCTGCAATGAAAAGTTCATCACCTTTTATCTCACAGATGATGGGTAGAGGGGAGTTGGAAAAGTTTGCTTCCAGCAGCATCTGCTTCATGCAGCAGTGTATGATGCAATTTTCTTTAACCCTGTAAATCCAATGCTCTGTCAGGATTACCAGCCTAGGTTTAGAAGAATCATTTGTGATGTGTCAGTTTACATGAGTTCAGAGCACATATAAAAATCTCTCCATGTTCCACTCCTAGCTCTGCTACATTTTTCATGTTATTGCATTCATTTTGTTCTGATATAAACACACCTAATCAAAAAACAGGCTCACTTCTTTTTCCAAGACTGTCAATCAAACGTATTCTTGCTTGTGCAGGTCTCTGAAAATAAAAATCAACAGCTGGGTGAAACAAAGAAACAAATTTGGACCAGTTAAAACCATATTCTCAATGAACTTTGCAGAGGTTACAGTCAATATAAAGTTCATCCTTTTTATTTGATTTAGTTTCCCTCTTCTTTTAGGAAAGTAAAAAATTATTATATACAAACAGACTTTTTAATGATGGCTCTCATCAATTTCAACAAGTTTGGACAACATAATCTTACAGGTCATGTAATATGGTTTTCTGCAGCCATTTACCCAAATACTTTACATTTCCACTATATATTTTCCAGATCATGTACAAATTTGAACCAAGCCTCACAGCCTCACCAAACGCAGATAACACAGTGTTAACATCCTCTAACACACAAAGACATGAGGGTCAAGTAGCCAAACGACTTGTATAAGATCTTATACACCATCGGCAAAAAGCTGAAGACTCAGAACCAATGTGATTCCAGCCCTTCTGGCAGCAGAGTGTCTTTAGCTACAAAACACTGGCATGGATTCAGCCATTTTTTCATCTTTGAAAAATATTACCAAAATTTTTAAGTAAAAGGCTTAAACTTGGCCTTGCTTAATATTAGGTTTTAGTAGTACATATCAAATAATGCAGGATATAGTAGCAGAAAGAGTCCATGCAATATTAAATGAAATACAAAGGCAATCTCACAGGGCAGGAAGATAATATCCCTAACACAGCTGTGTGATGAGCATACCAGGAATATTTCGCTCAGCTCTGGAGAACACATTTCCTGAATGGCAATAAAAACCCAGAGGAAGATCACAAGAAAGCCATAAAAGTGTTAAGCAAGTAGAGAAGGACTGAGTTACAAAGAGATTAAAAGAGCTATGGATTCATCAACTAAATCCTAAGTAGGAGACTTGACAACTGTCTGCAAGTACTAGAACATTAGCAAGGACAAAGAATCATTTTAGTGAAACAAGAGTTTATAGCTACAGGGAGCAGTATCAAATTAAAAATTAAGAAAACATTTACTGATCAAAAAAGTAGGTTTTTAATAGCAAAAATCTTACTAGAGTGTAGGATAGACCTGATAATATGCTTAATCAACACTACTGTTTCTCAACTTTTCATCCCTTAAGAGCATAAAAATTGTCAGCTAAATCCTGAAAACATTCTACTTTGGAATTTCTTCAGTGGAATATTCTATTCCCCACAGGGGAAATTTCAACCATCTTTAACTTTGAAGCAATACAGATATGTCAGGCTCGTTGCTTTTGCACTACTCCAGGTATGAAGTATGGCACTGACTAGGAACTCCCTGACACAAACAGACTCAGCCTGTGTGTTCATGAACAATGTCCCAATGGGGCATTCGCCAGTCTCTCTCTCTAGATAAGAGCCATCTCTCATCTAATCATCCTGAAAAGTAATCATGAAAATAAATGCCACATTTTGTTCTAGTTGACTTTGGGATAATTTGCAACAAGGAGGGAACTAAACAACTCAATATTTACTATTTTCTATTTCTCCTCTGTTTTCTCCAGGAAACAGGACAGGCATGTAAGTGGACCTTGCTGACAGTCTGTCAGGACACAAAAGGCTCCATAAGCCAAATTCAAGCAAACTTTGAGAGTCACCAATCCAGCCTTTCACCCTGCCCCTCTACTGGTATCTACCATGCCTTGGATAAGTCAGCAAAGGGAATGCATATACTTGTGTTTTAGGCAGTCGGGTTCACTTCACTGTGCTTTTTCACCTAAATAACATCACAATATATAACTACTGGGCTTTTACTGGGATCTGATGTACAGAGTGATCAACATCTATGGATGAAAATCCCAATAACAATTTCCTTTGTCTTGGGAAATGCTCTTTTTTTCCCTATCAAAATTTAATGACAATTCTTAAAGGGTTCTATTTGTCTTATTTTATTAAATCTGGTATTTTTTAAGAAAAGCAGTGGCTGTCTACTCCATAAAATATGGGCATGGGCAATAAGTACATCGAAGGCCTATTGCTGGTTGGCTAATTTCCATGTATCCTAATATGGTTAAGAAAATGTTTGACTGGAGCCCAGAGCAGAGTGCCAAACTTAACAACTCTGCAGTAAGCAGAGTGCCACAGAGTCCTCTTCTTAGACTCTCTGTGCAGAGAGTGCAGTTACTGCCTATTCTCATGAACTAGACTGTCATTATACTTCTGCACAGTTACACAACCCAGACCCTTTTGTTCTCTCTCCCCTGCAAATGAAGATTAACACTTGCTGCCGTACAAGGCTTTCAGAGGTAGCAGCTCATTGGAGTATTTCCCTTCTTGGGCTGGATATATTAAGGAAATCCTGGGTATCCTGAGGATATAAAAGAACATGTACTGTATGAGGCACACTGCATTTGTGTAAATAGTGAGGTTTCCAAGGGCTCCAATACAAGAACACACTTTCTTAATCTACTGCTAATGTATATATGAGATATTTTACAATATCAAACCTATATAAAGGGCAGGTCTTTTCTTCACTGTCTGTCTTGCTACTGCTGCCACTTATAAAACTTGGCAAGGTACAGTTTGCTTACCTGCCCCTGAGCCCACCATAAAATAAATTTTGCCCACCTATGTTGTATGTTTGCATTTCTGTCTTTCAATTTTTGCCAGGTAGCAGGTGATTTAGAATTTTGAAATAGTTAAGACAAAAGAGGGTGACAAAGCTAATGAATGACATTATTAAGGTCAGTCTTCAAGTCACACTTCAGTCTTCTCATTTATTCTTTTACCTAACGGCAGCAAAATCATTGTGGAGTCTGATCACAGGGATTTGGTGACAGAGGCAAAGTGGATCATTGAGTTTATATCAACTCACTTCAGGTCTTAAAAGAGCAATACTACCTTCATTATGCAAAAGGGTTAGCTGGCCTCTCCCAGATCATTTCCTATGAGATCATATGCAGACTTTGAAACAGAAGGGACCAGTTTCAGGAAGTTTGAAAGCCTTTTATGGATTATATTAACAAGGCACAAGCTGTTCCCTAAAACTGATCGTACATCAAATTCCATTGCAGCCACGTGCCCCTAGCTGGAATGCTAAAGCATATATGATAGTACTAACAACCACCAAGAAAGCAGCAATTCTGTAATTTAATCCCTGTGACCTTTTCTTTTTTTTTTTTTTTTTGCATAGTGGGTATTGGAATTTTTCAGGATGCAGACAGCACTCAATAGGTTACAAGGGTAACCTTTCAAGTATCCTACAGAGTTAAGTTACAACTTCAGTTAAATACCTGTCTTACTCAGGAGAAATAAAAAGTGCTACACTGCATGAGTTTGGAATGATACCTAATAACTATTAGAAGTCAGTTTTGCTTTTTCTTCTCTGATAAGTACTAACAAAAAAACATATATCTACACAAAACCAGATCTGTGCTTGAAAAATACTTTTTCTTGCTATTTGAGGCCTCACCTAATATATTTACTACCAAACACATTTTCCAGTCAGTTCACTTACTACACATTTACTCTTGATATAAAAAATTAGAAAGCCCACCAGCAACTGCACTCCTTTTCCAAGAATTAATGCTGTGCATTTTCTTATTTTTCAGAATTTTACATCTAGGCATTATTTTCTGGGGGACGCATATGGATGAGGCAGATGCCTGACAAGCACCAGTGGTTCAGCAGTCCCATGAGTCACCTCAAATGCTGTAATTGTGTCTGGAAGTGTGACAGCATTTATGAAGGCTCTGGCCTTCAGGATCTTTAGCAAGGCATATGTATCATTTGGGTTTCATGTTAACTCTTTGGTGATGCATAAATTGCATGTTGAGCTTTATAAGACCTGGACTGTGAGAGACTGAATCTCACTGTGGGAGGCAAACTAACCTGTTACTGAAACTAGATGACTTTCACCTATTTATTAGCAACGATACTTTCAACTGAAAAATCTGCTAGTAACACAAGGTTTTCAAACAGCATCTCTCAAAGAAAAGGTATAATCTTCCCTTGCATTTACAGCAGGGGAAGAGAAGCATGGATAAATGAAATGCAGTTACCTACCCAAGGCCAGCTGGTCATTCAAGAGCCGCACCTCTTGCCTCGCAGTTAAGTGCTTTCCCCCAGGGAGTTGCACTTTTTTCCTACCATCTGCACATCATCAATGCTATGGCTGGAGAACCAAAACACTCAGAATTAACATTCCCCCAGCATTAAACTGCCATTTCTTACTAGAAATATGACACGTTTTTGTTCTTGTTGGGAGTGGAGAGATATAAGAAGCACCTGAGAAGAGGAATGAAAACCTCATAAATTTATTATAATTATTTGCTATCTGATTTGCTGTGCCAAAGAGGATGCAACAATTGAAAAACAACCATTGCCTTCACTTCATTTGGGGAGTAACTACCGCTGGTACAATCTTCTGGGAATCCATCCTTAGAGCCTTGCTATTTATAACTGAGTAAATATTAGAGAAGTCACATCTTTTTCCCTCAAAAACCAAGAACATTGGCCTTAACATTTCTTTGGAAAGTGTTTCAGAGAACACTGAAGGCTGTTGCCCTGCAGCGATATTTCCTTCCATTAAAATTCCCTCTTAAAATATATATGGCCCAAAAGAGGAGCACTAGATCTCAAATACATCACAAACATGGATAAGTTTGCTGCAGGCATTTGGAGACTAGGAATTTGCCCAAAACATTATTCTTAAAGAATTAATCAACTCTCTGTCAGCATAGTTAACAGTCTCAAAAAAAATATTGACTTTGACATGCCTTTGTCAGCACAGCTCACCAACTGAATACTGCATGGTTTTTCACTGCTTAGTGATTAATTATTCCCAAGGACAGAAACTGGTACCTTTACATTTCTGTGTGCAAATAAAAAAAATATATTTGGGATCCAATACTACCCAATAAACTAACTTTCAGGTTTCTATTCTCCTGGCTTCAGCCCAGCTCACCCTGCCTCTTCTTTCCCTCATTTTCTGATACAATCTGTGACACCCAGAGGCCAGAAGAGCAGGCAAGCTAAGGCTGACCACGCAAACTCAATATGTGCTCATGATTCTGCTCTTCTTGGGACATTTGAATTTGCCTGATGAACACCAGTCATCCTAAAAGACAAACTAGAAAAATGGTACAAGATAGGCAACATGTTCCAGAGGCGAGCCTTTATCTGCTATTCACTCACTAAAAGTGAACACGGACACAACAGCCGTCAGCTCTGCCACATATATGACCATGACTTCTTAGGATGCTTACAAAACATTACCCTTACGGGAAAAGCCCAGATTAGATATGGGATATCCCTCATCCAAGACATAGCCCTTGACAATGGCCAGTCATTTCAGAGAGGTGTTCAACAAGCAGGGTAAGCATTCAAAGCAAGTGCTTTCATCATCTCCTCATTGAGGTTAGCTTCTTCACTTAAATTTTAAATACTTTTTAAT
Source organism: Pachyramphus minor (assembly GCA_013397135.1). NCBI lineage: Eukaryota > Metazoa > Chordata > Aves > Passeriformes > Tyrannidae > Pachyramphus > Pachyramphus minor. The sequence goes on along the minus strand of VYXB01000860.1, from coordinate 136,059 downwards.
TGTTTTCCTTAGTCTTCACTACAATAACTCTGTATATTGTATCACTATTTTATGTAAATGTTCCACCCTTTCGGATCAGTGAATTTGCTATGCATGACATCATTGCCTGTGTAGTCAGAATGATGGAGTTTCCCCATTCTTCCACTTGGAGTAATCTGTGTTAAACAGCAATTATAAAACAAATGCAGACTGGGAACATATGTTATCATCATTGCTTAGCAAGACTCCTATCAACTGCTGAATCAACAATCTTTTGAAAGATTAATTTCCTCCCACCTGGCAAGCGGAATTGTTTTACGTGTCCCTATCAAACTAAAACCAGAAGACCTAGGGAATATAAAGTCAATTGACTTTGGTTAACATATTCATCAACATTATTATCTTAATGACATATAATGGTCTCCATATTCATAACCTTTCACTGGGAGAAAGACTAGTATGGCCGTTGAGCTGACCTGATTACCTCAGTCTGTACCCTGAGTCTACAACTGATGTGTGTGCAAAGATGATCACATGTAGCTTTAATGACAAAGACACATAAGAGTTAGGCCTCTCAAGGGAAAAAACTCTCCCTTTCCATTCAGGTAATGTCCAGGGAGCAGTGGAGCCAAACATGGAAGAATTTCTCCAGTGTTTCAGAGCTAGATTACCATGCACATACGTATTTATGATCCTTAACACACAAAACACTAACTAAAGGAAAGATCAAGGTGGAAAATTCACAAATACACAAGTAATTTCTGACAGTCAGTTTAATCAAGGACTACCACAAAGTATCTTCCAAATCAGGCTGATCACTAACCCAAAATGACCTCTTTCCATGCCAGACTTTGAGCTTTAAAGGAAACTAAGCTAACATTAAACTGCAGCTTATGATAGCAATTGTCTCAACTGAACAGAAAATAGCTCCAGAAAAAAAAAAAATCAAAATATAAGCATTAATAGCATATCTTGCCAGATATGATGGCCCTGAACCTGGAAGAATGCTGCCTCTTCAGCTCACAAGGGATTCTTTGAGTAACAAAATGGCATTGGAAAGACAGAAATGTTTACATGGGGTAATGAAGAGGCACCGAAGGCAAAAACTTTACAATTAGGGTGATCTACAAAGCAGACCAGATCTTGATCCTTGCTGCAGTTGGTAGATGCTATTGCATCACTGACTTAACTGACTTGCAGCTCATTTTCTTTTCCCAATGACTTCTCCAAGACAAAGAAACTCCCAAGACTTTTCCATGCATCTTGTGTCCCATTAAGGAAAAGAGTGGCTTCCACTTGCAGGGAAAACTGCTCCATTCACCTGATCCTGCTGTCATTAGAATAACCCAATCACAAAGTAATGTAATCCTGAGAACAGCCTGGGAAACATCAGCCACGGAACTGAGAATTTTAATATCCAAACTGCACCAATTAATACGGAGCTAAACCTGATTAAGCTAAACCCCATGAGTCACTTCAGAACAAAACATCTGAGGGAATTCCCTATTTGTTTTCGCTATAGACCAGCACAGTTCTTTGATTGCTGGCTGCCTTTAGTCAAAGATGCAAAAACATTCCGCTATTTCTGCATAGCTGCTGGAATGCATTTACAGAGTTTTCAGTGACAGGTTGTTTTTGTGCCTTTACATATACTTTGCCACTTTGTGACTGCAACAGTGATAGAACAGCCATCTTCAAGTAATAGGTGGAATAAAGGATAGCAGTTTAGACTGCGTGTAGTGTGAAAAAAATTGCCTCTGAGCCATGCCTCAAAGAACTGGTAGGAGTTCCTGGAAGAATAGACTTAGATCTCCAACCAAGAGTAACATAAGCTTGGGAAGCTTGTTCGGGGACTCTGGTGGCTCACATCCAGTTCCACCTAGAGAGACAACGAAAAGACGAAACTTCCAAATGTCCATAACCTCAGAAGACAAAAGGTTGGAATTACAGATGCAGAGAAATTTCCTTTATCTGTTAAACCAGGTGAAGAAAGGTTTCACAATCAGCCTTTAATTAGACAAACAGAGAGTTTATCTTCCCTGTTCTCCACATAATCAACACAAACAGCAGGTGGGCTCAAGGGTATTCGTTAGACTCACTGGCTTGAGCAGGAGATTAGACAAAGTTCTGAAAAAATACACTATGCTTTTGCAACTGATACTGCATTTTTGCACCATTTCTTCTAAAGCCATAAGCAGTAGTCATGGGGGCAGTGAGGTTGCTTATCTTACAGAATTTTGAGGTGTTCGTATTAATTTTATACTGCCTGCCAAATGAGTTCTTATGAAGCCAAGACTACCAAGATGGAAAACCAGAGCTGTGTCCAGCTAAGATGACAGTTCATATAGGAAACTATTCTGGACCTAAAACTGCATCATAGTAAGTACTGAAAAGATCCACTTTTTCTGAGGTTTGCCAAATCTTGGAGATCGGGTGAAAGGAATGCAGATTCCCCCTGAGCAATGCAGAAGTCCAGGTTGCTGGACTATTACAGCCTCAATAGAACTCCCAATAAAGTCAATTGCAGTTGAAAGTTCTAATCCAGAGAAAATCTAGATCTATCCTTGCATCGATAAAATGCAAAACTACTCCAATCATTAATAAAATGGAATGACTGTCATGCCATTCAGGAGTCATGTAGCTACATGAGGTGATCCAGTTCTTTCAAGTAGAACTCAGCTCTTGCACCACTCACCCTGCATAACTTATTGTAGCCATGAAAAAAGAAATACACTAGCATTTACATACAACAAAGAAAATAAAAATTCAAAGGTGCAATACAGTACAGTTAAGTAGCATTAAATTCTCTTAACTTCCTGACTGCTGACATGTTTCAGAGACAAAGTTCCAAAGGAGGACATTAGTCTTAATCAGAAGAACATCCCTTCTAGGACCTTTCACTTAGCCTTGTTTCCTTTACCTGATCACGATAGCTGATTCCTAAGTGTTCTCATTCACAAGGCACTTAAGCACCCTTCTCACCATCCAAACAAGATTGTTCTTTAAGTTAGGCACACATTCGTTAAGGCAGAGCCAAAGCATACATACACACATATTCCTGACTAAGTGTGTTTTCCTTTCATGTGCTCTTTTTACTCTGTAGTCCAAAGCACAGTACCAAAAAGCCCTTAAATAAAACTGAATCCATTTTGCCACATATCTTCCAGGATTCCTCACTGAAACAAAATTTGCAAATATATTTCACACCATTTCCTACTTAAAATGGCATTTGTGGTGCATTAGCTCTGTGCCCTCAAAGCTATCAAAAACTGAATTATCTCCTAAAAGGAAAACAGTAATGAAACTTGTCTATGGGACCTGATGACTTGCATCTAGAGTCCTGAGATTGTTTCCAAGCCACTCTCCATCATATTTGAAAAGTCATGGTGGTCAAGCAAAGTCAATCACATGTGACCGGAAAAAGGGAAACATTGCTCCCATTTATAAAAAGGAGAGAAAGGAAGCTCCAGGGAACTACAGACACGTGACCCTCATTTCCCTGGGAGGATTATAGAGCTTATCCTCTCAGAAGATATGTTAAGTAAGGACGTGACCTAAGGCAGCCTGCAGGGCTTTACTAAGGGTAAATTGTGCCTCCCCAGTTATGTCCAGATAGTGACAGGACAAGGGGCCATGGTTTTACACTGAAAGAGGGCATGTTTAAGTTCTATGTTAAGAAGAAATTCTTTACTCAGAGGGTAGTGAACCCCTGGTAACTGGAACAGGTTGCCTAGAGAAGCTGTGGATGCCCTATATGTGCAAGTGTTCAAGGCCAGGTTGAATGGGGTCCTGAGCAACTTGATGTAATGAATGGCATCCCTGAACATGGCAGAGGAGTTGGAACTAGATGATTTATACGATCCCTTCCAACCCAAACTATTTTACGATTCTATGATCTATAAAATGGAAGACTATGAATGAGTGAATACTAACAACTAGACAGGATTGAGTCAGGGGACTTTTTTACCCACTTGTTGATGTACTTTTATACTTTTTTGTACCATATAGCCTGCAAAATATCAAAGTCAAGGGACACCAACAACTAATAAGCTTGTATACAACTAATCTATTTGGCTCATATTCAAGCAATCTCCAGGTGACACACCTAAAGAAAAGTTGCATTTCTTGCACTTCTTTCCTAAAGGAGGTCAAAGTGCAACAACACAAATTAATTTACCTTATTATTTCTTTAATCTTTCCTATAGATCATCTCATCATTATATTTACTTACATACTGATCAACCAGGTTGGAGAAATTGAGGTTTGGATACCAAACCCAAACAACTGCTGAAATATAAACTTTCTCTTCCTCTTCAACTAGTCAGTACTGTGTTTCTTTCATAACTTTATAACTAGAGATAGCTACTTCTAAACAAAAAAATAGAGAATTTAACATTTTTATAAGCCAACTAAATCATGTTTTTCCATTGCTTTTTTCCAATGTTAAATTCTCTTCTCTGTAGGAAGAGGGAAATGATCATTATTAGAAAATAAAGTCATTACAACTTGGAACATTAGGCATTAGTCTAACAAATTTCTGAGAAATTCCTTCTCTTCAATTTAACTTGACCACTATAATAAGCATGCTGGGATCTGCAGTTTACTTTTTCATACTGGAACAAGTTTTGTTTGGTATAGGACAAACAAACAAACACCACCCCCCCCCACCCCCCACCCCCGCCTCACA